>OW240914.1:203068176-203433995 GCA_933207985.1 Pelobates cultripes
TATATATTTCTATTTAAAGGGACACTGTAGGCACTGTAACTGCTTCATGGAAGCTTTAGCCTGTGCTGGGACATTTATTAACTGTTAAACTATGTTTAAGGTTTCCTTGACTGCAGGGCCGTCTTTAATATGGATTGGACCCTGGGCAAACATTTGCTTGGGCCCCCTGAACCCGGTCGTCCCCTTCCTGGCATGCAATCATGCCCCCCACCCCAACGCAGAGGCGGACGTAAAGTAGAGAGGGCTCTGGTGCATGAATTATTTTGGGCAAGAGGGGGCAAAAGGTAGATCCCCATCTGTCATGCAACTCCAACAATGCTTTGACAGCTGGGGCGCTACCATTTTCCTATGCATGCAGAGTTATATTTAGCACTGAGCAGTATTTGTGTGTTTGAGTGTAAGCATGTTTTTGTATGGAGTATGTTTGTGTGAATGTAGGGGTGTGTTTGTATGTGGAGATGGCATTTAAATGCAAGTATGCATTTATGTGTAGTGTTGGTTTATGAATACACTGGCGTGTTTATATATAATTTTGTTGTTTAAAAAAAGAGGTGTGTTTATATGTAGTGTTGAAGTTTGAATGCAGGTGTGTATTTGCGTGTAGTGTTGAATTCTGAGATGTATGCACAAATACACATGCACTGTCACAAACACACACTGTGATACACATACACACACAGAAACACTTGCAGATACACAGATATACACAATCATACAGATGCAGCTATACAGACACATTTACACACACTGACACACACACATACAGACACACAACCTGGCACACATGCAGACACACAGATGCACACACGCACACACACGCAGATACACTGACAACATACAGATACACACAATGACAACATACAGACACACAGATACATAACCTGACAAATGGAGATACAAACACTGACACACATGCAGATACACACATTGGCTACATACAGATACATGCACAGGTATACACACTGGCACACACACACAGATACATACATACTGACAACATATAGATACACACACACACACACACAGTGACAGACATACTGACACTGTGACAGACATACATACTGACACATACATACTGACTGGCACACCGACATACATGTGCAAAAAAACAGAACTGTATATACTATACAGAAATAGGGCGCCACTTATCACCAGATATATAAACTGAATATACCTCAGGAGCGAGGAAGGAAGTCTGATTGAGAACAGACGAAACGCGTTGAGCAAACCCGGGAATTGGATCAGCTGATGGTGAACTGTTTCATCTGTCTCTGCCACAGCCTCTACACAGACGCCTACAGACTGCTAAGACCGGGAGATTAAGCCTATTATAGGCATCAGCACTTTAGCACATATTGATTTCATCAATTGTGCCACACCGTTTGTGAGTGTTTTTATTTATATGTTCTTTACCATTTTGGATTAAAAGTTTGCACTATGATGTTTTCTCTTTTTATATCTTTTATGTGAATATCCTCATCTGCTCGTTGGAGGGTAACTATATTCAGTTTATATATCTGGTGATAAGTGGCGCCCTATTTCTGTATAGTATATACAGTTCTGTTTTTTTGCACATTTGGTTAAGGGATACAGGGAGTGCATCCCCATATATAGTGGCTTGCCTGCACTTCCTAAACGGTCAGTTCTTTTCACCATCCACTCTCCACCGACATACATACAGAAACACAAACTGACACACACAGACATACTGACACACACACAGACATACATACTGACACACACACAGACATACAAACTGACACAGACATATACTGACTGACACATACATACTGACACTCACACAGACATACAAACTGACACACAGACATATACTGACTGACACATACATACTGACACTCACACAGACATACTGACA
The DNA here is from genome assembly GCA_933207985.1 of Pelobates cultripes. Classification (NCBI taxonomy): domain Eukaryota; kingdom Metazoa; phylum Chordata; class Amphibia; order Anura; family Pelobatidae; genus Pelobates; species Pelobates cultripes. The sequence goes on from OW240914.1 coordinate 203,070,053, forward strand.
CACACAAAGACATACTGACACACACAAAGACATACATACTGACACACACACACATACTGACACACAGACAGACATACAAACTGACACACAGACAGACATGTAAACAAACAAGAAATATTCCCCCAAAAGGAAATAAATATAGGTGGATTGGCGCTGTACACAGAGTAGCAACTACCCCCAGTGTCTCAAAATCACTCAAAGACACTCCCAAATCGTGATAAAACAGAATAACAAAGTGGGGGGTGCAATAAATAGAATAAATAGTACAAAATATAAATACTTATTCGTAGTAGTAGTAGGAACTTAATCTGTAAAACATAAAAGTCCATACATAGTGTAAAACTGTAAATAGTAAAAGTGATAGAGGCAAAGGTATTGGGTCACTCACAATAAATAGAGCCTAAAATAGCAGGCTCTAGCTTGATTGCATGTGGAAAATCAGCTTTTCCAGGCTATTCAAGATGTCCCCACAGTCTTCCTATAGACACTGGTGCTGGATTCCAGATGTAGGAAAGATGGACCAAAAGAATTCTTCAGCTTTAAAAAGTATTTACTTCAATAAAATAACCAGATAAATAAAAATGTAGAAATAACATTAAAACACAACGCGTTTCGACAATAAGTCTTTCTCAAGTGTACAGTCCTCTTCTTCCGGCATCCTTTTAAATCTGTGCTACCGGAAATTAGATTTCCCGCCGAGTTTCACTTCCGGTATGACGTCATGACGTACGTTCCGTCGCTGCGTCATGACGTGTCGGCTGTTATTGCGTCATTTCGTCATTCCCATGCGTCCATTCGGCAACCCGGAAGTGACTACAGGGCTCCATTTAGAAAACGGGCAAAAGCAATCCTAATTATAAATGACATCTTATTGCCTCATATAATCCAATTGAGAAAAATTCTCACATTAAATATATACTGAACACATCATAAAGAAAATATTCAGACAGAATACAAAATATGATTTTCATATTAAAATGCATAGTCATATATATACAATGGGAATAATAATTAATCCATTCCAAATCAAGTTAAAATCTTAGCATAATATGTAGACAATATATAGTTGCATATGTAGACAAATATATAATAAAATGAGACAAAAGGCAAAAAATAAAAGTCATAAAAACGTCTAAAAATATGGAATATACCCAAAAAGTCATATCAAAGCTGCCATCTCAAAATCCACGTTGAGACCGCTGGGAGACAAGGTGTCCAAATTAAAAATCCACCTCATCTCACAGCGGCTCAACGTCGATTCAACATGACCACCCCTCCAATGGGGTTTAATATGTTGGACACCAAAAAAGCTAAGCCCTGTAGGGTCTCCTCCATGGTATTTTAAGAAATGTAGGGAAACATTATGTTTCAGAAAACCTTTTTTAATATTGTAAATATGTTCTCGTATTCTTGTTTTTAATGTCCTTGATGTCTTTCCAACATACTGTAATCCACAAGGACATACGAGAACATATATTACATTTTTCGAATGGCATGTAATAAGGGAATCGATTTTATAATGGTGTGTTCCTACTCTTGATTTAAAACTCTCTAATTTCTTTGATTTATTTTTATAAGTTTTACATCCCATACAGTTACCACAATAGTGGAAACCTTTATTGTTATCCTTATAAGTGCTCAAAAAATTGTTATTTTTAGGTTTATCCAAATAACTGGTAGTTAGAATTTGTCTAAGATTTTTTGCTCCCCTAAATACAATTTTGGGTTTATTATCAATATAGGGTAGAATATCCGTATCCTGCTGTAGTATATGCCAATTTCTATTGATCACTCTTTTGAGGGTTTTATGTTCCTTACTATAATTAAAGATCATTGGAATTTTGTCATCCCTTTTTTTATTCTCCCTAGATTTATATGTTAAAAGAGACTCTCTATTTATTCCTTTAACAGTCCTAATTTCTTCTTCTAATTTATTAGAATCATAGCCCCTATCAATAAACTGATCCTTAAGAGTATTGGCCTGATGTTCAAAAGAAATAAGGTCTGTACAATTCCGTCTTATCCGGATAAATTGACCCTTGGGGACATTATCGAGCCAAGGTAGAAAATGGCAGCTATCCATGTGGATATAACTATTGACGTCCACAGGTTTAAAGAACGTACGAGTACTAATTTTCTGATCCTGTATATATATCTCTAAGTCTAAAAAGTGGATACAATCTGATTTGATTTCCTGAGTTAAATGTATATTCCACTGGTTGGAATTTAAAAATGTAATATAATCCAAAGCAGAATTCCTATCACCTTTCCAAATTAAAAAAATATCATCGATATATCTTTTGTATAGGACCAGGTTCGCATTCCAGTTATGCGATGAATATACATATCTGTCTTCCCAGTATGACATAAACAGATTTGCATAACTGGGTGCGAACCTGGTCCCCATGGCTGTTCCCCTACATTGCAGGAAAAAATCATCTTCAAACCAAAAAAAATTGTTATGGAGGATAAGGGATATCCCCTCCATGACAAAATCCACCTGTTCAGCAGGATACAAAGTAGAGGATTCTAGAAAAAAACGTGTGGCTAAACATCCTATTTCGTGATCAATACATGTATACAAACTCGTAACGTCACATGTAATGAATAAGTACTCATCTTTCCATACAAAATCTTTTAAAATTTGTAGTAAGCTCATAGAGTCTTTCAAATAAGATGGACTCTTTTTGACTAATGGTTGGAGGTGTATATCTACATATTTCGATAAATTCGATAGAAGCGATTCCACACCTGAGACAATTGGTCTACCTGGTGGATTGGATGCATCTTTATGTAACTTTGGTAAAGTATATATCACAGGGATTTTAGGTGACTTAACATTTAAAAAGGTATACTCTTTCTGGTTTATAATGCCTTTAGAGAAACCTTTCTCCAAGTATTTCATAAATTCCTCGTTTATATCTATTTGTGGATTTTTGTCTAATTTCTTATATGTGTTATTATCCTCCAATTGACGTCTAATCTCTGAAATATATTTATCTCTATCCATTAGAACTACACCTCCTCCCTTGTCTGCTGGCTTAATTACTATTTGAGAGTCTTTCCCTAAATTTTGCATGGCCTGTCTCTCCTTTTTTGTCAAATTATCTCTTTTATTTCCTTTCATTAATTTGATATCATTGGCACATGCTCTTTCAAAAACTTTCATGGAGTTGGATTTCAAATGTATAGGGTAAAAAGATGACTTTGGTTTTAACTCTGTATGATTAAAACGAGATACATCCATATTAATATTTTGATCTTTCACTTGATTTCGATCAAAAAAATTTTTTAAACATAGTTTCCTCATAAACCTATTAATATCCGTATATGCCTCAAATTTGTCCATAATGCAACTAGGTGCAAACTTAAAACCTCTATTTAAAACATTTATTTCATTTGCATTGAGAACTCTTTTTGATAAATTAAAAATTCTTATTTCCTCATGATTTTTTCTTTTCGGTCTCTCCAATCTCTTTCCTCCTCTATTTCCCCTTCTTCTACGTCCCTGTGTCGTCTTTTTTGGGGTATAGGAGTCCGAGTGGGAGGTTCCCTCCATCTCTTCTCTAAAAAAGGGGTCACTCTATGATTGTCCAGATCTCTAATTGGTTCAAACCGATTAGATATCTCGATTTCTCTTCTTAATCTCGGAGGTGGACTGTTTTCCCTCCTATATCTTAGGGGAAAACTATCATATTTCGTTGAAACATATTTCTGTTTTTGACCAGATCCATTTTCTTTCTGACTATATTTATTATTAGTCGATCTATTATATTTTATTTCTGTTATATCGTCTCTACGTTTATGATGATTTCTTTTAACTTCAGTCCATTCCTGGGCTGGATTAGCATATTTTGGTCGTCTTACTGTAATCTGATCATGTGTGACATTTTTACTTTCGTATTTATAATTAGTCAGATTTGCTCTGGACTTATTTTGGTGGAAATTAGTCCTAGGTTTTTTGCGAATATTATTTGTAGCATAATCATTAGTGTCCCTCTGATATTTCTTTTTCTTTGTAATGATAATAGAAGATTCTAATTTATCCAATTTTCCCATAATGGTGTTTGAAATAGATTCAAAATCACCTGTACCGATAAACGGTTCTAATTTTGAACGAATTTCGCTAATGATCTTATCTAGAACCTCTAAATTTTTATTTCTTTGATCAACAATTATACGCATCATCGTTATGGAAAAAGATTCTAATGCGTTTTCCCAAATATCTATAAATCTTTTATCATCTCTATCGAAAGTGGGATATTTCGTAAACCTCAGACCCCTAGGTGTTATTCGGTCGCTTAGGTATTTATTCATTGTGAAAATTTCCCATTTGATTTTTAACTCTTTTGTAAGTAATTTTTCAAGTAGAGAACACATTTCATCAAGATTATCGCTAACCTTATACTTTTCAGGTGTCTCTATCTCTACTTCATCAAAAATATTTTGTGCATAATTTTGCATAGTGGCTCTTTTTTCAAATATGGCCATATTACAGCAGCCCACACCCAAGTGATTAAAACAGCAAATGTAAACAAACAAGAAATATTCCCCCAAAAGGAAATAAATATAGGTGGATTGGCGCTGTACACAGAGTAGCAACTACCCCCAGTGTCTCAAAATCACTCAAAGACACTCCCAAATCGTGGTAAAACAGAATAACAAAGTGGGGGGTGCAATAAATAGAATAAATAGTACAAAATATAAATACTTATTCGTAGTAGTAGTAGGAACTTAATCTGTAAAACACAAAAGTCCATACATAGTGTAAAACTGTAAATAGTAAAAGTGATAGAGGCAAAGGTATTGGGTCACTCACAATAAATAGAGCCTAAAATAGCAGGCTCAAGCTTGATTGCATGTGGAAAATCAGCTTTTCCCAGCTATTCAAGATGTCCCCACAGTCTTCCTATAGACACTGGTGCTGGATTCCAGATGTAGGAAAGATGGACCAAACGAATTCTTCAGCTTTAAAAAGTATTTACTTCAATAAAATAACCAGATAAAAAAATGTAAAAATAACATTGAAACACAACGCGTTTCGACAATAAGTCTTTCTCAAGTGTACAGTCCTCTTCTTCCGGCATCCTTTTAAATCTGTGCTACCGGAAATTAGATTTCCCGCCGAGTTTCACTTCCGGTATGACGTCATGACGTACGTTCCGTCGCTGCGTCATGACGTGTCGGCTGTTATTGCGTCATTTCGTCATTCCCATGCGTCCATTCGGCAACCCGGAAGTGACTACAGGGCTCCATTTAGAAAACGGGCAAAAGCAATCCTAATTATAAATGACATCTTATTGCCTCATATAATCCAATTGAGAAAAATTCTCACATTAAATATATACTGAACACATCATAAAGAAAATATTCAGACAGAATACAAAATATGATTTTCATATTAAAATGCATAGTCATATATATACAATGGGAATAATAATTAATCCATTCCAAATCAAGTTAAAATCTTAGCATAATATGTAGACAATATATAGTTGCATATGTAGACAAATATATAATAAAATGAGACAAAAGGCAAAAAATAAAAGTCATAAAAACGTCTAAAAATATGGAATATACCCAAAAAGTCATATCAAAGCTGCCATCTCAAAATCCACGTTGAGACCGCTGGGAGACAAGGTGTCCAAATTAAAAATCCACCTCATCTCACAGCGGCTCAACGTCGATTCAACATGACCACCCCTCCAATGGGGTTTAATATGTTGGACACCAAAAAAGCTAAGCCCTGTAGGGTCTCCTCCATGGTATTTTAAGAAATGTAGGGAAACATTATGTTTCAGAAAACCTTTTTTAATATTGTAAATATGTTCTCGTATTCTTGTTTTTAATGTCCTTGATGTCTTTCCAACATACTGTAATCCACAAGGACATACGAGAACATATATTACATTTTTCGAATGGCATGTAATAAGGGAATCGATTTTATAATGGTATGTTCCTACTCTTGATTTAAAACTCTCTAATTTCTTTGATTTATTTTTATAAGTTTTACATCCCATACAGTTACCACAATAGTGGAAACCTTTATTGTTATCCTTATAAGTGCTCAAAAAATTGTTATTTTTAGGTTTATCCAAATAACTGGTAGTTAGAATTTGTCTAAGATTTTTTGCTCCCCTAAATACAATTTTGGGTTTATTATCAATATAGGGTAGAATATCCGTATCCTGCTGTAGTATATGCCAATTTCTATTGATCACTCTTTTGAGGGTTTTATGTTCCTTACTATAATTAAAGATCATTGGAATTTTGTCATCCCTTTTTTTATTCTCCCTAGATTTATATGTTAAAAGAGACTCTCTATTTATTCCTTTAACAGTCCTAATTTCTTCTTCTAATTTATTAGAATCATAGCCCCTATCAATAAACTGATCCTTAAGAGTATTGGCCTGATGTTCAAAAGAAATAAGGTCTGTACAATTCCGTCTTATCCGGATAAATTGACCCTTGGGGACATTATCGAGCCAAGGTAGAAAATGGCAGCTATCCATGTGGATATAACTATTGACGTCCACAGGTTTAAAGAACGTACGAGTACTAATTTTCTGATCCTGTATATATATCTCTAAGTCTAAAAAGTGGATACAATCTGATTTGATTTCCTGAGTTAAATGTATATTCCACTGGTTGGAATTTAAAAATGTAATATAATCCAAAGCAGAATTCCTATCACCTTTCCAAATTAGAAAAATATCATCGATATATCTTTTGTATAGGACCAGGTTCGCATTCCAGTTATGCGATGAATATACATATCTGTCTTCCCAGTATGACATAAACAGATTTGCATAACTGGGTGCGAACCTGGTCCCCATGGCTGTTCCCCTACATTGCAGGAAAAAATCATCTTCAAACCAAAAAAAATTGTTATGGAGGATAAGGGATATCCCCTCCATGACAAAATCCACCTGTTCAGCAGGATACAAAGTAGAGGATTCTAGAAAAAAACGTGTGGCTAAACATCCTATTTCGTGATCAATACATGTATACAAACTCGTAACGTCACATGTAATGAATAAGTACTCATCTTTCCATACAAAATCTTTTAAAATTTGTAGTAAGCTCATAGAGTCTTTCAAATAAGATGGACTCTTTTTGACTAATGGTTGGAGGTGTATATCTACATATTTCGATAAATTCGATAGAAGCGATTCCACACCTGAGACAATTGGTCTACCTGGTGGATTGGATGCATCTTTATGTAACTTTGGTAAAGTATATATCACAGGGATTTTAGGTGACTTAACATTTAAAAAGGTATACTCTTTCTGGTTTATAATGCCTTTAGAGAAACCTTTCTCCAAGTATTTCATAAATTCCTCGTTTATATCTATTTGTGGATTTTTGTCTAATTTCTTATATGTGTTATTATCCTCCAATTGACGTCTAATCTCTGAAATATATTTATCTCTATCCATTAGAACTACACCTCCTCCCTTGTCTGCTGGCTTAATTACTATTTGAGAGTCTTTCCCTAAATTTTGCATGGCCTGTCTCTCCTTTTTTGTCAAATTATCTCTTTTATTTCCTTTCATTAATTTGATATCATTGGCACATGCTCTTTCAAAAACTTTCATGGAGTTGGATTTCAAATGTATAGGGTAAAAAGATGACTTTGGTTTTAACTCTGTATGGTTAAAACGAGATACATCCATATTAATATTTTGATCTTTCACTTGATTTCGATCAAAAAATTTTTTTAAACATAGTTTCCTCATAAACCTATTAATATCCGTATATGCCTCAAATTTGTCCATAATGCAACTAGGTGCAAACTTAAAACCTCTATTTAAAACATTTATTTCATTTGCATTGAGAACTCTTTTTGATAAATTAAAAATTCTTATTTCCTCATGATTTTTTCTTTTCGGTCTCTCCAATCTCTTTCCTCCTCTATTTCCCCTTCTTCTACGTCCCTGTGTCGTCTTTTTTGGGGTATAGGAGTCCGAGTGGGAGGGTCCCTCCATCTCTTCTCTAAAAAAGGGGTCACTCTATGATTGTCCAGATCTCTAATTGGTTCAAACCGATTAGATATCTCGATTTATCTTCTTAATCTCGGAGGTGGACTGTTTTCCCTCCTATATCTTAGGGGAAAACTATCATATTTCGTTGAAACATATTTCTGTTTTTGACCAGATCCATTTTCTTTCTGACTATATTTATTATTAGTCGATCTATTATATTTTATTTCTGTTATATCGTCTCTACGTTTATGATGATTTCTTTTAACTTCAGTCCATTCCTGGGCTGGATTAGCATATTTTGGTCGTCTTACTGAAATCTGATCATGTGTGACATTTTTACTTTCGTATTTATAATTAGTCAGATTTGCTCTGGACTTATTTTGGTGGAAGTTAGTCCTAGGTTTTTTGCGAATATTATTTGTGGCATAATCATTAGTGTCCCTCTGATATTTCTTTTTCTTTGTAATGATAATAGAAGATTCTAATTTATCCAATTTTCCCATAATGGTGTTTGAAATAGATTCAAAATCACCTGTACCGATAAACGGTTCTAATTTTGAACGAATTTCGCTAATGATCTTATCTAGAACCTCTAAATTTTTATTTCTTTGATCAACAATTATACGCATCATCGTTATGGAAAAAGATTCTAATGCGTTTTCCCAAATATCTATAAATCTTTTATCATCTCTATCGAAAGTGGGATATTTCGTAAACCTCAGACCCCTAGGTGTTATTCGGTCGCTTAGGTATTTATTCATTGTGAAAATTTCCCATTTGATTTTTAACTCTTTTGTAAGTAATTTTTCAAGTAGAGAACACATTTCATCAAGATTATCGCTAACCTTATACTTTTCAGGTGTCTCTATCTCTACTTCATCAAAAATATTTTGTGCATAATTTTGCATAGTGGCTCTTTTTTCAAATATGGCCATATTACAGCAGCCCACACCCAAGTGATTAAAACAGCAAATGTAAACAAACAAGAAATATTCCCCCAAAAGGAAATAAATATAGGTGGATTGGCGCTGTACACAGAGTAGCAACTACCCCCAGTGTCTCAAAATCACTCAAAGACACTCCCAAATCGTGGTAAAACAGAATAACAAAGTGGGGGGTGCAATAAATAGAATAAATAGTACAAAATATAAATACTTATTCGTAGTAGTAGTAGGAACTTAATCTGTAAAACACAAAAGTCCATACATAGTGTAAAACTGTAAATAGTAAAAGTGATAGAGGCAAAGGTATTGGGTCACTCACAATAAATAGAGCCTAAAATAGCAGGCTCTAGCATGATTGCATGTGGAAAATCAGCTTTTCCCAGCTATTCAAGATGTCCCCACAGTCTTCCTATAGACACTGGTGCTGGATTCCAGATGTAGGAAAGATGGACCAAACGAATTCTTCAGCTTTAAAAAGTATTTACTTCAATAAAATAACCAGATAAATAAAAATGTAAAAATAACATTAAAACACAACGCGTTTCGACAATAAGTCTTTCTCAAGTGTACAGTCCTCTTCTTCCGGCATCCTTTTAAATCTGTGCTACCGGAAATTAGATTTCCCGCCGAGTTTCACTTCCGGTATGACGTCATGACGTACGTTCCGTCGCTGCGTCATGACGTGTCGGCTGTTATTGCGTCATTTCGTCATTCCCATGCGTCCATTCGGCAACCCGGAAGTGACTACAGGGCTCCATTTAGAAAACGGGCAAAAGCAATCCTAATTATAAATGACATCTTATTGCCTCATATAATCCAATTGAGAAAAATTCTCACATTAAATATATACTGAACACATCATAAAGAAAATATTCAAACAGAATACAAAATATGATTTTCATATTAAAATGCATGGTCATATATATACAATGGGAGTAATAATTAATCCATTCCAAATCAAGTTAAAATCTTAGCATAATATGTAAACAATATATAGTTGCATATGTAGACAAATATATAATAAAATGAGACAAAAGGCAAAAAATAGAAGTAATAAAAACATCTGAAAATATAGAATATACCCAAAAAGTCATATCAAAGCTGCCATCTCAAAATCCACGTTGAGACCGCTGGGAGACAAGGTGTCCAAATTAAAAATCCACCTCATCTCACAGCGGCTCAACGTCGATTCAACATGACCACCCCTCCAATGGGGTTTAATATGTTGGACACCAAAAAAGCTAAGCCCTGTAGGGTCTCCTCCATGGTATTTTAAGAAATGTAGGGAAACATTATGTTTCAGAAAACCTTTTTTAATATTGTAAATATGTTCTCGTATTCTTGTTTTTAATGTCCTTGATGTCTTTCCAAATACTGTAATCCACAAGGACATACGAGAACATATATTACATTTTTCGAATGGCATGTAATAAGGGAATCGATTTTATAATGGTGTGTTCCTACTCTTGATTTAAAACTCTCTAATTTCTTTGATTTATTTTTATAAGTTTTACATCCCATACAGTTACCACAATAGTGGAAACCTTTATTGTTATCCTTATAAGTGCTCAAAAAATTGTTATTTTTAGGTTTATCCAAATAACTGGTAGTTAGAATTTGTCTAGGATTTTTTGCTCCCCTAAATACAATTTTGGGTTTATTATCAATATAGGGTAGAATATCCGTATCCTGCTGTAGTATATGCCAATTTCTATTGATCACTCTTTTGAGGGTTTTATGTTCCTTACTATAATTAAAGATCATTGGAATTTTGTCATCCCTTTTTTTATTCTCCCTAGATTTATATGTTAAAAGAGACTCTCTATTTATTCCTTTAACAGTCCTAATTTCTTCTTCTAATTTATTAGAATCATAGCCCCTATCAATAAACTGATCCTTAAGAGTATTGGCCTGATGTTCAAAAGAAATAAGGTCTGTACAATTCCAATTTCAGTAAGACGACCAAAATATGCTAATCCAGCCCAGGAATGGACTGAAGTTAAAAGAAATCATCATAAACGTAGAGACGATATAACAGAAATAAAATATAATAGATCGACTAATAATAAATATAGTCAGAAAGAAAATGGATCTGGTCAAAAACAGAAATATGTTTCAACGAAATATGATAGTTTTCCCCTAAGATATAGGAGGGAAAACAGTCCACCTCCGAGATTAAGAAGATAAATCGAGATATCTAATCGGTTTGAACCAATTAGAGATCTGGACAATCATAGAGTGACCCCTTTTTTAGAGAAGAGATGGAGGGACCCTCCCACTCGGACTCCTATACCCCAAAAAAGACGACACAGGGACGTAGAAGAAGGGGAAATAGAGGAGGAAAGAGATTGGAGAGACCGAAAAGAAAAAATCATGAGGAAATAAGAATTTTTAATTTATCAAAAAGAGTTCTCAATGCAAATGAAATAAATGTTTTAAATAGAGGTTTTAAGTTTGCACCTAGTTGCATTATGGACAAATTTGAGGCATATACGGATATTAATAGGTTTATGAGGAAACTATGTTTAAAAAAATTTTTTGATCGAAATCAAGTGAAAGATCAAAATATTAATATGGATGTATCTCGTTTTAACCATACAGAGTTAAAACCAAAGTCATCTTTTTACCCTATACATTTGAAATCCAACTCCATGAAAGTTTTTGAAAGAGCATGTGCCAATGATATCAAATTAATGAAAGGAAATAAAAGAGATAATTTGACAAAAAAGGAGAGACAGGCCATGCAAAATTTAGGGAAAGACTCTCAAATAGTAATTAAGCCAGCAGACAAGGGAGGAGGTGTAGTTCTAATGGATAGAGATAAATATATTTCAGAGATTAGACGTCAATTGGAGGATAATAACACATATAAGAAATTAGACAAAAATCCACAAATAGATATAAACGAGGAATTTATGAAATACTTGGAGAAAGGTTTCTCTAAAGGCATTATAAACCAGAAAGAGTATACCTTTTTAAATGTTAAGTCACCTAAAATCCCTGTGATATATACTTTACCAAAGTTACATAAAGATGCATCCAATCCACCAGGTAGACCAATTGTCTCAGGTGTGGAATCGCTTCTATCGAATTTATCGAAATATGTAGATATACACCTCCAACCATTAGTCAAAAAGAGTCCATCTTATTTGAAAGACTCTATGAGCTTACTACAAATTTTAAAAGATTTTGTATGGAAAGATGAGTACTTATTCATTACATGTGACGTTACGAGTTTGTATACATGTATTGATCACGAAATAGGATGTTTAGCCACACGTTTTTTTCTAGAATCCTCTACTTTGTATCCTGCTGAACAGGTGGATTTTGTCATGGAGGGGATATCCCTTATCCTCCATAACAATTTTTTTTGGTTTGAAGATGATTTTTTCCTGCAATGTAGGGGAACAGCCATGGGGACCAGGTTCGCACCCAGTTATGCAAATCTGTTTATGTCATACTGGGAAGACAGATATGTATATTCATCGCATAACTGGAATGCGAACCTGGTCCTATACAAAAGATATATCGATGATATTTTTCTAATTTGGAAAGGTGATAGGAATTCTGCTTTGGATTATATTACATTTTTAAATTCCAACCAGTGGAATATACATTTAACTCAGGAAATCAAATCAGATTGTATCCACTTTTTAGACTTAGAGATATATATACAGGATCAGAAAATTAGTACTCGTACGTTCTTTAAACCTGTGGACGTCAATAGTTATATCCACATGGATAGCTGCCATTTTCTACCTTGGCTCGATAATGTCCCCAAGGGTCAATTTATCCGGATAAGACGGAATTGTACAGACCTTATTTCTTTTGAACATCAGGCCAATACTCTTAAGGATCAGTTTATTGATAGGGGCTATGATTCTAATAAATTAGAAGAAGAAATTAGGACTGTTAAAGGAATAAATAGAGAGTCTCTTTTAACATATAAATCTAGGGAGAATAAAAAAAGGGATGACAAAATTCCAATGATCTTTAATTATAGTAAGGAACATAAAACCCTCAAAAGAGTGATCAATAGAAATTGGCATATACTACAGCAGGATACGGATATTCTACCCTATATTGATAATAAACCCAAAATTGTATTTAGGGGAGCAAAAAATCTTAGACAAATTCTAACTACCAGTTATTTGGATAAACCTAAAAATAATTTTTTGAGCACTTATAAGGATAACAATAAAGGTTTCCACTATTGTGGTAACTGTATGGGATGTAAAACTTATAAAAATAAATCAAAGAAATTAGAGAGTTTTAAATCAAGAGTAGGAACACACCATTATAAAATCGATTCCCTTATTACATGCCATTCGAAAAATGTAATATATGTTCTCGTATGTCCTTGTGGATTACAGTATTTGGAAAGACATCAAGGACATTAAAAACAAGAATACGAGAACATATTTACAATATTAAAAAAGGTTTTCTGAAACATAATGTTTCCCTACATTTCTTAAAATACCATGGAGGAGACCCTACAGGGCTTAGCTTTTTTGGTGTCCAACATATTAAACCCCATTGGAGGGGTGGTCATGTTGAATCGACGTTGAGCCGCTGTGAGATGAGGTGGATTTTTAATTTGGACACCTTGTCTCCCAGCGGTCTCAACGTGGATTTTGAGATGGCAGCTTTGATATGACTTTTTGGGTATATTCTATATTTTCAGATGTTTTTATTACTTCTATTTTTTGCCTTTTGTCTCATTTTATTATATATTTGTCTACATATGCAACTATATATTGTTTACATATTATGCTAAGATTTTAACTTGATTTGGAATGGATTAATTATTACTCCCATTGTATATATATGACCATGCATTTTAATATGAAAATCATATTTTGTATTCTGTTTGAATATTTTCTTTATGATGTGTTCAGTATATATTTAATGTGAGAATTTTTCTCAATTGGATTATATGAGGCAATAAGATGTCATTTATAATTAGGATTGCTTTTGCCCGTTTTCTAAATGGAGCCCTGTAGTCACTTCCGGGTTGCCGAATGGACGCATGGGAATGACGAAATGACGCAATAACAGCCGACACGTCATGACGCAGCGACGGAACGTACGTCATGACGTCATACCGGAAGTGAAACTCGGCGGGAAATCTAATTTCCGGTAGCACAGATTTAAAAGGATGCCGGAAGAAGAGGACTGTACACTTGAGAAAGACTTATTGTCGAAACGCGTTGTGTTTTAATGTTATTTTTACATTTTTATTTATCTGGTTATTTTATTGAAGTAAATACTTTTTAAAGCTGAAGAATTCGTTTGGTCCATCTTTCCTACATCTGGAATCCAGCACCAGTGTCTATAGGAAGACTGTGGGGACATCTTGAATAGCTGGGAAAAGCTGATTTTCCACATGCAATCAAGCTAGAGCCTGCTATTCTAGGCTCTATTTATTGTGAGTGACCCAATACCTTTGCCTCTATCACTTTTACTATTTACAGTTTTACACTATGTATGGACTTTTGTGTTTTACAGATTAAGTTCCTACTACTACTACGAAAAGTATTTATATTTTGTACTATTTATTCTATTTATTGCACCCCCCACTTTGTTATTCTGTTTTATCACGATTTGGGAGTGTCTTTGAGTGATTTTGAGACACTGGGGGTAGTTGCTACTCTGTGTACAGCGCCAATCCACCTATATTTATTTCCTTTTGGGGGAATATTTCTTGTTTGTTTACATGCGCCGGTGCTGGTTTGCAAGTATTCCCTTGAACTCCCCAGGATGCAACTCAATTTTGCCACTCTTTGGAGTAGGCTGATCCTGGCCAACAGCAGACCACCTGAATCCAACTATATATGATGATTGTCACCGCAATATTTTGTTGTTTTTTGTTTTGTGTGTGTTATTTTCTGTGTAATGTTTGATATGCAACTTGACCTTTTATCTACTACATCTTCTGTTTCCCTTGAGTGGGACAGCAGTTTGGAAATATCTCTTGCTCCAGTGGATAACTTTCCAACCATGAAATTTAAGATAGCATTTTATTGAGTACTAAACTCTGTTAATCCCTATGTCTAGTTAGTTACACTTGCATAGTAGCCTAGGTCATGATCAACAATTATCTAGCCTGAAAATGTTCATTTTAAAAATGGTGCATTTTTCTTGTATTTCACAACAATGTTTATTCTCTGTATAATGCTGTGCTTGTTTATGCTGTTAGGGCATATCAGGTGTCTGTATGTTCTGCATTACAAAAATTAAGATTTACTGAGAAGTGGACATGGTGCAAACATATTTGCAGTATTTTAACTTGAAACGCTGCTTGTATAGAGATATTCTTACTTATGTGCTGGACTGTAGTCGCACCTCCTGCACACTGTTCCAGACTGTTAATTCTGTGCATAAAAAAAACCCCAAAACACATTAGTTGTGAGCATGCAATGCGTGCTGGCAACAAATAAGTTCATTTTATTCTACTCCAGGCAGCACTGTGAATACATTTGCAGTGTGAAGCTTGTCTAATATTCTACCCAATGCACCCACTACAAGACTGTCTCTCCCTGCCTCTCATTGGCCTTTCCATCCTTGGCTTTTGGATTGGGAGGTGGGCAGGCAGTAGTGACGAGATGAGTACTGAATGACACAAAAGTAGGCACTGTCTTTCCCTGAAAATAAAACTTGGTCTTATATTCATTTTTCCCTGAAAAGCGCTTATTTTCAGGTGAAGTCTTATTTCAGGGGAAAACGTGCTAGAAAGCAGATCTGAACAAAATTATAAACATAACACTTTTGTTTTTGCCCCATTTTTCATGAACTGAACTCAAAGATCTAAGACTTTTTCTATGTACACAAAAGGCCAGTCTAAGGCACACCTGTGCAATAATCATGCTGTCTAATCAGCATCTTGATATGCCACACCTGTGAGGTGGATGGATTATCTCAGCAAAGGAGAAGTGCTCACTAACACAGATTTAGACAGATGTGTGAACAATATTTGAGAGAAATAGGCCTTTTGTGTACATTCAAAACGTCTTAGATATTTTGGTTCAGCTCATGAAGAATGGGGGCAAAAACAAAAGTGTAGCATTTATAATTTTGTTCAGTGTAGATTAGCTTACTCACTTATAGAATAATGCAAATCTAATTTCGGGGAAAATTCCCTGAACATAGATTAGCAAACAACTAGGCTTATTTTTGGGGTAGGGCTTATATTAGGAGCATCCCCCCAAAATAAGCTAGGGCTTATTTTCAGTGGATGTCTTATTTTGGGGGAAACAAGGTAGAGAATTCTTCTGGGAGAATGTTTTCTCAGAGCTGTGTTGAAGGTATGCTTTTCCCCTTTTATATTTATTTTTAATAAAAGTAAGGGGGAGGTGGAACATTACCTGACAGTCATGTAATAAGACAAACATAACATAATAAGGATAAATTGATAACATGCTTGGAGTAACCCTTTAAGGTGTGAGCAGTTAAAGCGAACCTGTCACACTAGAAATATATCAGATCTGTACCTGTGAGACAGTAGTACTTACAGGGAAAATGCTAGATTCCACCATTGAAAAGTAATACATAAATAACTAGCTTCAGCAAATAGTTAAAGTATTTTGTCTAGACAGCTGGACCAACCACTGTGCCCTTTTCATAACCTGTACCCACTCACCCTCTGCTGTGTGCCTAATGCACTTTGAATTTCTTTTTATCAATCCTCCATCCATTAAAATACAGAACAAAGGAAAACTGTTGATATATTGGTTGTAGAAAGAACAAGTTATTTCCAGATTATTACTTTAATGGGCTAAAATGGGGATTTTAATTTATTATGGGACAAAAACCCCAGATTGCATAATGAGATTGAAAGGAAAAACAAACAAAGATAAAAAGTAATAACCTATTTATTTATTTTAGTGATCAACATTTTATGTTATCAAATGTATTAAAATTCAAAACATTAAGGCCTTGATTTAATATTGTTGGATAAGCTCTCCAATTGATGTAATATTTTTTAATAAACTTTTAAAAGGATTGAATATTCAAAAAAAGAAATAATATATTTTAATATGTTACATATGCTAAAAAATTAATTATGAAAAACTTATCCTAATCTATTAAATCATTTGGAAAGCCTATCCAACAACATTAAATTGTGGCCCAAGTTGGGTAGTAATAATAAAACTATGCCATGGAGAAATACTGGATGATTAGAGGAAATCTGAATATATCCTCTGAGGCATAATATTATATTTATTATTATTACAATAATTATTATAGCAATTGCAGACATTCTGTTAAATCTTATCATGCTCATATATCATCATTCGTATTTATTCCCTAGCCACTTAGGATGTCCTACTGATTCTATAAGGATCAATTTTAACTCAACCAGCTTTTAAACGTCTCAGTAATATCCACAAACATGCGCACCTCAATTTTTGAAACCTGGAAGCTGAAAAATGTTTTTGCTGGCAAATGTAATGCACATTTATACAAGAAGATACAAAATTGTGCTACAATGAAAATGTTTATTGCCATATACCATAGTATTAGTAACATTGATGGTATTCTTTCTTAAGTCGTCTTTAAGAAACAAAATTTGCCTGAGTGAATTCACCAGTTTTAATTCACCAGTTTGAATTTGTCTGTTTTAATTCGTCTGTGTCAATTTGTCTGTTTCAATTTACTAGTTTTAATTTGCCTGTGTGACAATTTAGAATTTTGCCCTAAATGTAATGTGCCATTTAATGTAATGTGCATAAAAATTTTGGAGACTTTATTTTCCAAAAAAGGTGCACATTAGATTTGTGTAAATGCGGTATATGCCTTTCATGAGCAGACAGCACCATAGGAGAAGTAATAAAACAGCTTGTTATATTCCAAGATTAAATATTTGTAAATCCTACATTTGGAGTACAGAATTTACTTGCCTTATTGAGAGTCAGTAATATTGTAATATTAAGGCCACCCAGGGGCATACCTAGAGTATTTGGCACCCGTAAGCACATTCACAATCTGCTGCCCCCTTCCCTGCTCTCCTTCTACCGAAATCCCTGCCCCTCTCTAAAAAACTAACTGCCCACCTCTACAAACCCCTGTCCCCCCTCTCTACAAACCCCTCCCCCCCTCTTTAAACCACTTCTTCCCCCACAAAGCCTCTGCCCCCCTCTCAGACTCAGAGTGAAGCACCGTGAGTGTGTAGGCAGACTGGGCAGAATACCTCCTGCGGTATTGGATTGGGTGTGCCTTGAGGTGGTGTACAATTGAAAGCCTGCCCTCTTTGATCCCCCAAAGCTTTTCAGGCAACTCATTTTGCACTTATAGGATGTGTTGCTAATCAACAAATGAACATGGATTTTGATAGAATGTCAAAGATTAAATATTGTTGAAAATTTGAAGAACCAAGTTGTTTAATTGCAAAAGCAAAAAGAAATTTGCTTTAACATTAGGTTATATGTTTTTTTGTTTTTTTTTATAATGTCATATAAATCTTGGCATTTAATTCTATTTTGAAGTTTTGAAGATGGATTTTGATGGGAGATAAATGCCAATTAGCCCATGCAGTTTGCTCATTAACTATATAAAAGATTAAGATTTAGTTTTCATTTAGCTTCCTGCTCGTCAGTACTGCAGATTGATTAAGCTATCCCAATATTTTTAGCTTTGTTGATCATTTTGGTTTTCCAACCCTGTTGGAGGATACAACATATATCTATAATTCTCTCTCTACATACATACACATATATTCAAACACACACACACATATATATATTTTTTCTAGAAATTGTGAAGTTACTAATATGAACTTCATACATTTGAATTACAATGTG
Organism: Pelobates cultripes; assembly: GCA_933207985.1. Lineage (NCBI taxonomy): Eukaryota > Metazoa > Chordata > Amphibia > Anura > Pelobatidae > Pelobates > Pelobates cultripes. The sequence goes on from OW240914.1 coordinate 203,088,782, forward strand.
TTTTCTTTTTTTCAGGATGGAATGGGGAACTTGAGAATCACAGAAAAGGGTTTACGGCTGGAGGGAGATTCAGAATTCTTGAAACCTCTGTATGCCAAAGAAATCCGCTCCAGGCCGGTAAGTTTTACGCAAGAATATCTTTAAATATCGTATGAGCTATTCGGTGAATTTTAAATGACAAGTAAATACATACATCACTGGATAGTCATAAAACCCACTGTAATTACCAAGCGTTTGAATGCACAGTACGAGATAACTTCTCCAGTGGTTTCCTGGATTAAGGCAACATAAAACACAGAAACAGGTTCAATTTCTCAAGTCAAGAAAAAAAAGCTATCTCTTGCCATCAGAAAATATCATCCATTAATACAGTGTTGTTCACTTGTAAATTATTATTGCCTGCAGGTGTTAACAGCAGTTTGCCGGATTTGTCCTTGGGGATAGAAAGTCAATCCTAGTTTTTAGAATAACGTGTGAATCTGCAAACTCATGTGGCTGCACTTAGGGATTGTTGAAATCAATTAATCTACCAGGAAGTGTGAGGATTAGTTTCCTTTATGTTGCATCATAATAAATGCTTTTGCAGACGCTGTTTTTCCCTGTTTCCTCATGGGTTATATTTACTAAAGGTCACATCATGCAACACTGACACTAATACACTCTCACAAAACAGACAAATGCCTGAAAGTCACAATTACTATATGATTATCCCATTCATGCATGAGTGATGCATGCGTAGTGTTATCACGTCAGCTAATTACTATAACACACATGAAGTCTGTCGAACTTAATTGTGTCTGGAAGTAAAGGAAAATCTGTCAGTTTTTATTTGTATTTAAAATAAAAGATTGTGTCATGTATTATAGCCTCTGTGTGTAATATTTTATAATGTATACATATAAGTAAATACCACTTTTTCCCACTCGAAGTGTGAAGACCTACATAGGCCATTTCAGGTAGGAAATTAGAGGGGTGTCATTACGTCTGCATGATGCGGCGCTGAACACTGTAGCCCATGTAGTGTGAATTTCCAGCCTGGAACACTATCTACTGCACCCTGCAGAAGCTCGGGCTGTAGCTGCTACTATGGAACTACAACACCCTCCGCAACAACCGCATCTGACCTCTTGGGACCCTGCCAGGGTTTGCCCACTTGTTCTTGCTGCTCAGAGAGGAAGTCCCACAACTGCATTGATACCATGAGCACCACATCCTTTATCTACATTGTTTCTTGTTTCATGCCTATATTTTGTTTTTCCTTTTTATAATTCTGCTTGTATATTTTGTTTTCTAAAACATATCATACAAAGTGTTCTTAGGTGCACATTCTTTTTGTAAAAAATCGATCTGTATCCGATGGCCTTTGGGGCTCGTGGCTAGAAAATATCCCAACCACTGGCCTCCTTATGGAGTCACTAGTTTGGTTCCAGAATAGTGGGTGTTAGCCTCTGGAAATCACTGATAGAATACTCTTGCATATAAACTTACCTCAGAGGAAGATAACACTCTTTACTCCTAAAAAGCTAATTTTTGAGTCCCACAGTCTCTCCACCAGGAGTAAGATGCAGAGTTACTATATGTTACAATTGTATGTTCATTTAAATTTACTGCAAAAACCAAAAAACCCTCTATTCAGTCCCTTCCATCTTAGGCATACTACCAATGTCTTGTATACTATTATTTCATGTATTTTCAGTGTATTACTTGTAATACTTGTGGACTGAGAATAAAGAAAGATTTACAAAAAAGAAGAAAAAAATATTGCTTTTTAGTGCATATCTGCATTCATGTTGCTCCATGGGGACGGTTATCTTTAATGGAACATTCCAAGTAGTGGATATGAGGTCAGGAGTGCTGTGGTACTCCATCATTGTTAAAACGTTGTCAAAACATTTTTTAACTGTGATTTGCCACCCCTGCCTGCTCATTTCCATCTATACAGACCATGGAGAACTAGAAGCTCTCTGGACATTTTTTATGACTTATCATTATACGAATGATTGTGACCAATGCAGACATATTACAGGATTCAAGAATTAGGTGTATGGCAAGGATGCAATGAATTGGGGAAATATGGCTGGAGGGCAAGGAAATTAGAACACAACAGATGGCAATGAAGTGGGAAAATATCAGCTTTGGGGGGTCGGGTTGAGGACACAGTGGATCAAGCAATGTACTCAGGGCCGGCCTTAGGCAATTAGGCGCCCTGTGCAAAAAGTCTTCACGGGCCCCCCCCACCTCCCACCAAGTTGCCTGAATACAGTAACACACACAGGCACCGGGGACGTGTGTATCACGAGGCAAACAAGGCATCTGCCTTGGGCGCCACTTTGCAGGGGGCGGCAAAAAAAAGCATCCCTCCAAACCCCCAGGCAGATCCCTTGCTTGCCTCGCATCCTGGGGGGCTCAAGAGCTGACCGGCTGGCCACTTTTGAGCCCCCCCAAGGCTGGCAGCGGGCAGCGAAGGAGCATACTCACCTGAGCTCTTCCTGCTCAGCTTCCTCTGCGCCGCTTAATGAAGCCGGGAGCCAGAATATGACGTCAGTCCGGCTCCCGGCATCACTAAGCGCTGCTTACTCAGCCTGTGCGCCCCCTGCCTGCCTGCCCAGCAGCCACACTGGACTGCTGGTAAGAAATCCACTCCAGCTTTCCCAGGGAGGCTGGGTGGATTTAAAATAAATGTAAAAAATATTAGTTTGTGAGTGTTAGTGGAAATGTCTGTGTGTGTGTCTGTGAGTGTTTATTTTGAAGTGAATGTGTGTGTGTGTGTGTGTGTGTCTGTAAGTGTGTAATTGTGTGTGTCTGTAAGTGAATGTGTGTGTGTCTGTGAGTGAATGTGTGTGTTGGTCAGTGAGTGTATATGTGTCAGTCAGTGAGTGTGTATGTGTCAGTCAGTGAGTGTGTATGTGTCGTCAGTGAGTGTGTATGTGTCGTCAGTGAGTGTGTGTCGGTCAGTGAGTGTGTAAGTCAGTGAGTGTGTAAGTCAGTGAGTGTGTAAGTCAGTGAGTGTGTATGTGTCGGTCAGTGAGTGTGTGTCGGTCAGTGAGTGTGTGTCAGTCAGTGTGTATGTGTCGGTCAGTGGAGTCGTGCATCTTTCAGTGAGTGCTTGCGTCTGTCAGTGAGAGTGTGCATCTGTCAGTGTGTGTCCAAGTAATAGTGTATGTGTGTATGTCATTGTTTGTCAGTGTATATGAGAGTGTGTCTGTCAGTGAGTGTGCGTCTGTCAGTGAGTGAGCGTCTGTCAGTCAAAGTGCGGCCTTGACAGGAAGGGGTGGGGGAAATTTAAACTCGGTTACAGGCATGTACACACACACTCAGTTAAAGGCAGTCACACATACAGGCACAGGCACAAACAATGGCACAGCTACAGCGACACACACAGACAGACAGTCACATAGGCAGTCACACACACAGACAGACACACAGTAACACACACATAGACAGTTATACACACACAGGCAGGCAGTCACACAGATAGAAAGTCACACACACAGGCAGGCAGTCACACACAGACAGATAGTTACAGACAGACACACACAGGCAGGCAGTCACATACAGGCAGTCACACACACAGGCAGTCACACACACAGACAGACAGTCACACACACAGACAGTCACACACAGGCAGGCAGTCACACACAGAGACAGTCACACACAGAGACAGTCACACACACACACAGAGACAGACAGTCACACACACACACACACACAAGGACAGGCAGTCACACAGACAGTCACACACACACACACACACAGACAGTCACACGCACACAGGCAGGCAGTCACACAGACAGACAGTCACACACACACACAGACAGACAGTCACACAAACAGGCAAACAGTCACACACACACACTTACCTCTTTCCAGTGGATGCAGTTGGCTGATGGGGAAGCATCTTTCCCTCTTCCTGTACAGCAGGGGCTTCGGGAGGTATTAGCCCCGTCTCCGCCTCTCGATAAGCCCCGCCTCCGCCGCTCGGTAAACCCCGCCCCCTCTGCCGCGATTTTTTTTTTTTTTTTTAAATAGACCCAGGTGGAGAACAATTAATCCTCCAGCCAGGTACCTCTTTTAGCTCCCCTGCACTCCGGCCATGAGTGAGCTGTGTCGACCACAGGGCGCCCCCTGTTCCATGGCGCCCTGTGCGGTCGCACAGCTCGCACACCCCTAAGGCCGGCCCTGAATGTACTGAGGTAGCAATGAAACAAGTCTCTAAATGAGATAGCTAGCTTAGAAAGTGAAATATGAATCAGAGAATGTGAAATAGTTGTTTTAGGAGATGGGGTAGATACCGGTAGCACCAGGGGAACAGATTAGCTGCATTTTGTGCTTGGTAACATGCTTTGTCTAGGGCCAGCTCTGTGCATTAAATAATACTTCAAATGGTTATAACACAGACTATCCTTTCTTTTCACAAACAAGAACACACATATGACAGTTTTCCTTTAAGGGAAATGACTATTCATTAGGTGGGGGGTGGGGAGAGGGGGGAGAGTGGTTGCTGTGTTACTGTAGTCCTCATACATTTGTGCTTAGAGACTATTTATTCATGGTCACCAATTGTCACTAACGTATTTATTTTTAAGTAATAGACATGACTGGTGTATAGTCGCCATATGGGCAGTCGGAACCTTGGACAACCAACCCACATACCTATCCCCAATAACACGCTGACACTAGGAATATGGGAAAAATTGTCCACAGCTTTATTAACAAACAGAAACGATACTAATAATTTAACATATATATATAACACATGGGTCATTGCCCCCCATCCTCCGCCCTTGCATCTATACCTTCATTAAATATCAGGGCAATGACCCAACATAAGCAACACATAAATATATATAAATAACACTTTAACTTTACTCCAACATGAACCGATTTGAATGCAACCATAAGTAACCACGGTAGGGGTATACCCAGATACCCCTACCCCACCAGGTTCTGAGCCACCTCCAGGACTCGAAACCCACCATCGACCAGTGACCACAATTCTTCATGTTCCTCACGTTCCTCATGGAGAGCCTATTTTTCCTTCCCTAGCTCTCTATCCCGCCACAAGCTCGGACCTTGACCCCTCAAGCCGACCGAGCTCCGCCACCCCGAAGAAAGAGAGCCCTCTGCATCCCCTCCTGCAAACCCAAGTTCAGCAAATCCAGACCCACCGCTGAAAGATGAACACCGTCCGTGTGGTAATAACCCGGCAGCCCGCCTTCCAATTCTACGTGCCTCACTACCACGCCCCCCAATTTCCTCACGAAGCTTGCCATCAAGCTGTTAACTTTTCCCCTGCATCTATCGATGGCCACTGGGTCCCTCGCGTGTCGCCACCGACGCCTCGGAACGATCTCAGACCACACCAGCATCACCCCGGGAAGCAGATCGAACAACCTGTTCAGGTCCTGCTTCATCCATTTAACCAACCGACGTTGCGGGATGAGGCCCAGGTCATTGCCCCCGGCGTGCAGAACTAGCATATCTGGCCTCGCCCCGCCTGCTACCATCCGAATTATTGCCCCGCACACGTCGCCCCAGCCAAACCCCTTAAAGCCCAACCATCGCACTGTTAGGAGGTCTTTCGGGAAGCCCAGCTGTTGGCCCTGGGCTCGAGCTGCAGCTCTCCGTCCGGCCCAAACGATGAAGGAATGGCCCACAATCCATGCGACACAACCTGGGGAAGAAGGGAAACAACGTAAACACCCATACCCATACCGGGGCCCACCCCCCGACCGATACAGCCCGCATCACTGATCCAACAAACCCATGCGCACATACGTGCGGAACCGAGCGGATTCCCATCTCCCAATCCTTTTGACTAACTCGTCCCCCATGCCCAGACGCGCGGCCTCAGTGGCCGCCCCTATGCGGAAGGAATGCGTCCCGTAGGCAGCAGCATTCAACCCCAACGCCCCCAGACCCAATCGGAACACCTTAGTAAATTGGAAACGGGAGTGCGAGGAGCCATCGGCATGAACCTATAAAGACCCCCCGACTGCCGGTCTCAGTTCCAAGAACCGAGCCACAGCCGCAACTGGGCACAGTGATGACCCAGGCAGGGGGCCCAGCGTCACATCCCGGCCTTTTCCCATGACGTCCGTTTTGGATGTAGCCAGGTATACCACCAGGTTCCCAGCGATCATGCGAACACCGGATAACTGCAGACCCCCCGACCCCGACCGCGTGGCGCTCACCAATTCCCCTAACCGGAATGCACCAAAGAAGGCCAAGAGAAAGGCTGTCCTGAACAGGGCTACCTCAAACCCGTCAAAGCAGATTCCGGGAAGCACATGGAGTAAATTCCCAAGCACCCGAACCGAGACCGGACGCCTAGCATTCGGTACCCTCCGACCCCTCCGATACCCCTTGAGAGCCTGCCTAATGACAAACGCTTTCGTGAGGTCCTCCCAACCGTGGAATTTGAACCAAAAGGCCATCGCCGCCATGGTCCTATCAACCATTGCTGGGGACACACCTTTTGCCAGCAATTGAAAAATGAACCACAGGAAGGCGTCCTGCGACGATTCCACCTGAGGCCCCTGGCCCAGCCCCTCCCAGGAACGTTCCCAGGCACCCCAAACCTTACTGTATGCGGTCCATGTGGCAGGTGCCAGCGAAGCCCTCACAAGTCCCCCAAGCATGATGCTCCGAGCTGCCACATCTCGTCCGGGCACGCCTGCCCGGTCTCCTGAGCCTCCGGAGCCGCCAACCGAAACCGGGACCACTGAAAACGAGACAGAGCATCAGCCACCTCGTTCAAATACCCGGGCACGTGACGCGCGCGAAAAACTACATTAAGGGACATGCAAAGCAAAACAAAACGTCGCAATAGTGTCACCACCGGTTTGGATGCTGCCGACTGGTTATTGACGGCATGCACCACCGACATATTGTCAGAGAAGAAGACTACTTTGCGGTCCCGAAGACAATCCCCCCACAGGGCCAATGCCACTACCAACGGGAACAGCTCCAGAAAAGCCAAGTTCCGTATGAGGGGACTTCGTCCCCACGCTTCCGGCCACTTCTGAGCACACCATCTCCCCTTGAAGTAGGCCCCGAAACCCACGCTACCCGATGCGTCGGTGAACAGCTCCAATTCGGCCGTAGACACACCCTCCTGACGGAAGAACACCGTCCCGTTAAAGTCTTGCAAAAATACCTTCCAGACGTCCAGGTCAGCCCTCATTGAGGAAGAGACCCGAACGAAATGGTGTGGAGAACCGACCCCCGCCGTGGCTGCCGACAGGCTGCGGCTAAACACCCTACCCATGGGTATCACCCTGCAGGCAAAGTTGAGCATCCCAATCAACGATTGTAGCTGCCGCAGGGTCACCTTACGCGCCCGCTGCACCGCGGCCACCGTACTGCGCAGTCCGCACAACTTAGTCAGAGGCAGCCGACATTCCCCACGCACAGAATCTATCTCTAAACCCAGAAAGCTGAGACACTCGGTCGGGCCCTCAGTCTTGTCCGCCGCCAACGGCACCCCGAAGTGGCCTGCCACCCACTCCACTGTCCGCAACAGGTGCCGACAGGCGGGAGAACCCGCCGGCCCTACGCAGAGAAAGTCATCTAAATAATGCACCACTGCGTCGTTCCCCGACTCCATCCGCACCACCCATTCGAGAAAGGTACTGAACTTCTCAAAATAGGAGCACGAAATGGAGCAGCCCATCGGGAGACATAAGTCGACGAAGAAGCCCCCCTCGAAGAAGCACCCCAGTAGGTGGTGACAAGCCGGATGAACCGGAAGCAAGCGAAAAGCAGCTTCGATATCCACCTTGGCCAGTAAAGCCCCACGCCCGGCCCTCTTAACCAGCTCGACCGCCTGGTCGAATGATGCATAAGAGACCGAGCACAATTCCCCATCGATATCGTCATTCACCGACGCTCCCCTAGGATAGGACAGGTGATGAATGAGCCGAAACTTCCCGATCTCCTTCTTGGGAACCACCCCTAATGGTGACACCCTAAGGCCCTCAATCGGCGGCGCTGAGAATGGACCTGCCATCCTGCCCAACCGCACCTCCTTACTAAGCTTCTCCCGGACCACATCCGGAAATTCCCTTACCGATTTTAGATTACGCGTACACAACGAACCCTCCCTCGCTCGGAAGGGGATGAAAAACCCCTGTCCAAACCCCGACCTAAGCAGTTCTGCGTCCCCTGCATTACCGTAGCGGCTTAGCCAGGGTTCCATCGCGTCGAGCCTCACCGGGGTTCGGCCCCGGGGCAGCAGCTGTCCCACTTCCCCCGGGCGCTGGAGGAGCTCCGGCTCCGCCCGACTTACCTTTCTTATAGCATCTCTGGAGCCCGTGAGTCCCACCGCAGCCCGCGCATTCATGCTTGAAGCGGCAGGCCGCCCCCCACTTGCACTGACCTTCGTTGAACGACCAGCATAAGCCCTTCTGCAAGGCGGCCGACGAGGCGGACTGTCCCTTTGCGCCAGCCGCGTGCTGAAAGGGCTGTGCCTTCTGCGCCATCATCAGCTTCATCCACAGGGGCAGGTCCATTTGGTCCCACCTCATCCCAGGATTGGCCGCCAAGCGTTGCCGGAACTGCTCGTCGTACCGCCACCAGGCCAGCCCGCCATAGGTGCGATACGCTTCCCAGATCCCATCTAAGTAACAGAATAGGGAAGAGCAAGAACTCGGCGATTTCTCCCCTATCACACTGGCTAGGACGCAGAAGGCCCTCAGCCAGTTCCCGAAGGACTTCGGTATCTTTCGATACCGCTTCCGTTTTTCCTCCTCCTCCTTCTTTTCGTCCTTCTTATCCTCCTCCTTGAGGTCAATAAAGTCCTCCAGAGGAAGAAGGGAGAATATCTCACAGAACTCCCCCTTCCAAATTTTTTCTTTCGCCTCCTGCTTGAGGTGCACCCCCAGCGGGCCCGCAAATGACACGTACGCATGCTGCCTGGCACCACGGAAGTCCCGCTAGCATGCCCCACCTCGCCGGACCCTCGCGTCCAAACCTGACCTACATCGCCCGAAGTGCCACCCCCCGCCCCCAATGAGTGGAGCAGTGACTGAAGTGTTTGAACTAGTGTATTGGACCCAAGGGGGCCTCTGGACTCACCGGCCAAGCCCCTCGATCCGTCCGTACCCGGGGCTGCATTGTCAACCGCTGCGTGACCTGGATGCGCAACATCCGCCGACGTCCCGCCAACCAGGGAGCCCACCTGGTGCCTCGATAACGTGGAAGACGAACGGCTCGGAGACCTGAAATGAGGAGAAGACATCCTGGGCAGGGGGTAGTGCTCTCCGGCTCCCCTCCCGTCCCGACCCAGGGAGCGCCTGCCTGCTACCAAGGCCTCCCGCCGTGCACCACTCTCCCGCTGCCCCCCGTGAGCCCGCTCCCCCCCGCCCCGGGGACTCCGACTCCTACCCTCAGCCCTCGCCGCCCTCTCCTGCCGCCCCCGCCCTAATGACCCTGACCTGGCTTCTACCGAACTTCCCGAATGAGAACGCCTGCGCCGAGCCCCCCTTTTTTCCCGCGCCCTGAGGGACCCCACGTCCCTCACAGGTGAAGAACCAACGCTGCTAGAGTCCGACCCGGAGCTGTCACCAGACCCCCCACCTTCCGACCCACTAGACCCGGCCTCTGGACCCGCATAGCCCCCCCCAGCCCCAGCGCCTCCCCGCCTCTGGAAGTGGCCCCCTGACACCCCCCGCCCCCTACGCTTCACCGCCCTCTTACCAACCCCCCCCTTTCCAACTACCGCCCCTACCTCCCTCACCCGACCCGCTGACCCCCCAGGCACCCCCAGGGACCCCCCCGGTGCCCCCATCAGCCCTACCACAGAGCCCCCCCCACTCCCCCCCTCACTAGGGCCCTGAGAGCTACCCTGGGTCCCCCCAGAAGGTCCCCCCCCAGCCACCTGAGCCCCACTCCCCCCCCCTTTAGCCCCAGGCACACTACCCCCAGGCTGCACCCCCAGGTTGGGCCCCACGCCAAGGGGACCCCCAAGGGGGCCCCCTGCACTTGCCTGCTCCGTCCTGGGCCTGGTCCGCGCCTTCCTGGCCCGCTCTCCACCGTCCGCCGCTCCGACCGCCTGGACAACTCGCCTGGCCTGCCTGCTCGCCTCCCGGCAGGGCCGCCGCATCGCCGGTGCGTCCGCCGGGCCCGGCGCCGCCCCAACCAGTCCAGGGGGCGCGCCGTCTGATGCCAGGGCCGCAGCCCGCCGGGAGCCCGCATGCCGAGGCCCTGGCCGGCCGCCGGGAGGCGATGCCTCGACCACGCGTCCTCCAGGCCTGCGGCGGCCTTCCTCCCCAGCCGCTGGACCGCCAAGGGAAGGAGTCACGGGCCCCGCGCCCGGGCTCAATCGCCGTGGTGGCCTCCTGGCCCGCGCCGGGCGACCGCCGCCGCCATCTGCCGCTGCTAACAGGGGGCCCAGATGCATCTTCGCCCAGCCTGGGCCCTGTTGCCGCGCTGCCGTCCGGATCCCGTCCAGGAGCCGCTCCACCTCTTCCATGGCCCTGCAGAGGAGACAAAAAGAAAAGCCTACCTAGCAGGTCAGTGAACCAAGAGGCAACACAAACACAGCTAGGTAGAAATTAATGTGCACATTTTTTAAAATGGCTGCCTAATAAATAGCCAGCCCCCATCCCATAATCCCACAGTCCTGCTTGGTCCCTCCTATGCCCGCCTCCTAACCCCTGTCAAGGCCCTTTTCCGCTAAGCTGCGCTCTGGCTACATGGGGCTACATTATAATAGCGTACAGTAAATGAAAAACCCATTTAATTCTTCTTGCCTATTCTAGTCATTTCCTTTTCTAGCAATGTTCCAGAACTCAATGGCACTTCAATGTATCAGTAAAGGCTGGATGGATTTGTGGGAGAATAAAAATGAGTTTGTATTGACACATACACAGGTGTACCTATATTACATGGCAGCCGGGATGGAAATGTATTTTGGCACGCTCCTTCCCCAACCCCCAATACTTTTAGGAAAATGACATGCACATACTCAAAACCACATAGACATTCATATTCACACATACTTACATTCATATATACACACAGGTACATGTATATCACACATTGATATACATACAATCAGACTCATACGCAAACACACATTGATAGACATATACACACAGACTCATTTACAAAAACATTTATATGCACACATATACTTCACACAAGCAGACACACACTCATTCATATATACACACTTCATATACACACACTTAATTTCTGTTCTATTTCATATGTTGTGTTGAAAGTAAGCTGAAGTGGAACCTAATCCCAGGGGTCCAGGGAGTTGCTGCTGAGATCAGTCTCTGTACTGATTGCTCAGCTACTTTCTGCCCTGTACTGATGCCAGGGCTGAGGCAAAGTCACATCCCGGCTCATGCCCTGGTATGCAGGTGCCTTCGCTTTCCAATTAGTTTGCTTCAGGAGACATATAAAAGCACAGTACAGATAATATCCAAATTCATCCATTTTTAACTTTAATTACTATATGAAACTCAAAAAAGACCCAGAACTTGATCCCTAAAATAATGTGATGGCCCCTTCCTAAAGCCCCACCCATTGCTCCACCTCAATTCCACCCCTTAAAATGACAGTTGACACACTCACAGTTTCCTGCAGACTGTGAGTTACATACATACACACAGAATTTGACATATTTATAAATTAAACCTAGCTGTCAATCAGACAACTAAGCTTGTTACTACCTGGTTGCTTAGCTCAGTGGAGCTAAACGCTAGAGGCAGACAATTGCTCAGAGCAAAGATTTATTATTGAACTGTATTGTAAAGTCTGTGATTGAAAAATCTATGCTGGGGAAGATAGGGAGGGATTGTAAAGGCTGCAGACAAGAGCTCTCCAGCTTTTACAGGCTGCTTTTAGAAATACCCCAATTTAAAAGAAAATCGATTAATGTTTTACTGGGTGAATATCTACTAAACAGTGATAAAAAAGAAAAAGAAATATTATCCATGGGCACACATTTGAGACTCACTCTCCTTTGAAAACCCCATCCTTTCTAAGTGACTGCCTCATGTAAAACTGACCAAGCACATTCATGTAAATCAGTGGAAAATAGAACGAAGTTCATTTTAAAAATCATGTGGTCATCGGAATGTTGGTGAGCCTGTAGCAGGTTGATATTAGAAGATGGAAACCATATGCCGTAGATTAGTATGGGCATGAAGAGCCTTTGTCTTTTTCTGGCTGGCAGGTTAATGGTAAAGATTTACAGAGACAGAATAGGTCACAGAGATCACCATCTGTGGTTGTGCCACTGTGTTTCTGACTAATATACTGTTCTCAGCAGCACAGACATCTGCTCTCTGCTGGGATTCACAGAAACGAAGTGTGACTGCAAGTCTTAGCTACAGGAAATTAGGAATCAGATGAAACCAAGTGTGCCTGCACTTATTAGCTGCAGGGTGTCTTGTTTAGGAATTTTTTATAATTCCACCACCACTTGAAAAATATTACCACCCAAAAATGAATTCATTTTTCAAAACTCAAATCATATTCTCCGGTATTGCCCTGGGATAATCTGTCTCTGTGATTCCAAGGAAAGTAACTCCTTTTTTGAAGCGATCCATAATTACCAATAAAATCACTTTGATCATCTTATCATTATATATCACTTTCATTAACTATATATAAGGGATCGACCAATATTGATTTTTTTAAAGCTGATACCCGTCCCGTCGAGGCCCCTACACTCTGCCAAAGACCTACGTATATCTTCTGTCCGTACTCCCACCTCTAGCGCTCGCCTCCAAGACTTTTCCAGGGCTGCACCTCTTCTGTGGAACTCCCTTCTCCATAAGAATTTCGCCCAGGCTCCACTCATTCAAAAAATAATTGAAAGCTCACTTCTTCAAGAAAGCATATCAATTAAACTGTTAGCAGGTTTTTATCCCCCATCCCCCATGACACCTCTCCTGCAACTGTCAAAAATTACCTACTAAGCCCTCAATGAATACTTTTCTAACAACCTACTTGGTACCCCTACTTTTACCCTTTGTGTCACTATACCACACTCCCTCTAGAATGTAAGCTCATTGAGCAGGGCCCACCACCTCTCTGTTCCTGTACGTCCAGTTGTCTGGTTACAATTAAATGTCTGTTGGTCCACCCTTTGTACAGTGCTACGGAATCTGATGGCGCTATGTTAATAATAAAATAATAATAATAATACTGATAATCTGTGAACTTTTAGGCCGATAGCAGATAACTTACCCATACCGATATTCCCATAGGAAAGCATTGAAAAATTGCGTTTACTATGGGGACATCCTAATGTGAGCGCGGCTATTTCTGCACACACACATTAGGTCTCCCCCGCAGTGGAGAAGCGTAGGCGGAGCTGAGCCTCGGCGCTGGACCCAGAACAGGTAAGTGACAGAGGGGGTTATTAACCCCTTCTGCACCACAGCGGGGACGGGACCTTGACAGATGGGGAAGCTATAGTGCCAGGAAAATTAGTTTGCTTTCCTAGGCTGGCACTATAGTTTCCCTTTCTTTTGGACTATGTGCTGCCAGTGCCAAGTTAATCCATTGGTCATAATGCAGAAAAACATGTGTCCCTCTCTCCTCTTCTCTGTATGATTGACCACTCCTCTTGTTATTATCAATTGTATAGTGCCAATATATTACCCAAATACAATACCCCGGGTTTTATTATCATTTGTATAGTGCTAGTGAACTACCCACTACAGTGCTATATTATTATTTTATACTGCCAAAGTATTACCAAGGGCATTATTATCATTTATAAGCAAGAATGTAAGCTCATTGAGCAGGGCCCTCCACCCCCTTTGTTCCTATACATCCAGTTGTCTGGTTACAATTACATGTCTGTTAGTCCACCAATTGTACAGCGCTACGGAATCTGATGGCGCTATATAAATAATAATAATAATAATAATATAGTGCCAATATATACCCAGGGCTTTATTATCATATAGTGCCATATCCACCACCACCACCCCTCTCCCCTCCTCACTGACTACCAAGAGCTTTATTATCATTCATAAGATAGTGTCAATATATACCCAGAGCTTTATTATCATATAGTGCCATATCCACCACCACCACCCCTCTCCCCTCCTCACTGACTACCAAGAGCTTTATTATCATTCATAAGATAGTGTCAATATATACCCACACTGGCGTACAGTCGTGCATTCATTAAAGTACAAAACGTCTGCAAATGAAAAACAACAAGCCTCTCCACATTTCTTCTTGCGCATTCACAATAAAATAACGCATTCATTTATAGTGTATTGCTCTTCAAATGTGGCTTGAAACCTGCTTGTATTCATTGTCAAGACAATGAAGACTCTGCTTGTGATTGTGATGTGTTATGATATCTTTTCATTTTTCACATTAATTCCAAAGCAGTCTAAAGTAGTTTCTCATAATGATTAAATTAAAACTAGGAAATGCACAATTAGCTAGCACATTGTAGAATAAACCATATGCTTTACAAAGTCTGGTAGAAAATAAGGTCATTCAAACATTATCATTACTTGTCCCTCAATTTCTAACTTATATCATCAGAAATGCTTTTCTGCTTTGTTGGCCCTAAATAACCCAATTGTATAGAGTCGTCGAATGGGTCGATGCTTTATAAGTAATAAACAGCTTTATGTCAAAATTGCAAGATATTTAGACTTCAAAATGTAGGTACTCACATCAGTACCTATTTGCTGTAAAGTAATGTTCTACTTTAACACAGTGGTTTGAGCACCATCATATTTGCTTTTGTGCCTCATATGGTATTTCCTAATTTATTTCTGTTGTAGTAATCCTGAATTCCTATATCACGTACTGTTCACATAAAATATATCCTGCTTCTTCAAATCTCTCTGCTAATTCCCTTTTCACTTCTACTATAACCTATAAAAAAAAATTGCTTTTTTTTAATAAGACTGCATACTTGTATTCCCATTCGCAAACTAGAATCCTGATTCGTCCCGCACCGCATCATGATTCTTATGATCGATTCAAGAATCTATCTCCTTTGTACCTTTTATAACTACAGCCCTCTCACATCTTAGATCTTTTTGACTATTCTCTGTCTACCTCTGGAACACTTTCACCTTGCAACACTTCGCAAGCTTATTAGATTTTCAGCTGAAATTTGACCTCCGCAAAAAAAAAATATGTTCCATATATATATATATATATATATATATATATATATATATATATATATATGGAAAAAGGAAAAAATATATATAAAAGCACTAGAAACTTAAAATCTGACAGGTGTGAGTAAAAAACAAATATAGAGGATATATATATATATATATATATATATATATATATATCACTCTAGATTTTTTTTAATTCATTGCATATTAAAGGCACTAGAAACTTAGAATCTGACAGGTGTAAGTTAAACAAATTATATAGATATATATGATTTGAAGCAGATATATTAATAGAGGTGCACTGATATAAACCCAGGCTGTGCATATTATGAATGCTACCATAAGTGGTGCATATGCAATGTTGGACAGTATGTAAATACAGAACAAGGTGTAAAATCAATTTAAATTTTAATTAGTGAATTACATGACATAAGACATTGTGTAAGGAGGGTGAGTAGGAGTAAGAAGTATGGTGTGTGATTACATACCAACCTGGAAGTCATACCTTAACACATGATGTGTTACATTTACACAAACAAATTATTAGAGATTTTGACTATTTAATCATAAACAAATGCAAGAGTGAGCTAATATTTCCAGGAAAGTAGATATTGCAGAGGGAATTTCATAGGATGTCGTGTGTGTATAGTGGATGCAGTGTGTGTATGCAGTGGATGCAGTGTATTTGTGTGTGCATTGTGGATGCAAGATGTGTGTGTATGTATAGTGGATGCAGAGTATACGTGTGCCAGCTGTGGAACTACAGGGAGTGCAGAATTATTAGGCAAATGAATATTTTGACCACATCATCCTCTTTATGCATGTTGTCTTACTCCAAGCTGTATAGGCTCGAAAGCCTACTACCAATTAAGCATATTAGGTGATGTGCATCTCTGTAATGAGAAGGGGTGTGGTCTAATGACATCAACACCCTATATCAGGTGTGCATAATTATTAGGCAACTTCCTTTCCTTTGGCAAAATGGGTCAAAAGAAGGACTTGACAGGCTCAGAAAAGTCAAAAATGGTGAGATATCTTGCAGAGGGATGCAGCACTCTTAAAATTGCAAAGCTTCTGAGGCGTGATCATCGAACAATCAAGCGTTTCATTCAAAATAGTCAACAGGGTCGCAAGAAGCGTGTGGAAAAACCAAGGCGCAAAATAACTGCCCATGAACTGAGAAAAGTCAAGCGTGCAGCTGCCACGATGCCACTTGCCACCAGTTTGGCCATATTTCAGAGCTGCAACATCACTGGACTGCCCAAAAGCACAAGGTGTGCAATACTCAGAGACATGGCCAAGGTAAGAAAGGCTGAAAGACGACCACCACTGAACAAGACACACAAGCTGAAACGTCAAGACTGGGCCAAGAAATATCTCAAGACTGATTTTTCTAAGGTTTTATGGACTGATGAAATGAGAGTGAGTCTTGATGGGCCAGATGGATGGGCCCGTGGCTGGATTGGTAAAGGGCAGAGAGCTCCAGTCCGACTCAGACGCCAGCAAGGTGGAGGTGGAGTACTGGTTTGGGCTGGTATCATCAAAGATGAGCTTGTGGGGCCTTTTCGGGTTGAGGATGGAGTCAAGCTCAACTCCCAGTCCTACTGCCAGTTCCTGGAAGACACCTTCTTCAAGCAGTGGTACAGGAAGAAGTCTGCATCCTTCAAGAAAAACATGATTTTCATGCAGGACAATGCTCCATCACACGCGTCCAAGTACTCCACAGCGTGGCTGGCAAGAAAGGGTATAAAAGAAGAAAATCTAATGACATGGCCTCCTTGTTCACCTGATCTGAACCCCATTGAGAACCTGTGGTCCATCATCAAATGTGAGATTTACAAGGAGGGAAAACAGTACACCTCTCTGAACAGTGTCTGGGAGGCTGTGGTTGCTGCTGCACGCAATGTTGATGGTGAACAGATCAAAACACTGACAGAATCCATGGATGGCAGGCTTTTGAGTGTCCTTGCAAAGAAAGGTGGCTATATTGGTCACTGATTTGTTTTTGTTTTGTTTTTGAATGTCAGAAATGTATATTTGTGAATGTTGAGATGTTATATTGGTTTCACTGGTAATAATAAATAATTGAAATGGGTATATATTTGTTTTTTGTTAAGTTGCCTAATAATTATGCACAGTAATAGTCACCTGCACACACAGATATCCCCCTAACATAGCTAAAACTAAAAACAAACTAAAAACTACTTCCAAAAATATTCAGCTTTGATATTAATGAGTTTTTTGGGTTCATTGAGAACATGGTTGTTGTTCAATAATAAAATTAATCCTCAAAAATACAACTTGCCTAATAATTCTGCACTCCCTGTACTGCCAGTGCAGCCAGTTCTGCTGCACCGGAGACTGCACACTTGGTGGAACCAGTGACCCATGCACTTAGGGCCACTCTATGGGCATTGATGAACAGGAAACCGGTTGGACGCCACAGCCCTTTAACAGTGTGACAGGGCCCTAGTAGTATCTGCAGCCTGTGAGGAAGTGAGAGCCTGTCACTTTCTCCCAGCTACATACAAACACAACCTCTGCATTTAAACTGAAATATTACAAGCACATTCTATTTAAACACACAGTATTTAAATGCGAAAAATATAATTAAACACTGTTTCATTCAAACATCAACACGACACACAAAAGTACACCTGCATTTAAAAGCTAACAATACATACAAACACACACCTGAATTCAAACGCGCACATTACATAAAAGTACACTGCTGAATTCTAATAGCAACAATAAATAAAAATACACCCCTACATGCACAAATAAAAATACACCCCTACATGCACACACATACTCAATACAAAAATATGATTACATTCAAAGACACAAACACTGGTCACAAATGCAACCTTGCAAGTATGGGCAAACGGTAGAATCCCAGCTGGCAAAACATTGTGGGAGTTGTATGACAGATGGGGTTCACCTTTTGACCATCCTTGCGCTAGAGGGGGCCCCAAAAACTTTCTTGCACTATGGCCCTCACTACACTAGGTCCACCACTGCAGTGTACATAGTAAATGCAGAGTGTGTGTATATAGTGGTGTGTGTGTGTGTGTGTTAGTAAAGTAACATTAGTTTCCCAGGTGGACTGGTGCACAGTGAAGAGGGGACTCCATGTTAGACCTCTGGCAGCCAGGCAGCAGGTCCACTTGTAAGCCCAGAATGTGTGCTTCATGGAGCCCTGCCATGGTAACCCTCAGCAATGCTCTGACATCCAAAGTTCGCGAGAGAACACTGCCAGGGGGGTTACAACTGAGCCTCCTCTCAAGTATAAAAGTCGTAGTTTTTCTTATCTTAAATATAGTCTCCTCCTTAACTGAGTTGATTCCCTTTATGTATTTAAATGTTTTTATCATATCCCCCCTGTCTTGTCTTTCCTCCAGGCTATATATGTTAAGATCCTTTAACCTTTCCTTGTAAGTTTTATCTTGCAATCCATGAACCAGCTTAGCAGCCCTTCTCTGAACTCTCTCTAAACTATCAATATCCTTCTGATAATACGGTCACCGGTACTGCGTACAATACTCCAAGTGAGGTCTCACCAGTGTTCTGTACAATGATATGAGCACTTCCCTCGTTCTACTGCGAATACCTCTTCCTATACAACCAAGCATTCTGCTAGCATTTCCTGCTGCTCTATTGCATTGTCTGCCTACCTTAAAAAGTAATCTGATATATTTACCCCTAAATCCTTTTCCTCCGGTGTTGAGGTTAGGACTCTATCAAATATTCTGTACTCTGCCCTTGGGTTTTTACATCCAAGATGCATTATCTTGCACTTATCCACATTAAATGTCAGCTGCCACAACTCTTTTCTAGTTTACCTAAATCATTTGCCATTTGGCTTATCCCTCGTGGAACATCAACCATGTTACATATCTTAGTATCATCAGCAAAAAGACATACCTTACCATCAAGACCTTCTGCAATATCACTAATAAAAATATTAAAGAGAATAGGTCCAAGTACAGATCCCCGAGGTACCCCACTGGTGACAAGACCATGCTTCGAATATACTCCACTGACTACAACCCTCTGTTGCCTGTCACTCAGCCACTGCCTTACCCATTCAACAATTTTGGAATCAAAACTTAAAGATTGCAGTTTATTGATAAGCCTTCTATGTGCAACAGTGTCAAAAGCCTTACTGAAATCTAGGTAAGCAATGTCTACTGCACCACCCTGATCTATAATTTTAGTTACCCAATCAAAAAAATCAATAAGATTAGTTTGGCACGATCTCCCTGAAGTAAACCCATGTTGTCTCTGATTTTGAAATCCATGTGATTTTAGATGTTCAACAATACTATCCTTTAACATGGTTTCCATTACTTTCTCCACTACTGAAGTAAGGCTTACTGGCCTATAGTTGCCCGACTCCTCCCTACTACCTTTCTTGTAAATGGGCACAACATTCTGGGACTACTCTTGTTAACAATGATTGGTTAAACAAATCTGTTGATGGTTTTGCTAGTACACCACTAAGCTCTTTTAATAACTTTGGGTGTATTCCATCAGGTCCAACTGACTTATTTGTCTTTACTTTTGACAGTTGAAATAGAACCTCTTCCTCTGTAAACTCACATGTAACAAATTACTAATTTGTTCTTTTTCCTAACTGAGGCCCCTTTCCTTAATTTTCATCTGTAAATACTGAACAAAAATATGCATTGAAGCAGTCAGGTTTATTTCTTTTATTTATAAAATATTTTACCAGGATGGATACATTGAGATTTCTCTCGTTTTCATGTCCTGGTTCTTTGTCCACAAAACATTGCATTGTTACAATAGGATACAATATTCCAAAAATACAATATACAAACTCCATAAATACACACATATATATATATATATATATTTGTGTAAGGGGCAAAATAGCCGTATATGGAGTAAGGATCCAGCATAAGCTTAGGATAGTGTAAAGGGAGCAAGTCGGTTGTCGTGTGCCGATACCGACGATACGGTAGGCCTGTAAATAAAGAGGGCAAAAATGAATAATCAAAGATTTAATACAGTCAACAAATATATACAAATTAACCAGACATTTCCTTAAATGCATTACAGTATTTAATTCCTGAAAGGATTTTGAAGGTAGGAATCTAGGACCGAAAGTGGGCACCATTTGTTGTGGGTAGGATAGTATGTTATCTCTACTGTTGATGCATGTTGACTCATTTCGGAATGTGGTAGAGCCAATAGGTAATGATATATGTGTTTACGTACGTGGGATCGTTGAAGACAATGATCTGTCTGAGTGGTGGTGATGGTAGTGGATTCTCTGGCCTGAGAAAGGCATAAAAGGCACTGTGCATGGCTGGTAATGGCCGACTTGGTAGTATAATTGAATGGTTGTAGATCTAATAGGTCCGATAAGGATGAACAGTTGGATGGCTACTGGTAATCTCTGAGAGGAACGTGGGGGAATGGATTCCTGAAAACCTCTGAGTATATTCTTTTCTGGTATGATAGCATGAAGTTTATGGTAGTTTTGGCCATAGGTTATCATGTGTTGTTGAATGCCTGTAAAATATATAATTAATGGTGTATGAGATAGTATAAGTTTAAGGTGGCAAAAATAAGCAAAACTTAGGAGAAATTTTGTGACACAGGTTGAGCTATGTCGTGTTCCAATGAGATTCTTTAAGCCAGGTGAAAAGCTGTGTTATGCGTTCTACAAGTATGGGACGAAAGTGCTAGGTGGGATAGTGCATGCTATGCTGCATGAGTATGTCTAATCCATGATTTTGTCTCTGGAACGAAAGAGTGGACGTGACTGTATGGGCGGCTGTAGGAAGCGTATGATGAACATGCCTGGAATATAAATGAGACAGTTGTCGGCAGGGATGTATACCCCCGTCTGGTACATGAAAGTGAAATGTGATAAGTGGCCAACCAAGTGAGTTCCCCAGAAACATCATGAACTTATGGATGAGTAGTGGCGTTTGTTGATGATATGATATGTGCTTAGTTGTCTGAGTAACAACGGATTGATGACCCTGACCATGATTTACCCCATGCCACAGCAGCTGCTACAATGGGGTAGATCTCCCAAAGGGGCTGAAGTGGTGGAAAAATTTCCAAACCTGGATGCCATGGCCAACAGCCCCAAAGCAATTGTTCCCGGTAGATTGCTGCCAAACCCGTGGTATACGCTGCGTCTGACCATCTGGTTGGAGAAGTGTCAGACAATCCTGGAAGGAACATGCTTTTACCATGCCAAGTGGTTAAGAAATCCCCCCCATGTGCAGGTCTGCTGTTGCTGAGGTGTCTAGGCACCTCCTCTGATCGTCATGTTGGAAGTGTGGAAAAAAGGGGAAAGTACTCTGGATGTGAAAGCGTGGTCTTGTGGTATGATTGGCATGGCAAAATTAAGGAACCTGGTAGGGATTGTAGTTCCTTGTAGTTGTAAGTACTAAGCAGGAGGTAGTGATTGATTTAGTTGAGAATGTTCCCTATTTGTCTTGTGGTAACTTGCGTGTATGGATGCCGACTCAAGTCATATGCCCAGTAATGTGATGATAGTGTCTGCGCCTTCTGTTTCTTATGGGGTACTGGGACGCCCAAGTGGTCAACCAGACTAAGCTGCCATGAGGCTTCTAGTGAAAAATATGCTTTCTTTGAGCAACAAGAAGTCTTCTAGATAGTGTATGACTGTAATGCCTCTGGATATGTTATCATAACCAGCACAGAGTATCTGCGAATATCGATAGTAGGTTAATCTGTAGCTCGAAAGTTGAGCAGGGAAAGGATTGCCCAATTTATGCCATGTAAGTGCCAGTGTGTAGGGTAGATGGTAGCTGTTTACTGCGTTGATGATATTGGTCTTACTTAACCAAGCTTTAACCCATGCTTGAGTGATAGCTGTAAAGGTAGATCAATGGTGTTGTATAGTAAGAAGGGAGTTGAGACTTGGGGTAGCGGAGGTGTGTGGTGCCAATAAGTCTATGGTTAGTCTTTGTTTAAGGGAAGATTCCTTGTGACAATACCAATGTGTGTGTTTGGTGCCATGTTGTAAATGGTGGAGATTGGAAGACCACTCTGCAAATCTTGGCTATGAGTGTGTTTTCAGCCAATGGTTTTGTTGTGCTGACTGTAAGTGAGGGCATGCTATATTCCTTGAAGGTGTGTTTATGATACCTGTATGGGAGCCCTTTGAAGCTCCAGAGCTTTAGTAAATCTACTACAAGTCTGGAAGGGTGATGAGTCAGTAGTTTTGAAAATGCATTGGTGTGTACAGATGGTGAGTACGTTATTTGTAAGTTGTATTGGGCCACATGGTTTGTCATGTGCCCTGAACCATTTGAACATATATGCAACAGTCTATATGCAATGCAACTACTCATATCAATCGTCTCTGGTAGTTCAGAGGTGCTGGTACCTGGAGCCTGAGAGTGCTCGTCCATTTGTTTGGGACAGAACCCCTTCTGTATGGGTACCTGCACAAATAAACATCTCTACATATTCCAAATACCAACCCATCCAAGAGATGGTCAGTTCCCGATTTACCTGGAATCCCTGAATCTGACCATCACAGATACATCATCATACATATATATGCCTTGCTTCCCCAATGTGCTGGGATCATACGTGCAGGGTTAACATCTTGTGTGTCATAAGAATTGATTGTACCAGGTAACCGAGTTTCGGTTGGTGCTGGTTGTACAGTAACGTGAGGCCCAGCCTTGTGAGGGCTGTGGTGACCAACTCGAGATTGCCAGTCTGTCATAAAAATTTTTGGCTCATGAGTTTATGAGTGAGGCTAGCATAGCCTGGGTGTCACCTGAGTTGATGTAGCTGGGCCTTCCCCTGCCTCCGTGTTGTCCGTTGATGTATGGAGGAGTTTGAATAACTCTGCTTTCCTTGCTGTAGCAGGGTAGGGGATTTGTCACCTCCTTAGGTCGGTGGTAATGTGTGGGATCGTCCAGGATCTGATTGCTGCAGGACTAGCAACATCTCCTCTGCTTGAAGGTGTATCAATTCTAGCCGGGGTGCTAGGAAGAGGTGATTCTTCACCATCTTTTGGAGAAATACTTAAATAACAATAAAGATGCAATTATTTGTACCCAGGGTTCTTGTACTGGCTTGCTAGCTAAGCCGTAAGGCGAAACGATTAGGCTTGGTGTTTTTTGGTGACTGGTGAGGCCCTGCTAGTTGCCAAGTGGCTTGAGAGGCTCTATCTATGCTTGGCGCGAGGGGATTTTGTGTGGCCACCGAACATTGTGGCAGGATGTTGGCCTCTCGGTGACAGTAACCAGAAAATAGGAAGGGGAGTGACAGGTGAGGCCCTCTCTATGATACAATGCGAGGCGGCTAGCTCACGAGTGGCCCGAGGGGTGTATGCCTCCGAGTGTGAGGCGGGGTGTTGGCCTCGCGGGACCACTAACCGAAGCATAATGCAGAGAAAAAAGGGGGTAATACCTATTGGGCCCTAGAACCCTAATTGCCAGTACACTATTACTATTCCAGGGAAGGTAAGAGATGGATAACTACGTGAGCAGGTGTATGTACCTGGTAGTATGGTATTGAACCTGACAATCCGTATAGGTTTTTTAGTAGTAACTGTAACCTGAATGGATAAAACCGTATGGCATAAGGAAATATGGCATAGACCAAGCTTATCTTAATACGTACAGTATATGTGAAAAGTAAAGTGCCATGATGTGTAAATATTAAACATCGTAGCCATACTGGTTAAATATGTATCAATCTTAACCCATTAAGTGCCGTATGTACAAGTGAAAATGTGGTCTGTCCCCACCTTGTATGTTGTATGTCCCCTTGCTAGGGGAAAGTCTGTTGCGTGAGCAGCGTGCTGTGAAAAATGTATGTGAACTATATTACCAGTTACGTATATACAGACGCGTCTGCTACTGTGTAATAATATATGTATTTATACCTGATGTTGATATAGTGCTTGCTATGTGAATTGTTGTATGTCTTATTGAATGGTAGGGGTCAGTGAACATGGTGTTGCAAAATGCAAGTGCACTGGAGATCTGCCGAGTGCCCTATAGGTGGCAGTGTAGTTGGATACTGATTGGTATGTGAAATGTTGTTTGTCTGTTGACCTATAGGTGTAAGTGTTTTGGTGTTTGTAAAACCCCATGAAAATTGTCAATGTACTTGACAGACCTGTAGGTGGCAGTGTTGATAGAACCACTGTTGGTCTTGATGTGAAATGTAAATTATTGTGCATTAAACCTGAATTTGAGCCCGTGCTGGAGTTTCATTTATGGTTTATGGTTATGTTTAACCCCGTAAGGACCAAACTTCTGGAATAAAAGGGAATCATGACACGTCACACATGTCTTGTGTCCTTAAGGGGTTAAAACAATCTTATGTGTAATTTATATTGGCTGGTAAATTGTATATGACATGTGAAGACAGTTTTGCTGTTGACCAGTAGGGGTCATAAATGCTGATTGTATGGTAAAAATACCCTTTAACCCCTTAAGGACCAAACTTCTGGAATAAAAGGGAATCATGACATGTCACACATGTCATGTGTCCCTAAGGGGTTAATCCTACCGTTTGACAGATAGGAGTCAGTATAAAAGCGAAAATGCTGTAGTTAGTTTGTTTGCTTATGAAGTGAAATAAAGTCTGAGAAGACTGTAGTATACCGATTGACCGGTAGGGGTCAGCATGTAGGCGAAAATGCCGTGGTTCGTTGGTTTGTACATGAAATGCAATAATGTCTGAGAAGCCTGTAGTACACTGAATGACCGGTAGATGTAGAATGACTGGTAGGTGTCAGTGTGTAGGTGAAAATGCAGTGGTTTATTGTTTTGTACATGAAAAGCTATAATGTCTAAGAAGCCTGTAGTACACCGAATGACTGATAGGGGTCAGTGTGTAGGTGAAAAATTAAGGTGTACCTGAAATGCAATAATGTCGGAGAAGCCTGTAGTACACAGAATGACCGGTAGGGGTCAGTGTGTAGGCGCAAATGCAGTGGTTCGTTGATTTGTACATGAAATGCGATAATGTCTAAGAAGCCTGTAGTCCACCGAAAGACCAGTAGGGGTCAGTGTGTAGGTGTAAATGCAGTGGTTTATTGGTTTGTACATGAAAATGCAAACAACGCCTAAGAAGCCTGTAGTACACCGAATGACCAATAGGGGTCAGTGTGTAGGTGAAAAATGCGGTGGTTCATTGGTTTGTACATGAAATGCAATAATGTCTGAGAAGCCTGTAGTACACCGAATGACCGGTAGGGGTCAGTGTGTAGGCAAAGATGCAGTGGTTCGTTGGTTTGTACATGAAATGCGATAATGTCTAAGAAGTCTGTAGTACACCCAAAGACCAGTAGGGGGTTTAAACAAATGATATGCATGAACATGCAATGGTTTTAGAACAGACTTAGACAAAATGCAGCAGTAAAGTGAGGACCTGACCCTTGCATGGTGCCGTGGGACTGATGCCTGGCGTAATGGGTAGGTCAACTTACGGTTTGTGAGTCACTTGGACACCATCCACAGCGATAGATTGAAGAAAGAAGGTGGTAGGCCGGAAAAGCCTGTGGCTGGATTCCTGACACAGCTCAGCTTAGAAAACCTCATGGAGTAATCAGGTAAAATGGCGTCTGGATGACCCGGAAGTGGAAATCATTCTGATGCTGACCTCAAGCGATATGAGTCAGGTAAGGGGTGTCCCTTATATAGGGGAGTGAATTAATTTAAGCCCCTCCCACAAATACAGGCAAAACTGCCTTAATACATATATATAAATACATAACAGGTAATAAATATATTCAACCATGACAGGTGCATCCTGTGCTGACATATATTGCCATAGATCTCTTAATAGATTTTAGATTGATTGAAGATTTGACTGTATCCCTGAGGTTATTCCATAATTGCGGTGCTCTGTAGGAAAAGGAGGATCAAGCCACTTTATTTTTGTATTGCGGTATGCTAAATATCGTGCTAGTACCGGATCAGAGGTTATAGGAGGTGGGAACAGCCGGCTAGAGCATTCTACTCAGGTAGGGTGGGAGCTTCCCAGAAATGCTCTTATGCACAAGGCTGGAAAGATGAAGAGTGCGTCGGGATTCCAGCTACAGCCAGTTTAGCTCTTTTAACATGTCACAGTGGTGGGTAAAGTAATTACATTCTAGTACAAAATAGCAGAATGAATTACATAACATATCAAGTGTATTAAGGTGGGTTTGCGGTGCGGATGCATACACTACATCCCCATAATCAATGACCGGTATTAGCATTTGTTGCACTATCAGTTTCCTTACTGTAGGGCTTAGGCAGGATTTGTTTCTGTACAGGGCACCTAGTTTTGGGTAAAGTTTTGAAGAAATTTTTTCAATGTGAAGGCCAAAGGATAGATTGGGGTCTAGCAACATACCTAGATATTTAAAAGAGCAGACTGCTGTCAGTGTGCTATTTGAATTTGTTCTAATACACAATTGTTGATTTTGTAGTTTACATAATTTAGGTACAGTTTCAAAAATCATTGTAACAGTTTTGTCAGTGTTTAGGAAGAGTTTGTTATCCGCTATCCACTTTTCTACCTCTGTGAATTGGTTTTGGTGCACAGCCTCAAGCTGCCGTAGCTTGGGTTTACTAGCGTAGATTACAGTGTTGTCTGCATACATGTGTACAGTTGAGGATTTTCAGACGTTTGGCAGATCATTTATAAATAATGTGTATAGCAGGGGGCCGAGTATGGAGCCTTGGGGAACACCACACGTGACTGGAAGAGGGAGGGAAGCGCTATCAGAAATGGCCACATATGGAAATCTGTCTGAAACATACGATTTAAACCAGGTTAGCGGACGATCACCAACGCCTGAGTTTTTAAGTTTTTGCAAAAGAATGCCATGGTCTACTGTGTCAAAGGCCTTGACAAATCAAGGAACATAGCTCCAGTTAAGTCGCCTTGTTCCATGCCAATTTGGATGTCATTACAAACTTTTAAGAGGGCAGTTGAAGTTGAGTGATTTGAATGAAAGCCTGATTGATCAGGGGTCAGATAATTTGATCGTTGATAATATTCACATAGTTGCGTGTGGATGCATTTTTCCAAGATTTTTGACAATTTAGGGAGCAATAATATCGGCCGATGGCTAGATACCAAAGTATTGTCTCAACTTTTGCAGTCTTCTAAAGTTTGGAATTCATTGATAAGGGTAGTGACATGTCAGGAATTGCTGGCGCACTGAGCTTCAGAAACATTGCTGGGATTTGATCTGGCCCACACTGGTTTTTCATTTTTAAATTATTAAGATGTTTATTAACGACACTAACAGGCACAGGTCTAAAATTGAATTTCTCTAAATGAGGATTATGAAGATTTGGCAGGGCCTGATCTTTATTTGTGGTCTCAAAATGAGTGTCATTTATTATCTTAGCAACCAGGGTGGTAGCACATCCAACAAAATAATTATTAAAGGCATTTGCTACATCTAGGGGGTGTTGCAGTGTTTGGTTGTCCATTTTGACAGTGGAGGGTTGGAAGTGGATTGTGGGGGTTTGTATGCTATTTATGATTTTCCAGAAGATTCTTGGTTTGATAGGTTGTTGTTCAAATTTTCACTGAAATATTGGGCCTTTGCCATTTTTGTTTGTTTTGTGCATGCATTTCGCCATTGTCTGTAAGTACAGTGATCGTTCATGGAGCCAGTGAATTGACCCCAGTGAATCTCTAAACTAGTACATTTGAATAAGTTCAGCTGTAACCCAGGGCAAGTGTGTCCCTTTTAGTCGCACTTGACGCAGAGGGGCATGCAAATTCCAAACAAGCAAGAGCTTGGACTGAAAAAATGCAATCGCAGAGTCTAGATCTGGTATTAGACCTAATCTGTGCCATGGTATGTTCTTGAGATCATTTAAAAAGTATTCAAGATTACATTTTTTTTTAAATACCTGGTGATTATAATCTTGGGAGGGGATTTAGTGGCCTTTATTTTGCGTATGCAGTATACTAGACAGTGGTCACTGAAACTGTTAGGGAGAACGCCCGCCTCCTTCTACAAATCTTCCTTCTTTTGTTTTTAATTTAACTAATCCTTGTTTTACTTTCCTTTTCTCGTTTATGTATCTAAAAATGTTTTGTCCCGTTTTTTTACTGACTGGGCTATTTTCTCTTCTGTGTGTGATTTGGAAGCTCTTATAACTTGCTTAGCCTCTTTCTGACTAACCTTATAGATCTGTCTATCTTCCTCACTCTGGTTTTTTTTGTAATTACTTAATGCTAACTTTTAGTTTTTTACTATTTTGGCCACATCTGCAGAGTACCACAGTGGTTTCTTAATTTTTTGCTTTTACTGACAAGCTTAATGCAATTTTCTGTTGCCTTCAGCAGTGCAACTTTTAAATAATCCCATTTCTCTTGGACTCCATTTAAACTGCTTCAGTCTGATAATGACTCCTTTACACATATCCTGATATTAGAAAAGTCTGTTTTTCTAAAGTCTAAAACTTTTGTTTTTGTGTGGTGTGACTCAGTCACTGTTCATATATTAAACCACACTAACTGATGATCACTGGATCCTAAACCTTCACCTACAGTAATATCTGATACCAAGTCTCCATTTGTTAACACTAAATCTAGTATGGCCTCTTTACGAGTTGGCTCCTCAATGACTTGTTTTAGAGTTTTAGACTTGTTTAGGGAGTTCAGAATATGTGTGCTCCTGGCACAAGCAGCTATTTTGGTTTTCCAGTTCACATCAGGAAGATTAAAGTCACCCATGATGATAACTTCCCCCTTCATTGTCACTTTAGCTGTTTCCTCAACTAGTAGATTATCTAACTCTTCTATTTGTCCTGGGGGCCTATAAATAACACCCACATGAGTTACTGTGTGATTACCTAATTCTAACGTAACCGAAACGGACTCTATGTTCGCCTCACTAACTTTTATTAGGCTAGATTTTATGCTATCCTTCACATACAGGGCCACCCCTCCCCCTTTCTTTCCTTCTCTGTCTTTTCTATATAAAGAGTACCCTGGTATTGCTATGTCCCAGTCATTTTTCTCATTATAACATGTCTCAGTAACATAAACTAAATCTACATTATCAGTTGCCATTATAAAAACCCTTTCCTTTGCCTTAGACTAAATCTCATTTCCTTCAGTCTAAATGTGTGACCTTATTTCCTATGTGTAATCCTGTTTATAAATAGATTTCCAGTGGTGCAGTTTTTTTCTAAACAAAACATATTAGCCTTTGTTCATAATAGTAGCAATCGTACACAAATCCCCTATTGCTGTTTATCCTGAAAAAAAATATATATATATATCTAATTTAAAGCTATTTCCATGTTTACTACAAAAATGAGGAGGCCCATTGTTGACGTGAGTGTGCAATGAGATGTCTCTCTGGATCAAGACTACTATCTCTCTTTAAATTAATTCTTATGAACAGCATAGATATGAACATCAGAGCTCACTGACCAGTTTACGTCATAGTATTTTGTGCATTGGTAATGTCAGAGAATACACTCATAGAGTATTGAAAGCGTTGTGAGATATCATTTTACATATACTGATGTTCTGCTTCTTGCAGATCGAAAATAATTATAGATGCACACTTCAATATTAATCTAAAATATAGCACTTTATTACAAATCAATAAAAAAATAAATACAAAGTAAAAGAAAATATATGACCAGGTACAATGCATCAAAGCTAATATACTTAACATATAGAGATCGCCATCTCTTACAGAGCATGAGTCAAACCCCCACTGGCTGTCTTTCCCAATGTTGGGTGCTGAAATGGTGGGGGGAGGTTTTGACTCATCCTATGTACTGTTTGGCTTCTGCAAGAGATGGTGATCTCTATATAAGTGTATTAGCTTTGATGCATTGTACCTGGTCATA
Source organism: Pelobates cultripes (assembly GCA_933207985.1). Classification (NCBI taxonomy): domain Eukaryota; kingdom Metazoa; phylum Chordata; class Amphibia; order Anura; family Pelobatidae; genus Pelobates; species Pelobates cultripes. Next base: position 203,118,771 of record OW240914.1, read on the forward strand.
TATTTTCTGTTACTTTGTATTTATTTTTATTGATTTATAATAAAGTGTTATATTTTATATTATTATTGGAGTGTGCATCCATAATTATTTTCGATTTTGAGTTTCCAGACATTTTTGGGGAGTGCCTTTTATGGATTTGCACCTTGCTTATGATTATATTATTTAAAGTGATAGATGGTACACATTCCGTGCTAGATTAAAAAATGTATATTGCCACTTCTCGCAGATACCACACTTCCTGGCCTAGTCCTGAAAATGAAAATAACTTTTAATTAAAAATATATAAACATTAAAATATGTAAATGTCAATGTCATTGCAAAATGCATTTATTTTAATACTTTCAAGTGTATTTAAACAAGAACTTAAGATGCAGCTTTAGAATCCAGATGCCTGGTTGAAACGGCATTCTTTGTTTCAAATATTAAATAGTATAGTCAAATGTGAATTACATTGATTGCAAAGCATAATTTTAAGGGTTTGACGTGGTTCCATTTCCATTGTAAATTTTACAGGCCTAACCTATTTTCTTCCACTACTTATTCTCATAGGGGAACCCACTGTACCTCCAGTCAGATCAAAATGTGACTTTGAACATTCTCAATGAGGATATGAAGGTAGTCACTCAACTGGTGGCAGGTACGAGTAACAAAATTCGCATGTGCATGGAAATGGTCCTGTAAATATTAATATGTGTATACTGTGTTCGTCCCCTCAATACTTCTGAGTGCAGAATAGGGCTATGGGGTCAGCCTTACTGGGAAGGAAAATTGCACACAGGAATAACCACACAGGACAATGCACCATGTCACAAACCACAAGTCCTCTCAAGCTATTTCCTCAAACATGACAATGAGGTAGTGTACTTTAGTTACCTCTAAAGTCACCATTAGGACTGCCATCAAAAAACATATATATATAGTGTGAAGTGGAAAGGAAAGAAACACACACACACACACACTGAGGTATGGAAAGACATGAGAGGAGATAAGATGAGACACAAAATGTATCCACGAAAACTATAGTCTAAACCAGTAGTTCCCAAACTTTTTAGGTTCAAGGCGCCCTTCATATTTCAATATTTTTCCAAGGCACTCCAAGTCCCAAAAATGTTCTAGGTTGTACATATGTTCAGCGCTGCGGTATATACTGGGCCCCTAATCTAGGGAGTGGCACTGGTAGATTATTTAAAGAAACAATTATTGTGACTGGATTGCTTCTTTAAACAGCGGTTATGGTGCAAGTAGTGCCATAGTGCCTTCCCAGGGTAAGTAGTCAAACTGTTTGACAAGTTACCTGGGGTCTGCCGGAATAGGGGCTGTAGTGTGTGTGTAGTGCAATATGTGTGTGTGAGGGGTGCAATATGTGTGTGTGAGTGGTAGAGTGAGTGTGTGTGTGTGTGTGTGTGTGTGAGGGCTGCAGTGTGCGTGTGTGTGTGAGGGGTGCATGTACAGGGTTGCAATGTGTGTGAGGGATGCTGTGTGTGTACAAGGGAGCTTTGTGTTTGTGAAAGATGTAGTGTGTGTGTGTGTGTGTGTGTGTGAGAGGTGCAGTGTGTGTGTGTGTTTGTGAGGGCTGCACTGTGTGTGTATCTGGGGCAGTTTGTGCATGAGGGGTACAGTGTGTGTGTGACGGTTACAGTGTGTGATGGGGCAGGTTGTGTGACCGGTACAGTGTGTGTGGGGGGGTGCAGGGTGTGTAGGGGGGCAGGTTGTCTAAAGGGGACAGTGTGTGTGTGTGTGGGGGTGCAGTGTGTGTGTGTGTGTCGGGGGTGCAGTGTGTGTGTGGGGGCAGTGTGTGAGAGGTACAGTGTGTGTGTATGGGGGCAATATGTGTTTGGGGTAGTGTGTGTATGGGGGCAGTGTGTGTGTATGGGGGGACAGTGTGTGTGTACGTGGGGTAATTGTGTGTATGGGGGTAATTGTGTGTATGGAGGGCAATGTGTGTGTATGGGGCAGTGTGTGTGTGTATGGGTGGGTAATTGTGTGTGGGGTAATAGTGTGTATGGGTGGGCAGTGTGTGTGTATGGGGGCAGTTTGTGTATATGGGTGGGTATTTGTGTGTATGTGGGATAGTGTGTGTATGGGGGGCAGTGTGTGTGTGTGTATGGGGGATAGTGCGTGTGTATGGGGGGCGGTGTGTGTGTGTGGGATCTGTGGGGGTAGCAGGGCAAATTAATTAATATATACTTTATTTTTTTAAATTAAAAAAAAAAATGATATCCGTCCTCCCTGCTTACCTTTGCCTGGGACATGGGACATTTCCTGTAATCCCTGGTGGTCCGGTGGGGAAGCCGTGGTGGTCCCAGTGGTGAGAGTGAACTCTTGCAGCCTCAGAAGCTCACTAGCGTGAGATTCGGAGCATTGCCATGGTAACTGCAACAATGCCCAAGCTCACGAGAGGAGAACCCAGCGGATCTGGAGGTTAGAGCTCCCCGGGTCCTCTCTCCCTTCCTCCCCTGCCGGCTGTCAGCAAAGTGCTAGTGGGCCAGAGAGGGAGATCTCTGATCTCTGTCCTGCAGAGCTGGCAGTGGAGAGCACCAGGGCTCCATGGCACACAGTTTGTGAACCGCTGGTCTAAACTATAGAAAACTATAGAAAACTTGTTTTCCTGGCACTATAGCTTTCCCCTCCCTCGCATCCTTCTTGTCACTTACCTGGGTGCAGCGCTTATGGCTCAGGTCCACCTTTGCATTTCACCCTTTAAAAAAATGACCGCGCTTGCATTAGGATTTCCCCATAGGAAAGCATTATATAGTGTTTTTGTATGGGGATTTGGGTGATGCTGGAAGTCCTCATGCATAACGTGAGGACGTCAGGTGACCAAAAGTCGCCTAACAGCTCGGAAGTCCCTCTAGTGGCTGTCTTGGAGACAGCCAGTAGATGTGGAGTTAACCCACAAATATAATTAGTGCAGTTAATTAATAATTACATTGGCTGGGTTAAGAGACCTGGGAATATGTACCCAGCCCACTTCAATGAGCTGAAGTGTTCTGGGTGCCTATAGTATCCCTTTAACATATGTGCATGCATTAATAACATCTAACTTAGCCCTCCAAAACGATTGTGGATATTATTATTTAAACTAAATGGCCATGAGAATATGCAAATTCTTTAAATCTTGTATACCTGCATTATAGGTTGAGAGCTCATCATCAGATTAACAATGTCTCTGGTGCAGAGCTGTTTCTTATGAGGCATATTTTTAAAAGGCAAATAGGTTAATGACCTAGTCTGTGCATTAGGACCATAAATATGTTAAAGTAGAACAAGTCTCCTTCATCCACCTTCTCTCTTTGCAATTTCTTGATGGGTTTGTTGTGTTGCTTACATTTGACAAGCAATTACTGAATATGTCGAGAGGCAAATAACCCCACAAATAATACTGTTATTGTGCCCATTCCAGTGCCAATAAAGTTTTAGTATTCAGATGGGTTATATTTGCTATTATAACAGACTAATCCATCTAACCTCATCTTTTCTGGGTTTCCGACATTACTGCTTTTCTACAAACTGTCAGGCTATCATCCTTGTGTAAGCTGCAATATCTTTTTTGCTGTACCATGATCGAATTTCTGGGTTATTATCCACCATAGCATTTATTAGGGAGTATTCAAAGTAAGAATCATTATCTTATAATCATTATATTGTGAGAATCATTATATGTATGTCTATGTGTTTACACGGTTTTAAATGTAAATGCAAAGGGTACCAAACTTTGTCTATATGTGTTAAAATGACTGGACTTTCACCAACAGCCTTGAATACACACATACACAGGCCCCTTACACAACTCAAGGCCTGGACCCAGGGCCGTCTTTAATATGGATTGGACCCTGGGCAAGCATTTGTTTGGGCCCCCTGCCCCCCACCCCACTCTCTGGCATGCAGTCACGCCCTCCACCGCAATGTAGTGGCGGAACTAAACTAGAAAGGGTACTGGTGCAATGCTTATTTTGGTCCCCGCTATTGCAAGGGTGGCAATACGGTAGATCCCCATCTGTCATACAATTCCAACAATGCTTTGACAGCTGGGGATCTGTCATTGTCCCATGCTTGCAGGGTTGTATTTAGCAATGAGCAGTGTTTGTGTGTTTGAATGTAAGCATATTTTGTATGGAGTGTGTTTGTGTGAATGTAGGGGTGTGTTCGTATATGTGGTGCTGGCATTTGAATGCAAGCATGTATTTATGTGTATGCAGGGGTGTGTTTATATATCATTTTGGTGTTTTTAACACAGAGTTGTGTTTGTATGTAGTGTTAATGTTTCAATGCAGGAGTGTGTTTGAATACTGAGATGTATGCTCATATACATATACACTGCCACAGCCAGTTTTGACTGAGCAGAAATCAATGCACTCAATTTGACTTCACTATTTATGGGTTACATTTATATATGATGCTTTAACATGAGGAGAACAAATACTTTCTAATTCTTCCTCGTCTATGCATTGGTGGACTCTCGGGTTGTCACTGTGGATTGTTGACTGATGGATGGCTTGGTGCATTTCTCTTTTGCTAGACAGGATCATACATTTGGCTTGTTTCAGTACATTGCTATAAGGAGTCCTAATACTCAACATGATATTAGCATATTATGAGATGAGAATGGTGTGTCACTGATATCATAAAAGAACATATGAAAATATTTACTAAAGAAAAAAATATTCCTATAATGGATCTCTTGGTTAATCGACAACTAAAATGGATAGTGGCTGTATATTTCAGTCCTGTCATTAACGAAAAAGTAATGGCTTCATGGTGTTGTTACATCACTTGCAATCAATTAGCATCAATAGCAACAATTTAAAAATACTTATATGGAACCTCCCTTTAGGATCCATGGTGACTTTCCCCAGAATTGATCATTATACACAACCCTCATAAAGTTGCAAATCAGTATTTCCTATTTAAGTCTGACATGTTATGCCTCTCAGATAAGTGTTTGAAAAAGTTTGATATTTATCATTAGTGCCTTTTTTTTCACAGGATCAGAGGCCATAGAAGCATATGGGAAACGTCTTGAGGTGAAGTCTAATGAAGGGAAACTCCTGTTTTCTGCAGATGACAATGAAGTGGTGGTTGGAGCAAACAGGTTGCGAGTTCTAGGTATTGTCACAAGCAATAAATATCTTCAAAATCTTTGTTTTACCTTTATTTAGTGCCAGAGCTGAATCTTGGGTGTGACACTAGAACCCTTTTAAAGAGATCAGAACACCATTGCAAAAACTACTTCCAAGAAATACCTGGAGTTGGATCCAGGTCTCCAGGAAGTGTTTGTTAGCATTGGGGCTCTAATGATTATCTTTACTTGAACATTAACAGTTTTATCTACTAGTGACTACAAAGTATAATTTGCACTATACCTCTTTAATGTTTTTGCACATTTGATGTAATACTTGTTCACAATATATATTTAGGATAGAATAATCTGTATTTATTTATTCAAAACTATTTTTAATATAATGAGAAAAACTCACACCTTACGTTAAGTATATGATGGGATCATCCAGCCATGTACATGCATCTTGTGTTCGACAGTGTTTGAAACCCCCCACAGCCCTCAACATCCAATATCACATATCCCCCACAGCCAGTGGCTGAACCAGGGCCAGCCCGTCCATAGAACGGACTGGGGCAATGGCCCCAGGCGGCATTTTAACAGGGGCAGCAATTTGCCGCTCCAGGTCGCCTCTGCTGCATATGTATGCAGCAGAGGCGGCTCTCTAAACCTTGAGGCAGACACCAGAAGGAGGCCCGGCGACTTGCCCTGTATGCCGCTGGGCCCCTCCGTCAGTCTGCCCGGGGAGAGCCTCTGGTATGCAGCTCCGCAGTGCAGAGCTGCAGACCATGTGATGGAAAGCTCGCGAGAACTTGGTGAAGCTTCAGACCGGAGAGCCAGCCACTGGATCACCACAAGGGAATACTCCCCACAGCCTGTCACCCTCCTCACCATGACCCCTACAATGTCACCCTCACACCTTGCCCCAATTGTCACACTGTCACCCTCACATCCTGCCCCCCTCAATGTCACACTGTCACCCTCACACCCTGCCCACCATTGTAACACTGTCACCCTCACACCCTGCCCCCCACTGTCACACTGTCACCCTCACACCCTGCCCCCATTGTAACACTGTCACCTTCACACCCTTCCCCCTGTTGTCACCCTGTCACCCTGACACTGTCACCTTCACGCCCTGCCCCCCCACTGTCACCCTCACATCCTGCCCCCCCCACTGTCACCTTGATACTGTCACCCTCACACCCTGCCCCCCCACTGACACTTCAGACCCTGCCCACCCACTGTCACCCTGACACTGTCACTCTCACCCTCACATCCTGCCCCCCACTGTCACTTCCACACACTTCCATCCACACTGTCACCACCACACTGTCACCCTCACATCCTACCCCTATACTGTCATCCTCACATCTTGCCCCCATACTGTCATCACCACATTCTGCCCCATACTGTCATCCTCACATCCTGCTACCCACCGTTGTCACCCTCACATAGTGCACCCCACACTTTCATCCTTTTCATCCTTACATCCTGCTGTCACCCCCACACTGTCACCCTCACATCCTGCCCCCATACTGTCATCCTCACATCTTGCCCCCATACTGTCATCACCACAATTTGCCCCCTTACTGCCATCCTCACATCCTGCCCCCAACCACTGTCATTGTCACCTTCAAATACTGCCTCCCACCACTGTCACCCTCATATCCGGCCTCCAACACTGTCACCCTCACATCCTGCCCTCTACACTGTCACCCTCACACCCTGCCCCCACCACTGTCACCCCCACACTGTCATTGTCACTCTCACATACTGCCTCCTACCACTGTCACACTCACATCCTGCCTCCCACCACTGTCACTCTCACACTCTGCCCCCTACACTGTCACCACCACACCCTGCCCCCACAGCCTTCCTACACACTGCCCCCCTGCACTGTACCTTTCCTACACACTGCCCCCCTATACTGTCACCTTCCTACACACTGCCCTTCTATACTGTCACCTTCCTACTCACTTTCCCCCCTAGACTGTCACCTTCCTACACACTGTTTTGCCATTGCAGCCCACAGGTAAGAGGCAGGAAGGGTGGATAACTCCAATTTAATTTAAACTGCTCACCACACCAGTATTTATCCCACTCTACATACAGACTACATGCACTAGACAGACACTACTACATACACAGACACTACATGCACTAAACAACCACTGCATCCACTAGACACACTGCATCCACCACTCACACTGCCTCCACTACACACACAGACAATATATTCTATACACACACTGCATATAATGCACACTACATCCATGACACAATTACAGATGCAGTATCCATGACATACAGACGCAGCATCCACAACACACAGACACTGCATCCACGACACACAGACACTGTATTCACTACAAACTGAATATGATATAAACACTGCATACACTACACAAACAGACATTAAATTCACTACACACACTGCATAACATAATGGATATTGGCATGCTTTTGGTGCAAGGAATGGGAGCAGCATTTCATCCTTGACCCAGGCAGCACAATGTGTGTATTTAGAAGGCGTAGTTGGCGGTTGGGGCTAGACGCGAAAAGCAGAAGTCTCAGGTTATTTAAGAGTTGCCAATATATGTGGCGCTAGGTGCCAATTGTTGTTGTCCCTCCAGTGTCAAGAAGCTTTCCCTGGAAGATGTTCCGTCATCAATGTGGTATTGCGTGGTAGGCAATAGTCGAAGATTTCCTTTGTGAAGTTTGTCAGTGTCTGAGAACAAATGCCACCTAAGTGGTTGATGTGACAAACTGCGGAGAAATTGTCCATGCATAGCAGGATACAGCTATCAGATCTCCCTTTCATTAGATGAACCTTTGACCCCGAAGGGTTAAGCAGATTCTTCTTACTAAGCATTAGCCTTTCTTGAAAGGCTCACTGAATAATTTCCTCGTGCCTGTGGGCCCAATTCTTTAGCCCCGAGGTTTTTTGCCATCAATTAGGAATAAGTCTGCCAGGCGTCTCTCCGAAAAGAGGGCCACATTTGAGGTACAAAGATTGAAAAGGAGAGAAAAGGCAAACGCGGGCGCACGTTTAAAGTGTGCGAACGCAGAAGCCTGAAAGGCGGGAAATCTCCACAGCGCCACACGCTCTTTCAGAGGAGAGCATGTGGCAGTGGGAGAATGCCTGTGGAGTGGTGATTGATGCCACAAGGAGAACATTTTATGAGAGGGGCTCACTCTCTAATAATCATATTAGTATTAATATCAGTATTGGGCTCAGTTTATGGGGGGGCTCCTTTTTTTCTCTATATGTCTTTGCTGCTATGGAGCAGTAAAGAAAAATAATGAAAAATATGAAGCCTCCTGTCATGTGCTAAAATTCAAAAATTGAGACACCTGCATGCATATCATGAAAATCTAAAACGTTCATTTTCATTATTTGATTTCCGTTAATCCAAGTGCTAAGGCGTTTAAATTATAAAAACTTGATTTTTAAAAATGTAGTAGATGTGTTAGAGTATGTGTTATTTTATGGCAATATCATATCCTGACATGACCATAAAATGAGAATTTTTAATTATGTCAAATCTGTACTGCTCCATTAATCTAAACACTATCTACTTCCATGATATTAAACAGGCTGCATGTAACAAACATGATTGCACTTCTAAAAAAGAAAACCCACAATAAACTACTTCCAGTCAACTGGGTCTTATAGATTTTGTTTAAATTTATATATGTAGTTTTTTTCTTATTACTTAAGTGCATCACCATTCTATTTTGAGCACAGACTGTGAACCACACAGGTTACTGTAATTCATTGTTATTGATAAGTCTTCATAGTGCAAGTCTGCAGCATGAGATTATAGTAGATTTATGAATAATAAACCTTCCCATTGATTATGTTGATTGGTAAGTCAATTAATATGCCAGAAAAGAAATGCATTAATTGCTTTGTGGGTGATCACAAATTTTTACCCCCTCAATTTTGAAGACAGGAATCATTGATAAATCATATGCTATTTTATCATGTGGTCAATGAACAATCTGATGATTATAATGTAAGGAATATAGAGTTTTGCATTCAAACAATATCATACTCCCAATAGTCATACATTCAAAGGAATCATCCTGATGGGTAACCTAAGCCTCAATGTCCCAGATCATATAAGTTAAAGGGATACTATAGAGCCAGGAATACAAAGCTATATTCTTGGCACTATCGCACCCCTTGCATTCCCCCTCTCTCTCCGAGTAAATAAAGGGCTAAATACCCTTTGTTTACTTACCCTATCCTAGCGCCTATGTCTCTCGGCGCTGGGTTGACGCTCCGCCTCCTCAGACGGCCTGTGATGAGCAGGTGCTAATGCCGCGTGCGCATTAGACCTAGCCATTGTAAAGCATTGAATCAATGCTTACTTATGGGGAAAAATCTGGCGCTGGAGGTCCTCATGCAGAGCATGAGGACGTCCAGGGTCAGATACCGGACCAAAGGTTTGTTTCAATTAAGGAAGCCCTGCAAGACAGCCACTAGAGGCTGACTTCGAGCTGCAATGTAAACATTGCAATTTCTCTGGAACCGCAATGTTTAATATTGCAGCACTTAGGGCAATAGGGACACTGTCCCTAGACCACTTCAATGAGCTGAAGTGGTTTGGGTGCCTACAGTGTCCCTTTAAAATGCCTACAAAATATAGACACATGAAAGTTTCTGCATTACTATACAGTGCAGTGGTTAGTTGCATGTCTGGGAATATCCATGTCAGCATTGACACCCCTTTGCACCCAGCTGATGAGATTTTCCATCATAACGCACAGACCCAGTAGTCATCCTCCCATTGTGGGGACTATGCAATCCTTTATTTTGTCCTAATGCGAGTATAGAATATCAATAGATTCCTTCTACTCATATAGATACACAATATATATAATCCTTCTATCACTAAATGAGTTGGAAATGCCATTGAAAGATATACTCTTTACTTACCAAAATTGTTATGATGTTGTAAAGTTGTCCTTAAAAGGTTATGGAATGTTAAGGGCAATCTGTCGTGGCAAAATGTGTTTTCTACACTTACATGTATCATATCATCAATATAGTTCAGTGTTATAACACACTTAAATGTCAGATTCATTCCGTTTAGATGTTTCTTTCATCAGTAATCCTTTCATGTAAGCAATCATGTTCAGGTGTTACTGGGCAATCATCTGTGACAAGAACCAGAGGTTGCTTCCAAGTTACAAGTCTGAAAATGTATCAGCTGCCAACCAAAGTATGCAGTAACAGAATCTGACAGTTTGGAGAGTGGATAGGGTCCATGCAGCCACATATGGTCCCTTGTATATTTCACAGGGGAATTTCAAGGGTCACGCGCTCTCTTTGCTAGCATAGCAGAGAACAGAAGAAAATAAGGTTGGATATTACAGAATAAAACCGCAAGGGAGAAGGATCGCCCTATTTCCTCTCGCTAAGTCTCCAGAGACAAATGTAATTGTTTAAGTTATTTAAGTCTCTAATTGTTGACTAACAAGTAACAAGTAAACATAAAGGAACACTTCAAGTACCACAACCAATGTAGCTCACTGTAGTGGTTATAGTGCCAGCAGTGCACCGGTGCCTCCTTGTCACGACAGTGACCAAAGTCATAACAGTGACCCCTTCACACAGCGTGAAACCCACAGAAAGACGGTTACCGGACCTTAGAATGGCCGGACTAGCGTCTGAGAATAGTCAAAGAAATAGCCAGAGGTCAAGGGAATACGGAAGACGTGCACACGATTATCCAAGCCAAGATACGGGAAACCAGAACACAGAATAGTCAGAGAGATAGCCAAGGGTCAATTACCAGGAAGGACAAACAGAAAAGATAGCACCAGGGGAGTTAAACAAGAACCACACTAGGGCATCTGACAAGTGTCATGATAGCCCTTTTATAGTGTGGGTTCTTTGGCTTTAATTTCGTAGCCACGCCCCCAAAAAGTCCGGGAGCGTGGCCACGTTTGAATTTTGGCGCCATTTTTACTCTGACGGCGCGCATGCGCCGCGTCATAAATGTGGGCGTGTTCCGAGCGGCCGGCGTCAGAATAGCTGAGCCGCCCCCCGGAAGTATCGGAGGAGGACCCGGCGCTGCGCGGGACCGGCGGGGAAAGGTAAGCGCTCGTTACACTCCTCCACCCGCCACACTCTACCACATTTTGTAAGTAGACAAACTGTTTTTGAACTGTTTGACTTCTAATCTGTGATCCACCAAGTATTGCTCTTTGTCTCCTCTACTAACACCTGGGAACTAAGCAGGGACTTACTTTATGGGCTTAGAGAGTTCAGCTGCTGCTCTTAGCCTATGAGTTAAGCTCTGCACTAAAGGGCTTAGCTCAGGAGAACTATTGTAGTTGATGGCTCTCTGTTATTAGTACTAGAGGTGGGTAGAGGCTCCCAGTGGACCTCAGGTAAGAAGTGAAACTGTTCCAAAATAGTTTGATTACCTAGGAGGGTGGGTGAGGGGGGAGAGAGGGGCAGGGTACTCCTGACACCATAACCAGTATAGCAAGCAGTAGTTATTATAGTGCTTGGAGGGTTACTTATAACTTATGACTTCTTATGATACTTAATACTCCACCTCCTCCACCCTCCCCCATAGATTTTCTCATTTTCTTTGTGTCTCTCTCAAAATGCAAAGAAAAAAAGATTGCAAAGGAGGGTGTCAGCATGACCAAATTCCTTAAAATGATGGCACCTCTGATAAAATGACAATTTAATAATGAAACTCTTAATTCAAATCTTATCAGTCAAAAATAGCTGTCTAGTTGAAAAATGATTTCTAGAAATGACCAGCTGGCAATACATTAGAGATTTGATAAACAGAAAAATCTCTGTGATAAAATTCTTGTTTAGTGGTTCTTAGAAAGGTTTCCATCACCCCCATTAACTTATTGTGGAACGTAGGCCCCAATGGTGTCATGTACAGATGACTTACAAAAAGAAAAGAACATTAATGCTGAAAATGTCTTTCATTGCTCACTGAAACTGCTGAGGATTTTCATACAGGCCTATAATTGACTAATCTCTTTTTGAGCATCACGTTTTAGCTCTCGAAAATTGCCAGGAAATTTTGATCTTACTTCAATCCAATGAAAATTTTTGTTGGTTACAAAAACTGACATATTGCTTTCAATGCCCATAATACCATAATACAGTGGGACCTTGGTTTACAAACGACTCGATTAACATGATTTTCGGTTTACAAATGAAAATCCATTGAAAATAATGCCTCGGTTTACAAAATTGTTTCTCAATACAAAGCAAGTTTCCCCAGGATGCATTGCACCTGGGGGGTTTATAGCACCGCCCCCTGCATGCTGGAGCCTGTGGGTAGCATGTGGCATCAAATGTGGAGGTGTTGGAGTGGCTTTTGCATCAAGTTTTGGAGCCATTCTGGAAATTGTTTGCAGTTGTCTTGGGACTTTTTGGTGCATTTCTCAAGCTGTGGAAAGGTAGGGAGCTGAGCTTTGTCGTTTGCATGCCTTTTATTGTGTGTTCTGCATTGTGGGTTGGTTTCCATGCCAGCTCATTTTGACTTTTTTCTGACCTCCAGAACGGAATAATTGGTTTTCAATGCATTCCTATGGGAAACCGCGTTTCGGTTTCCAAATTTTTCGCAATAAGTACTGTCCTGGAGAATGCATTAAATTCGTAAACCGAGGTCCCACTGTATATATATATATATATATATATATATATATAATGTAACATATTATTGCTTATAGTAATGTGTTGTTACATTTTCACACACTCTGTCTGTTGTTTGAACAACATCTCATTTATAGGATAAAAACAGCATCTTGCTAGTCGATGACAACCATCATGACATACAGCAGCATAGATAAGTGGGGATTAAAAGGAAAGATATGTAACTCAAAAAAAAGGAAATTATTGAGGACAGACTCATGACCCGAAACAAAACTTAGCGCCTTTCCTCTCAGCAATGTGTATACTCAGGTAACTTTATTAACCTATGCACCCCCTTCACTCTGCAATTTCCACCCTGTAGAGAATCACATTTCTTGACCGGGTCTTTATGCTGTCTTTATGCATCTTTGCAGAGAGATTGCAAGGTAGGCATCTTATAGTTCAAATAAATGATTGCCTTCATAACCCCAATGATAATCGGTGTTCCTCATACGAAACATAAATCATCCATAGCATAACACTGTTTATCTCAATTAATAAACTGTGTTACACTATGGATGATTTATGTTTCTTTTGAATTATTTGACTTAATAAAGCAAGTTTTTGGCAGCCCTAAGTAGAAAAGGTCTGTTCTACAGAGGACATTATATTTCTTATATGGACAGAATTTTGTCGCTTTTACATTATAACTGTATTGCTGATGATTATACTACTGAAATACTTGTTCGATTTTTATTTTGTTACACTGTTTGACTCAAAATATTTGACGTATATCTCTGATGTGATTTTTCATAGAAAGCACTGTGATTAATTTTATTTTTACTTATAAGTGTCATTACAAAATAATACACGCAATGCTTGTCAATATAATAGTTTTTTATGTTAACAGCTATATATAATTATTTTGAATATTTTTTTTTTTAAATGACCGTTTTCCAGAAGCCTAGAATTCCATCCAGACGTTAAACTTATTGGGATGAGAAGAGAAAAATGGTTTAATTAAGCTAAAATTGGTTTAGTGCTTAGTGTCCCTTAATTTGCATAATCCCAGCAGCTAGTTCCAAGTTTATTCCATAGGGATTTTTTTTTAAAATAATATTATTTTTCTAAGTACACTATTCTAGATCAATATTTTTCCATCGTCTGTCTCTCAGTTCCATGACAATTACCTACCAGTGATTTCTCGATTTAATAAGAACAAGCATTCTACCTATCCTGCATTTCTCTAAAGGCAAAAGTTTGCTACAAAACAAAATTATTGTATTTTGTTTTTTGCCTCTGTTGTCTGGGCCATGTTGATAAATTCAATTCATATTCAATACATATTTTCAACGTCAGATGTTAAGTTCTGCAACTAGAGAAAAGTTTAACTGTGGCAACTGAAAAACAACTCTTGTATTGAAGTTTATAAGAAACCCATATGTATTTATAGGATTCGGAAAATACATGTGAAAAAATGGAAAAATAGAGACACACAGTGGAAGTGAAAAAAATTCAAAGTTTGCTGAAAGGAGAGTTAGTACTAAAAATGATTGTTGTTATGACAATCAAATTGCAACACTTAAGAAAAAATAAGAGAGTGGGAAAATATCCCTAACACCAAATCTCTCATTTTAATCCCATATATATAATTGTATTAAATCTGCAGAGTCTAATGTTTAATTAATAGACTTGATTGAGCTTGGTTCCACATAAATTACTATATCTATTTTTTTGATTTAATATTATGACTTGAATGACCATCGTCATATGGCCAAAAGAAAATATTCATATTAAAAAATGGCTATACTATAGTTTTTGTTTAAGAGCAATACTCAACCTTTGGCAGTGGAGCACCAGTGTTTTATAAATGAGGGAGAGTAAATCTGAAAGATTTTTTTTTCTTTTTTCAATTAATGTCTGTATTTGATTTATAAATAAAATTTTCAAATTTGAAGCATAAATTAGAGTAAAATATATTTTAAAGAAAAATCCAATAAAATCATTTAAGATGTTTTCCTTTTCCAAATCTTATTCTGTTTTGTTTATTGACTTGCTATATGGGGATCAGTGATAAATTACTTGTATTGAATCCTACCTAATGAAAGATCTCCCACTGACAGCCTTTAACCCCTTCAGGACGGGTGACGGACGAGGTCCGTCACGCAGGGGAGACCCTTAACGACGGGTGACGGACCTCGTCCGTCACGCGGTAAAATTACCCCCGGATCGCCGCTATCGCGGCGATCGCGGGGTTAATGGTGCTCCCGGTATGCCTCCGCATTGGAGGCATACCGGGAGCACCCGGTCAAGCTGCCCAGCACATGTGCTCGCTCTGACCACAACTGAGCGAGCACATGTGCTCTGTATACTCACCTACCGGCTCCCTGCACTTCCGGGTTCTGTGTGAAGTGCAGGGAGCCGGATTAGTGCTGATCCTGCCCCCTGCTGTTTAAAAAAATAAAGTTTATTTAAAGTCCCCCCCCTTTAAAGTACCCATTTTAATAAAAAATTAACCCCTTGCCTGCCAATTGATCACTGACTACGGTGATCAATTGGCAGGGATTACATTTTACTATGATCTGATTTTTTTTTTAACCCCTGAGGGTTAATTCTTTTTTTTTTTAACCCTCAGGGGTTAAATTAATTAAATTAATTAATTAAATTATTTTTTAATTATATATTTAGATAGCTGGGGTGGGTGGAAGTTAGTGGGGAATTGGGGGATTTGGCGTTAGGCTAACTAGGGGTTAACGTTAAAAAAGTTTTAAAAGAAACTTTAAAAAGTTAAAAATTAAGTTTAAAAAAATGTTTTAATAACATTTAAGTAAAAAAAACAAAAAAACACACTTTACCTAGTCCAAATAAAAATTAACCCCTTCCCTGCCAGTCGATCACTGCCTACAGCGATCAAATAATCTAATTTTTTTTAACCCCTGAGGATTAACTTTTATTTATTTTTTTAACCCTCAGGGGTTCAATTTATTTAATTAATTAATTTAAATATTTTATAACTATATATTTTGCTAGCTAGGGTGGGTGGGAGTTATGGGAAAATGGGGAATTTACTGTTAGTGCTGCGTACTGCTAGTTAGGGGTTAACGGTAAAAAAAAAAGCTTAGAAAAATGTTAAATCTGTAAAAAAGTTTTAAGAAAGTTTAGGAAAGTTTAAAAAAAATTTATAAGCAAAGCAAAAGTTTAAAAACTAGTTTTTAAAAGTAAAAAAGTTATAAAAAGTAAAAAAATACATTTTAAAAACGCTCATTACCACTACACCTGGAGCAAACTAGAGAAAAAATTATCCCACACCAAGGTTCAAAATATGCCTTTTGAATTACCCCAGGGTGTATTCTTTAATAAATAGTATGTGTTTGTGGGAAGTTTCAATAACCAACCGTCTAAACTACTCCAAATTGGAACATGGACACAGCGTAAAACTTCAAAGTTAGAAAAAAACTGAATGGCTGCGTCTCAAATGCGCCCCTTCAGCATCCACATATACCTGGCAAAGGTACATACAGGGGTATTGCTGTACTCAGCCGACATAGCTGAGCAACATATGAAGTATTATACAGTCATAGCACACATAAGGTTTGCAAAATATGCTGCGCAAACTCACTTTGTATGTCAAAAGGCAGAAAAAATGCTTATTACCACTACACTTGGTACAAGCTAGCGGAAAAATGATCCCACGCTAAGGTTCAAAATATGCCTTTTGAAATACCCTGGGATGTCTTCTTTAAGAAATGGTATGGCTTTATGGGAATTTGGATTATATAGCCTGGTAAAATACTCTAAAATGGGACATAGGCACAGCATAAAAATTCAAAGTTTGAAAAAAACTGGAATGGCTGTGTCCCAAATGTGCCCCTCCGATGTCCACACATACCTGGCAAAGGTACATACGGGGGTATTGCTGTACTCAGCCGACATAGCTGAGCAACATATGAAGTATTATACAGTCGTAGCACACATAAGGTTTGCAAAATATACTGTGCAAACTCACTTTGTATGTCAAAAAGGCAGAAAAAATGCTTAATACCACTACATCTGGTACAAGCTAGCGGAAAAATGATCCCACGCTAAGGTTCAAAATATACCTTTTGAAATACCCTGGGATGTCTACTTTAAGAAATGGTAGGCCTTTGTGGGGTAGTTTGAATTTAAAACCTGCGAAGATGCTTGGAAATTGCACAAAATTCAAAGTTTGGTAAAAACGGATATGGCTTGGTCTGCTATATGGCACTGTAGCTTCACGAAATAGTGCCAAAGACATTCATATGGGGTGTCATTTTACT
The DNA here is from genome assembly GCA_933207985.1 of Pelobates cultripes. Taxonomy (NCBI): domain Eukaryota; kingdom Metazoa; phylum Chordata; class Amphibia; order Anura; family Pelobatidae; genus Pelobates; species Pelobates cultripes. The sequence goes on from OW240914.1 coordinate 203,135,755, forward strand.
CAGAAGACTTAGCTGAGCATAATTTGGGGGGTTTGAACTTAGTGGCACATCTGAAATATACAAAACGCCCAGCAAAAATGCAATCCGTATGTAAAAATGCACAAAATTATTTTTTACCACATACTTTGGCATATATTGGTGAAAAAATGGGGGCATGTTAAGGCACAATATGCACCTTATGAGATACCCTGGAGTGTCTACTTTTACAAATGGTAGGCCTTTGTGGGGTTTTTTTGAACAGTCAAACTGTTATAATACCCCAAAATGGAAGCTAAGGCTCATTAAATCCATCTCTCAAAATTCTACTGTGAATACTGAAAAGGACAGGTATCCTGTATGGCACTGTAACTTCACGAAATAGTGCAAAAGACATACAATGGGGGTGTCATTTTACTCAGCAGATGTAACTGAACACAAAATAAAACTTTGTACAGGAATAGCACACACCAACTTTACAAAATATACACGAGAATTTCTCTGTTATAAGTTTGTGTGCCAAAAACCAAAAAGAACACAATTTTACTCCAATATTTAGCAGAGGTTGGCGGTGAAATGGCTACGTAGAAAGTGTCAAAACAACCTTAGGTAAATAGCCCTGTGATGTCTACTTTATATAAATATATACTTTTGTGTGGCAATTTTGTTTTCTTTTATGGCTATTAAGCTTACAAGACAAACATACCAAATTCTAAAATCGCTCCACATTAAAAGTTTATTTTACTCCTTGTGCTTTGTGACCTGTAACTACCAAAAAAAACTTAAAATCCCAGACACATTATATATTCTGTAAATCAGAACAAATAAATAAATTTATTTTTAATTACTTTCCTTAACCTGCACTAATTATGCACACATTATTATTGCAAAAACTGTAAAAAAAACCAATATTTTTCATTTTTTTTGCATTTTTCTGTATTTTTTTTATAATAAGTAAGCATTTATATATCTATATGTTATATCAAATTAAAGCCCTTTCTGTCCTTTAAAAAACAGTATATAATGTGTGTCGGTGCAATAAATGAGAGAGATGCAAATTGCAGTTGAACGCAAACAGCAAGAAAATGCAAAAATTGCTTGTGTCATTAAGCGTAAGTCAAGCTTCTGAAGCTGTGTCCTTAAGGGGTTAATAAGGAATTGAGTCTGTCTATGTATTTACTGTTGTGATATTGATATACACAGCAGGCCACAAGGTGATTTTCTCTCTGTTAATTAGTCAGAGGTATTTTTCAGATTAATAATAAAACTGCCCTCTGGATAGCACCTGATCTTAATTATCGTCGTTTGTATCTAATCTCAATTCACCGCCAGTTTTTAATTACAGCATTAGGTTAGTTCAGCTTATTAAGAGACCATTAACTCATTCTATACAATAACTACTTTCTGTCTTTAGGTTTGATGAAATATATTCAAGCAATAGGCATACTAACGATCTATATCTTACAGACTAAAGGCTTCCAATGTTTTATTCCTTGTGACTTACTATGATCACTGGCAACGACATTAGATATTTATTGGAGGTCATTTTTCATAATTTGTACATTGTAACAGTCATATACACAAATACATATATATTTATACAAATGTATATGTAACCTGCTCTCATATAAAGCTATAAAAGGAATATAGTCAATATATCTGACTCTCATCTCAAGCTATAATGACAAACGTAAAATATATGTCCTACTTTGATCTTAATGAATAACAAGTCATGCAGACTATATATCATTTCTACTTTAAAATAAAATAGGAATATAGATTATGTATACTAGCACCTCAAATAATAAAAATAAATAGAAAATATATCTCCTATCATCTTAAATTATTACATGTAATATAGGTTTTTTATATATTTATATCTATGAGGAACAAGGAATATAGACTATATATCATTTTTTCTCTAGAAATAAAACGCAATAGCCTACAAATCCACTCACATCTCAGGAAGTAGCAAGGAATGTGATGGTCTTTATAATGAGCTACTCTGGTGCAAAGTTGCAAAAGTGGAGCAGTCACTGTGGAAACCAACAGAATGTTCATGCTGATTGCTCAGTTTTTTTAGGAAAATTGTCATATTTTTTTCAATTTTTATTTAAACTAAAAAAGCACATGCATTCGTATAGTCTAACTGTTACATTTTGTAATGTATACATAGAAATAAATCTGTTTGCAGTGCACAGCCTATCTTACCCTCACTCTGCGCAAGATACTGTTGTAAAAGGGACGCTCCACAACCCAAATACAAAGTAAATAACAAGTACTGTTTAGTAAATATACCCCAAATGAAAACTTGCATGCATTTAACTATGCATTTTTTCATTGGTGGTAAATATAAAAACAGCCTGCAAAGCCTGCAGTTGTCTTGTCTGCAACCTTTGCAAACCCTCCCCTACTAACCACGCCTCTTGAGTTTAGGTCCACTGAGCTAACCAAACCAGGAAGTAACAGGACCTGTTGTTTGCTTGAAAACCAAGGAGGCGTAACCAAGTTAATTTATAAAAGTGTCAATTTCTATTAAACTTTGCACATTTTGCAAAAAGCAAACAAGAGGATACACTCTTCAGACATAAAACTTTTCTGCAAGCTAAAGTTGTTTAGGGGTCTGAAGTGTCCATTTAAGTCTTCTTAAAGGGAACAGTGCTTATATGACCAAAAAATACACAGACCTATGAGATCTGGTACGCAGTCACAAACCCTGACATGATGTGCAAGTGCTATGATAAAAACATATTCTAAAACAGTTTCAATGAATGATCTTTGGTCAGATAAATGGTATGCCAATAAAAGAATACTGAAAGATGGCAAGCTAGATGCACTGAAAAGAAGTACTTATGTGTATGCATTACAATGATTAACAAAGGTGCTATGTTACATCAGTAATAATAATTTAAAAAAAATATTCGTTTTCTGTGAGCTTCACCCCAGAACTGTTCAATAAAAAATCTCGTATATAACTAATGTTCCTGCAAATATACATTAACAGTAGTCATACAAAAAATATGCAAATTATTGCATTTGAAAATGATACAAACAGGAAAATAAATGGTTATTTATGGCAATTCTAATGCTGCATGTGAAGTGAGTTTTATATAATTTTGCAGTGCGTCATTGAAAAGATATTATTTTAGTGTTTCTTTGAAGTTATTATGGGCTGAGACCTGATGAATGCATTGTTGTAAGGAGTACAGATGATAGGGTGCAGCAAGTTAAAAGCATTTTATATAACCTAGATACAGTAGGGATAGATACAGGAGCAGAGACAGAAGTATTTTATGTTACAGTGTGTGTACGCAGGAATATGGTGAACCAGAATTGGTGAAATATAAGTGTTCATACATTATAAATATCTTATATTTTAAAGTGGCAATGCATTCCTAGTTTAGGTTGTCTGTGACGCAATTCATGATTTTGTTCGCTGTCAAGCCTTTTTAACTTTTTCTCATAAAAATGCTGCTTTGGTCCTAATTTATTAGTTATGACTGGCATTTATAAAGCGCCAACATATTCCGCAGTGCTGTAGAATTGGGATAACAAATTTCAATAAAAACAGACCAGTACAAAAGGTAGAGAGCCCTGCCTGAGAGCAGAGATCTAGCCCCTGAATTATATTTTAAGAGAGTACTTTGCTAGATAGCTCGTGAGTACTTTACTAGGTAGCTTTAAAATGTAAAGGTGATTGTATCACAATGCTTGTTTTGGCATAGTGAGTTAAATAAAAAATAAAAATTCTCGCTGCAGTAAAACAGTTTGCTGTTTTCTGCACTCACCCCAAGCTTTATTCTATCTTTGGCATAGAAACTGGTCTTCAAGGCTGAGACACCGTTATGGGAACTGTATGGACTTTTTATTCCCTTGCAAACAGAGAACATAAACAGCATCTATTTTGATACATTTTTCAATAGAATGTTTTAATTGTTATGAGTGGTTCTTTATGTCGTTATATAGAGCATTGTGAAGCCCCTGTTGCATGAGTCACTTTTCCTTCATTCTATATGAACTGATATTTTTCCCCATGCTTGATCCAGCTCAGTGACCTTGTAAGATAAAGTCATTAAGATAGAAAGTCAGCATCTGCTTCATTGTGGTGTGTGATAAGGTGCTCAGCAATTTCCTGTTTTTATTTATTTCTTCAAAATAATTCCAGGTGAAGATCACTGCATTATTGGAAAGTTAGACAGTGATTGTCTATCCTCTATTTGGTGTTAGCATCTTGTTGAAGCCAAAAATAAACTTTAAATGCCTATTCCATGTCTGAGAATATGCGGTCCACTTCTTTCAAATTGAATATGGAAGCCATCTCTCTTTGCCCAATACTTTGATCACAATTCTTTCTCGTACCTTTCCAGGACCTATCGATACCCTCAAAACCTTCTCATGTAGGCTGAAAGGTTATTATCACATCCTCAGATCCCTTTCCTGAAATCGTACTGCACTTTATTAAATTGCTATTCATTATATTCCAAGTATTATTATTATTATTCTTTAACGGGGTTCATTGCTTTAAAAAGTTAAAAGAGAACCTGTTTTAAAAAGATTGAAGTAAAGTGAAATATGGGTTGGAAGAACTAGGACACATATTGTATGGTTTTAATTATTGTGAACCATTGCATGTGGCTGACTCGTACAACGAGATAGTGAGATGGTGTCTTCTTTTGCCACAACATCAGTAGACAAGATCGAGAGGGAGAACCACTAAGGTGCACAGCAATCCGCTGATTCAGCACAAAAATAAACATTAGTTGAATTGAAGGGCTTACCAAATATGATTTCAGCCCTTTCAGCAAAAGCTTTGTTCTTCTTGAACATTATACCTAGATAATGAGCACACACACAGCAGACAGAAACCCTGAGTACATAGGCATATCTCAATGCTCAGCAATAATCCCATGTTCTGTGTGAAGCAACCAGAGGCCATAAACCGATATCGATATAATTTATGCATCTGACTTTACAGTAAAGTCACATACCAACGGGGGAATTGTCCGTGAATACCTATTTTATCCACTTGATTTCATTATAGTATTTTATACTATACAGAGCTTAACCATGCAAAATTAGAATTCATGATGCACGTGGAAAAGAATGCTTTTTGGACAATTATGTGTAAATGCTGGTGGAATAAGGTCTATTTTTGCATGGAACTTGTATTTTAAACTGCTCTTTGAAAGAGAAGTGCAGGGGAAATCTCATCTCACAGCTGAGCTCTGCAAAAGCAGTTTGTATTACATCTTGGAGAGCTCAGGATAAATCCATATCTTATAGGCCAGTTCTATGTATAGAGTCTATTTGACAGGGAACGCTCAGAATAAATCCATATCTTGCAGGTCAGCGTTGTGTACGGTAGACGACTGAGGATAAATCTATATTATTGGGAGGAGATGGAGGGTATATGATACACAAACAATGAGAATAAAGCGCCGAATAAAAAAAATGCCTGTAGTGGTAATGAGAGAATGCTTAGTGGGTGGTGTTGAAAATGCTGATAACTTGTAGATATGAGTTATAAAGCATGCAGTGTTATTTAGTTTATTGTACAGAGACTGTATTTTTATGACATTTTGTTCTAGTATCTTGCAAAACTGTTTCTTTTTCTGCACTTATTTCGTGCTCCTTCCTATTAATGTGTTTCAGTTTTCGGCAAGTAGCAGTGAATGGGTTAGTAAATCGCCTAATAAAATAAGGTTAATTAGTTGGCAAGACATGACAAGGGATCCTTGAGTGCGTGACTGTCTTGTACACTAAAAATAGCTTGTTTTTCTATCCCAGGACATGCATAATATGAGATTAACCCCTTTGCTAGGATTAATTTGCAGAGAATAATTCTGGGAAATGCAGTGCAATTAACATCACATTAAACCCAGCTAGTAGGTAATCTCTTCTCCACCACGGGTTGTGTTTGGGCTTATTAGCCAAAACAAGCCTTTTGTGGAGCAGCTGCTTTCATGATGACATCCAACATCTTTACATCTGTCTTTGTCCTAGCTGCCACCAACCTCCACAGCTGCCATTAGCCTAGATGCTGCTCAAATGCAGCAATCATGTAGTTTGATGACATGCTTTTTCCAGTAGAATAGCATGGTGACTGGAGAACCATCTCACACGACATGGAGCTATCCAGCAGCCTATATAGCATCTGTCATCTTTAGCCAAAGGCTAAGCTATCTCAGAAGTTATGTGGCTTGTGGCAGGAGTGGACTTGGTGGTCCAATACTACCTAGATCCATAGTCTTACAGCTGGTTTGACAAAAAGAGATGTGCGTTCTTATTGGACACTAATTTTTTATTTATTTATGACTTTAAAGCTGCTTATAAAGTACTGGAAAATGCCTAATGAAGTCAGAAAAGACCTTATCAGATCAATGAACTTTATGTTCATAAGTCACCTCCAAACTGTGCCTCAGAGAACTAGCGTGATCAATAAACTAATGGTTATTATATTGTGTCTATAGATAATCTTCATCATGTGTGATCTGCTAAGATTGTCCAGTGAACACTTCACCATAATACTAATAGATAAACACACACTTATTCACAAACATCCAAGCAGGCACATATATATACAATAAAAAAATAAAAATATATATATTTACCTGAGATTGCAATTGGACTGTTACTAAACAATCTGGTTTAAAGCAAAACATTGCCTGATAAAAAAATCTAACCACAAACTAGTTTAAATAGACTAGATGGCTGTAAAATTTGACTAGGGGACTAGAGTCTATTGTGTCTTGGCGTAGCAGCAATGATAATGTTAGATATTTCTCTCCTACCTCAATGCTTAAGGGTTACTTTACTGTTAAGTGCTTGCATAATAGAGATTGTAATTTGGAGATATAAAAACATTTTTGAGTGGCACTATTTGTGTTGCCATAATATTCAATATCCAGTGCTTTGGTTGCATTTGACTAGTAAAGCTGATCATTTGAAGCAGCCCTGAATTCCACTTTATTCTGCACGACTGAGTTAGCTAAATATTTCCAAATCTGGCAAATAAGACTTCATTGAATAACACAGTGGTCATGTATTCTCACTATTTTTAAAATGAAGCCTAAGCAGTCTATGTTTTCAGATGAATAGAAACTGCCTTAACAGTGCCACTGTTTGTCTTTCATTGTCTGATATTTGTAATAAAGTCATTATTCTCCATGATTTTCCTAGAGGGACCTTTGACCAAAGTGGCAATTTTTGTGTGATTACCCTACAAAGCTTTGAATGCCCCTTTATTATACCTTATACCTTATTAGGATCTCATTGACATCTCTATAAGCTGGATTTCTATTTCTTTCTAACCATTTATTTAGCTGAAAAAAACAGCAGTGTGTGAGCGCTATGGAGGCAATAAAGCACTCAGTATAGCTGCACTAAACCACAATGACACAAAAAGTATACACAGATATCAATAATGTTTACTGATGACGAAAAATCTGCAAATAAATAAAGACAAATATAGTGCAGATTATCTGGATAGTAAAATATAAATATGGAGGAGGTGACCTCAGAAGAAGCCCAAGTAGGCGGGCGAAACGCATCACACAGATGTCACTAGAGAGGCGGACCCGGAAGTGATCACGTGATTGGGAGGACGAAACCCGGAAGTGACTGTTATCAAGCTTTTCATTTGATGTACACATACTTTTACGTGGTCAGCTTTGTTGGCACAACCCACCACTGGCAAAGTAAGAGTTTTTAATCCTTTTTTACTAATAAATTGTTGAAGATGCTATTATACTATATAGTATAGTACTATATAGTACTGTGGTTACTTTAGAACCATCTGACTTCAGAGAACACACCATTTGGATTCTAACTACACAGTGTGGGATATTTCCGTCCCAAGTGGAGCCTTGCAAACCCAGAGCCGGGGGTGATAGGGCTCTGGTAAATGTGAGTTTTTTCCCCACATCCTCCATATTTATATTTTACTATCCAGATAGTCTGCACTATATTTGTCTTTATTTATTTGCAGATTTGTTGTTATCAGTTTTAGCATGCTTTTTTGGTAAACATTATTTATCTAGCTGAGTTCCTAGGATCACACCATGGTAGCACTGTCACCTGTTTTAATATAGTAGGTCTTTGTCAATATGGGTTATTATATATTTACGGTATACTCTGTAGAGCTCGGTCTATCAATTTCAGAACACTTATTAGAATAGATGCCCTCCCAGTTTTGTAGATATACATATAAGACGGGTGGTGGGGGCTTTGAGAGGGCTTGGTGGTGATTGAATAGTGGGTGGGAACTCAAATCCCCCCAAAAAGAGATTGGCACATTGGCACACTCTTATGGATGGCAACCACCATGGGCATTACTAGGCTTCAGGCCAAATGTAATTGTATGGCTACTCGCACATATACTAATCTCCCCAGCCTACACTGTGTACCACTCCCTATGCCCAACTCTTAACCTTTCCGTGATCTCATTATGCCAAGTAATCTTTACATAATTACACAGGATCATACAAATCTGTATAAACTGCCCGTGATGCTGTATTAACCCCACACCATGCTGTATTAAACAAGCAATAATTACCCCTGAATTAATTCCAAACATGCAGCACTAAACTCCTACACACTGCATTAAAACCCTGCATCCAAAACAATACCATTAACTTATCTCTATAATTAACTTAAATATGGTGTGTTAAAGTGTCACAGTCACAAATTATGTTAGTGGAGGTGTTATTTTTCTCTCAGTATTACTGGGATCTTGGGGTTAACAATGAATTAGTGCCCTCATCAGATCAATGACTTTTCAGGAGTAGTGGGCAGGCACAGCAACACAACTAAAAATTAATTTCACAAATATAAAATTTTACAGTCAAATTGCATAATATTTGTACAACCTCAGCTGTTCGCCAAATACATATGTTGTCCTTGAACTTAAATAATATATTTAGGTTCATTCCAATTTGCACAATTTCTATGAAAGTTGTATTCATTTACTCATTAGGTGAGGCAAATTCTTGGTTTCTGATTCCCTGATGTGTTGAACTGAAATCATGAACAAACAGGATAGCCACCTGATAACTGTGGTTGTAGTCAGCCACCATAAAAAATACCTTTTGATTTGACTTATACTAAATCTCTTATCTACCAGTCTAAATGGTTGATCTCGTGTCCTATATATAGTCCCATTAATAAAGAGATTACAGACAATGTTTTGAATTGGCCCCAAATATATATGTGTAATGTTCTCATATGCCCTCGGAGCCATTTTTTTCAAAACTAAACAGATTAAAATTTATTAGCCTTTCTACTTAACTAAAATCTTCCATTCCCCTTATAAATTTTTGAAGCCTGCCTCTGCACTTTTTTCAGTTCCCTAACAGCTTTCTTTAGAACAGGTGCCCAACATGGTAATGCATATTCAAGGTGTGATCTTACCATTGATTTATAAAGAGGCAAAATTATATTTTCATCCTGACAATTAATGCCCCTTTTAATGCATAACAGTATACCTTACAGGCCTTAGCGAATTCTGATTGACATTGGACATTGTTGTCTAATTTGATGTCTATAACTATTCCCAAATTTATTTATTTATAAAATATTTTACCAGGATGGATACATTAAAATTTCTCTCGTTTTCAACTATGTCCTGGGAAAAATACATCTCATGTGTTCTTTTCCCTAACTCACTACCATATCATTAATTAACCACAATGTAAAAATACTGGCCAGGATACTAGCGGAAAAGACTGTCCCCACATTTAACAAAACTAATCCACGCAGACCAGGTAGACTTCATTCCCGGACGAAAACTGTTCGAAAACACTAGACGCAACATGTGACTTAATTTGGACACAGACAACCTCACACACCCCAATGCTCATACTCTCTCTCTCAACGCCGAAAAGGCGTTCAACAGGGTGAAGGGGACATACCTGTTTGAACTCTTACGACACCTCCGGTTCCCCGAGATGTACATTAAGACGATCCAAGCTATGTACACAGACGTCAAGGCACACATCCGGATCCCGGGCGCCATAACTGCAGCTATTACCCTACACAACAGCACACGACAGGGCTGCCCGCTGTCACCCCTACTGTTCGTACTCACACTAGAACCCCTAATGCAAGCAATCAGATCAAACTAATTCATACAAGGAATCACAGTGGATGACCAGACATATAGTATCCAGATATGCAGACGACGTACTCCTCAATCTTACGAACCCAGGGGACTCAATGATGGTCTTAGCTCAAGAACTAACAGAATATGGGGACCTATCAGGCCCTAGGCATGACAAAACTCAGGTGTCCACTCCCTGCACCACCCCACCCTTCCCCCCTGCCCCACCTTCTAAATACACAAACACACACATTCACTGACAGGCACGCATACACTAGCTAACAGACATACACACTCACTAACAGACATATACAGTCACTAGCAGACACACACATTCACTAACAGACACGCATACACTCTCACTAACGGACACACACGTAGTAACACACTCCCTAACAGACACACTTCCTGACATACACACACTCACTAACAGATACACACACACTAACACACACACACTAACAGACACACACTCACTCACTAACACAGACACACACACACACACACTCACTAACAGACACACACACACTCACATTAACACACTCACTTTTAAATTCAACCCCAGCCTCCTTACCTTTGGGAATGCTGGGGGGGGGGGTTCTCCCTTTCCCTGGGGTCCAGTGGCTGCTGGGCTGCTGGGCAGGCGGCGCTGGCCAGGGAGCACTGATTAGTGAGCTCTCTGCTCAGCTCCCTTGCGCGCCACAGAGTGACGTCATATTCTGGCTCCCTGCATCACTCTGCGGTGCGCGAGGGAGCTGAGCAGAGAACTCAGGGGAAAGTGTTCCCTTGCCAGTGCCGCCCGTCCGACCGGATTTTTAGTTAGCCGCAAGGCTAACAAGACATTTGCCCTGGGCATTTGGGGGCAGCTTTTTTTGCCGCCCCCTGGAAAATGCCGCCCAAGGCAAATGCCTTGTTTGCCTCACGGCTAATACGTCCCTGCACCCACCTATACGCACATATATGCTCAAACAGCACTGACTGGGGAGACCTACACTACACTACACAGTGGGAATCAGACCTCGGAGAGACTCTAAAGAGCACAGACTGTAGGGAAATCTGGGAAGCAAACAAAGCCACCTCAGTATGTGGCCTATAAGAACAGGCCTATTAAACCATGCTTAGATTGTACACCACCCCAGTAAAGTTTCACCATATGAGAAAAATCCCAGACGATTTGTGCTGGAGGGGCTGCGGACACAAAGTGACATATATGCACATGTGGTGGGACTGCCCGAAAGCACAGACCTTCTGGAAAGGACTAGGGAGCCTTCTTGATAAAGTATTCCACAGAAAGGTAACAATAGACCAATGGGTATTCCTGCTCTCTAGAACGCTAGAAGACTGGCCAAGGGGGGAACAGAAACTCCTACACAAAATTACCCTAGCTGCCAGACTCACCATGGCACAAGCATGGCTCAATCCTGCAATCCCCTAGATAAACAAAGTAATACACAAAATAAAAGACACCCAAGTCATGGACCACCTCACGGCACTGGTGAGAGGCACCATGAAATCTTACGAAAAGGTCTGGGAATTGTGGACAGCTGGGGACTGGGAGAGCTGATAGGAGAACAATACAGTGATGCCCCACACTTTTAAAACCCAAAGCGATCCCAAATGAGCCTCCCACAGAACTCCGAACTTCACCGTGAGGGGTTTCCCCCCCCCCTCTTCCTTCTTACTATTCTTCTCTCTGACACCTCCTGAACCATTCTACCAACGTTTCCGGAGAAGGAGACCATGACTACCCATATCTAACTGAGAGGACGAAGTCACAGACGACTCACTCCGTAATGGCAATGGTTCTACAAGTTTGATTATCATTATTTTGTTTTGTTTTTTTCTTTTTAAGAAAAAAATGTGTCACCAATAAGCAAGTACATTCAAACTAGAGAAGATGTACATAAAGATGTAAAATGGAGTACAAATTGTACCATGCAATGTACGCTGTGCTACATTATTGTAATGTAATGTCATGCCAAAAATAAAGAACTGAAAAAAAAAAAAAGGTTGCAAGTTGCAAAGTGCATAAGTTTGCATTTATACATTAAATTGCATCTGCCATTTTAGTGCCTGGTTGCCTAATCGTCTAAATCCCTTTCAGGGAGAAGTAATTTCCTGCTCAAATTACATTACTTACCTAGATTTGCGTCATCTGCAAACATTGGCTATCAATGTCTATTTCAAGATAATTTATAAATATGTTAAATAGAAACGGTCCCAGAACAGAAGACTGAGGGACACCACTTACCACTTTTGTCCACCTTGAAAATGTATAATTAATGCAAACTCTCTGCTCTTTTGTGTGGAACTGTATTGAATGCTAGACATGTGCATTTGTTTTCGTACGAATAAGATTTCGTCAGATAATTTGGGTTTTTTCATATTTGTTTACTATTTGTTTCTTCTTTTCTTTTTTCAGCCCCAAAGAAGGCCAAATAAAAATCCATAATACCCGTTGCAACTGTTAAAATAAAAAAAAAAACAGAGCCCAAAAAATAAAATATGGTGAAAAAAAATAAAATTCCAACAGTAAAAAAAATAATTATTCTTCACCCATGGAGGGCACGGCGCAGAATGAGCTCTTCCCACACCCTGCAATTAGACTCAGAGCGCTATGATTGGTTGGTCTAAGCCAACCAATCAGAGTGCTCTGACAGGTAAATGATGAGACTGACAGGTAAGTCTCTACATTTACCTGTCATGGCACTCTGATTGGTTGGCTTGAAATCCAACTAATCAGATTGCTCTGTGTCATTTTACACAGCATGGGAAAGTTCTTTGGAATTTTCCCATGCTGTGTAATTTGACTTATAACCCTCTAATTGGTTGCTTTCAATTTCTCCTGTAGGGGCATGAGGGAGGATTTAACCTCCTTTTTATCAATATGGGGGTCATAGTGACCCCCATACTGATTTATATTTAGTTTGAAATGACAGCGAGCAGCCACTGGCTGTCGTAGTGACCCCCATAAGTTTTAATGCAGGGGGCGGGGGAGTAGAAATTATTTATTACAAAGAGGGAACTGGTAGTGCTTTTTTTTTTTTTTTGCATATACGCAGTGCTGTATTTTTTTAAATGAATTTCGTTCGAAAATGAATGGTTTGTGGACGAAATTCAGGATTGACGAATGAAATTTTTATTTAGTACGAAATCATTTGTAAGAAACGAAAATGGCACTGGTGCACATGTATATGAATGCCATGGCATAATCCAAAAACCCAATTGTCTTAGTATTTATTTATAAACTGTAGTGTTCTCTTAACAAAAAGTAAAAGTGTTTGGAGAGAAATATGAGTTTTGTGAGAATTTCTCAGAGGTAAGTAAGTGTATGTTAAGAGCTTGGAAAATGTGGATCTCTGTGTATTAGTGTTTGTAGGTGTATCTGTGAGAGTATGTAAGTTATTGTTTGCAATACAGTCTGAATGTGTATCTCGCTAATCGTGGGATAGTGCAAATAGCTTAAAATAAAAGAAATGTTTCAAAAGGTCCCCCTTGTGCCTCTCAACCATCGATTGAGGGCGAGGGGTTATAAACACATATGGATTGGTAGCTGCCAATAAACTCCCTTTTCCCATACACTGTGTTTAACTATAGGTGAATCTCAGCTCTTTAATCATTGAGAATATTTTTTTAACATACAATCAAATATCTGAATACCTCTTCTGCTCTCTACAGCTTTAGTGAATGAATGTTCTCATATGAGCATATAAACTCACCATCTGGAACATGTCAGGTCTCTGAAGGCTTTTTCAACCCATGTGGTAGTGGTACCTTGCTTGTGGTGTTAGTACATGCAAGGAAGGTGAGGAGCAACCGATGACAAGGGATAAGACAGCAAGGCAAAATAGAAACAAATTAGAAAAGCAAAAGATGAGACATAGCTCTGCGTGACATTGATTGAGATTGTGAGGATGACGTGCCTTGTCATTTGATCTTAAATGGGCACCCCGCTGTCTAAATACAAAAATCACTGTTTATACATATGCCTTTAATAATGCATTTTTGTTCTTAATAGCTACACAAAAATATCTTGTCTGACGTACTCCCATTCTAACCCAGCCTAGACTTTCTCTAACTGTCCAATTACAGACTTCCAAATGCAGCTCAAAGAGAAGTCTTTGTAAGGCAGTAACGTCTGTGTTCCAGTGCCGCATCTTTCTGCCCTGTGTCCTTCCTTTTGCTGAAATGGTTCAAATTGGAAAATTATTTGTACACCGCTGATTAGCTGAAAGTAGTCAGCTTATGTTCTTGCCAATAAGTGGCTCCCCATTCTCAAATCGGCTTAAGAAATGTATGTTTCTCAAGCCATTTTTGTGAGTGGGGAGCCACTGACTGGCTGAGAGCATCAGCTGCTTGGCTCTCAGCCAATCAGCAGTGCCCTTGCTCATGGCAGCCATATTTCTCCTGGAATTACAAGTTCATTTTGATTAAGTTGTTATGGTGCACAAATTGGTCCTTTAAGTGGTTAATTTATACATTTGCTTTTGATTTTGTAGATGACATGTCTACTAGTATAAAATGATTTTCCTATATGCTCCAGGGCAGCCTTTTTTTACGTGCCAGCTCAAAGCATCTAGAAATTATTACATATGAGCAAGCAAAAGTGGTCGATCTGGTAGCACTTGTCGCAGATGAGTGAACTGTGTAAATTTTCAGCCTGTTCATATTAATCTACAAACTAATTTGCAGACATATAGATTTTTGCCTTGTTGTGTTCATGCTGATGAATTTGCATCCAATTTGAAAAACTCTGCTTAAAAAGTTGACCTTTTAAATATTATTAGAAATTTACTTGAAATCATTGCCATACTTGCTACATAGCAAGATTCTAACTGCACTTAAAATATCATAGTTGTAGAATATTTTGATCGAGTCACCCTATCCTCTAAATTCCGAACCCCCATTCACTAGGACACACATATGTCCCTGGTTACTGCTTGCGGCCCTGCCAGAGAGTCTGTCACACGCTCCATGGCTCCCTGATATATCACTCGGAGGAAGCGTACTGGACAGAGAAGCTGCTAATGGAAACACATTGATGAAATCATTTTTGAGCAGCATTAAATGGAACGTAAAATAAATCCAGAATAACTGTATAGATTTTTTACTCAAGCCGTTTATGAACATTTATCGTGTGTAAATTACACAGTGTCCGAGTAAGACCGAGACTGACAGTTTAATAGAAGTCTACAGAACAGAGAATAAATTAATAAGTAACTATGTATTACATGGGAGATATGACATGCATTTAAATAGAGGTGCCAAAGCTACCTTTAGTTTAATCATGCTTGCATTTTAGAACATGCATATACTTCATAATACCCAACTTCAAAGATGGAAGAATATAGGAGGTATGGCTGGATGTTAATTAATGCAAGAGTGTCATCCACCTCTGCATGGATAGCTGAGCTCACAATTAGTGGTTAGTCAGGCTGTACAGAGAAGTGAACCTGAGCAATTTGTTTCTGAGAAATGGGATCTTGGAGGGAGCAAGCAGGACCATGCAAGTTGGAACTGTCCAGCAGAACACAATTGCCAATTACTATCTAGAACAGGTTGGCAACCTTCGGCTCTCCAGATGTTGTGAATTATATATCCCCTTAATTTTTGCCAGCATTTTGACTGTAAGAGCATTATGGAAGATGTAGTCCACAAGATCTACAGAGTCGAAGGGTGCCAACCCCTGATCTAGAAAATCTAGTAAACCATTGCATTTTGAGTACTGGAGTTAACATCCTTATTTTTATAGATATTTGTCGATAGCAGACAGTCATATGTAGGAGACAACCTGACTTTCTTAAAAGTCTGATAGGTGGTATGATTGTTGATGGTAAGTGCTAGCAGTACAATTTTTTTAAGAGCCTTGACTTCTGTGTCCTGGCAATTGTCAATCTCTACTTTAAGGAATATTCCAAATTCTCAAAATTCAGTTGAGTCCAGGCCATTCATTGGATAGGACTTAGCTGATTGTGGGTGCAGTGCATGTTAGACTAGTGACTACTGGTATTCTGGCAGATTGTTCTTCCTATGTCTAGCTGTTGGAACTGGAGAGTTGTCATACATATTGCAATGATGAAACTTGTATCTGAATCTCCTGCAAAACCACCAGAATAAAATGAAGGTACAATGAGCATCTGGCCACAACAGCCCCCACTTTGATCCCTATAGTTTTCTCGCTGACAAACCTTCTTTTAGATTGCCTCTGATCTAAAACCTTTGTAAGTGCTTAATTTAAGTCACTTTTTTCTTCATTTTTGCCTAATCATACAGATCGCAAGTTACAATTACAATAACACCTTAACATGTGATTAACTACAGTTATAATTTGTCACTGTGCACTGACCTATTCTTAATGTGCAGCTGTGATTCTTCATCAGTGATCTCCATTCCACTATTCACCTACTACTACTATTCACTTCATATATATTTTTATTTGAATAATTTTATTATAATTTACCAGGGGGATTCTTGGAATAGAAGAGCTAAAAGATTAAATATAAAGTATAAAATAGTTTAATGTTTGTTTTTTTTCTAAGCTTTTACATATCCGTCTCTATCCTTGAATAAAAAAGTATATTCAGAGCTACTTTGGGAACATACATGTGTCTAAAAATGTACTTGCTGATATTTTGTGGTCAAGAGATCCCTTGAGTTATATAATGCTGAGCACCATTACACCTCACTGCTTGTGCAATAAGTTGCAAACAAACTGTTTATATTTATTTTGGCATCAAACCTTTATCTTTCTCCCGGCTGTAATCCACAGGGAAGAAAAAACAGAATTGTAAAAAAATGACCCAAAATATTCTCCTTTGGGGCTAGCAGAATGCTTGTGTATATTCTTGAGGCTTTTGCCCAGCATTCTTTTCTCTGATCTTTACTATTTTATTGCAGTAATAGTTAAGAGTATGATTAGTTGAGAAATGTCACCAAATCCAGTATTTGTTTTCTGCTTTAACCCCTTAAGGACACATGACATGTGTGACATGTCATGATTCCCTTTTATTCCAGAAGTTTGGTCCTTAAGGGGTTAAAGAACAATTTTCTGTAGCTCTTGGCATAGACTTTCATTGGTCCCTAAATGGTTAGTCAATATTTTACTCAAATACCTTTTAGAAAAAGTTCTGTATTTGTATGATGAGGGGGTCTGTTTGTAACCACTAGCCTACCCTTTGACTTCTATCTTACGCATTTTTTACAAATCTTGACACTTTTTTTTATGTATGCTTCTTCATTGACTTGACTTTCAGATGCAGAAATATATTGAAGCAAAATAGGTATACACAGAGTTCATAAAACACATGCGTGTGTTCAGAACACATGTGAAGTATCATTCTATTTCAGAGAAAGTTTATCTTTATAATCAAACTCTGTTTATCAGTAAATCCTGCCCTGAAGCATTTTTTTTTTTTTTTGCTTTCATCATACTCTGTATTTTTAAAGTGATCAATGATATAAATAAATTGGTTTATATAAATAAAATGCAATAGTGATGGTTTAAATAATTGATATGTTAGGAATGTAAATAAATAATGAACTAAAATCCACAACAAATGTTGTTGTTTCTTGGTATCATTTCACTACTGACTGTCAGATGACATTATCCTATTTTGTTATTTATATATTACAGAACTGATATGTGTTTGAGTGGGAGGGAGGGAGGGACCTCTTGCTTCGCACCATATAAAATCATATAGCATCATAGCATCACTGTGAAAACTCTATCAACTCCCTTGTGTCCTGCAACTTCTGATGGTATATTTTAAAAACACGTTTTCGTTCTTGCAAAACAAATTTGGAATAGGGTTCTGCTAATAAAGGAAAACTATTGTGATGGTATGAGTCACCTGCTGGGATGAATACACAATTCAATTGAAAAGCTTTTTTTAATCCGTCTTTATAGATAAAATGGTTCAAATTATTTAAATTAGAGACCACAGGTATTTGTTGCAAGATATCATTTAAAGTCTGTTTAGGGCTTATTTTGGTAATGCGTGATGTTTGTAATTTTACTGTGTGCTGTTTATTTGAGGAATTTGGGAATTACGGCTAAATAGTTCTGTAACCTCAAATTCCTTTTGAATATATCACTAACTTTCTGCCATATGTTCTGTCACTGGTTATCTGTGGAATGTTGGTCACGCTTCCCCTGACACATTGACACAGATACCAGCAATCACATAAATTGGGTATTGCCCTATCTGTGGGAAGATTTTTACTGTAAATCCCTGTAATAGAAAAATGTATCAGTAATGACCCAAAAACAAGATACATCCTACTATTAAGTGTATTTTATTGCCTCCTTGAAACACTGAAATTCATGCCAGACTCGCTGGGTTTAGTACTGCAGTATACCTCCCAATATTTCAAATGTACAAAGAGGGACACTATAACTTTACTAATGTTAGTGCGGGTGTGGCCAGGGCACTGCTGTTCTGAGAAATTACATTTATTAAAGTAATTGAGCAGAAGAACAATGTATCTTGTTAAGACTGACAAATGTCTAAACACAGGTATTATAGCTTTACACACATTTCTGTATTTTTGCTGTGAAGCTCTGTCATACACTTAGACAGAACAATGATACGGAACTTCTAGAAAAGAGCAACATTAGTATAGAAAAGAGGAATATGGGCCCAAAATAAGGACTGTCCCTCCTAAATATGGACACTTGGGAGGTGTACTCTTAATGTACTGGCAATGTCAGTCTTGCCAGCATAAATCCTAGACAGTCACCTAGCCTTCTTAAAAGGTTTATATTAGCAGGCATCTATGTGAATGAGATGTTGATGGGCCTGGGTAGGAAACATTTGGAAACGAGTAGAACAATCCTAAATCCTACGTGTCCCATGTGGCAAATGGGTGAAGTTGAAACAGTTAAATCAGTAAAAAATTGCATTCCAATCTCTTCCCATTCCATTAAGCATGGTGCAGTAGAATGTGGTACCATTTTTTAACACTAATAACATTCTATACAGTTTTTTGTTTTTTTTTAATTGTAAGGTTAAAATAAATTAAAGCATCCATGAATTATTCTGCACATGCCGTGACAATAAGAGATGCAAATGATGTATTTGTGATCAGCTTTCGATCCTAAAAGCATTCTCCAGCCTTGCCTCAAATCAGATGTTAGAGAACAGAGAGATGTAACACTTTCAGCACAATGCAGATTTATGCAAGGTGTCGGGAGAAGAGCAATCTTCTGCTCACTTACTGTTGTATACTCACCGCCCCAAAAACACAGCTAACATTGTCATTCAGCTGGAATGATGCTGCTATGTATCAAAACGACATGATACAAATATGACTGAATTTATCCTTCAAGGGCTCTTTTTCATTAAACCAAATTAGGGCGACCTTAAAGGACCACTATAGGCACCCAGGCCACTTCAGTTTAATGAAGTGGTCTGGGTGCCCTGGGTGCCCGGTCCAGCTAGAGAAACTGCTATGTTTATAAATGGGTTAATCCAGCCTCTAGTGGCTGTTTCATTGACAGCCGCTAGAGGGATTCCGCACTTCTCACTGTGATTTTCAGAGTGAGAAGACGCCAGCGTCCATAGGAAAGCATGGTAAATGCTTTCCTATGGACTGGCTGAATGCGCACGCAGCTCCTGCCACGCATGCGCATTCAGCCGAAGAGGAGGAGAGGAGGAGAGGAGGGGGAGAGCTTCCCGCCCGGCGCTGGAGAAAGAGGTTTAACCCCTTCCTCCCCCAGAGCCCGGCGGCAGGGGGACCCTGAGGATGGGGGCACCCTCAGGGCACTCTATAGTGCCAGAAAAACTAGTATGTTTTCCTGGCACTATAGTGGTCCTTTAAGACTGTGTTATTAATTGTCATTAACTGCCATTGTCGATAAGCAACCAATGCATTCCACTTCACAGTACAATGATATTGAGAAAATATACAAAGATATTGCAGCAAGAGACAGTATAACTACTACCTTCTTAGATTAGCCTTCCAACAGTTTGCTTGGATTTAGTACTTTCTATGTATATACACATATATAAAATTAATATTTTTATCTTACACTATATCTTTTGGATTAAATAAAAATTACAATTTGTAATTCTGAATTCTTCATTCTAATTTAGGTGCAGAAGGTGCTGTGTTCCCCAAATCCCTAGAAACACCATATGTCAAGGCTGAGCCCTTCCACCATCTAAGGTATGTTGGTATTCATGGGAATTATTGATGTATGTATTTTTTTTTTTCTGAAGACACTGAAAGCATGGGTCCATTGTGCAATAAAATTGTATCAAATCTACATCAATCAACATCTTTTGCTTATTGATTGAATGTGGAATTTCTAATAAATTGCAAAGCACCCATCCGTAGAAAGGACTAGAGAGACACTGTTACTTAAATCAAGTAATCAATTAATGTATTGCTCGTTTATTATCGTAATGTGATCGCTCTAATTACAGGGGAATTTTGAACTTTATTATCCCCTTGATAGAGTAATCTAGTAAGTGTTTTATAACATGTATAAAAAGTAGATACTTCAGGGCAAACAAGTTAAATTGAAGGACTGACAGACTGCAGCCATTTTTTTTATTTGACACCTGAAATATAATTTTTCTACAAGCATTCCTGAATTCCTTTTTGCCAACTGTAATTCTTATTCAAACTTCACAATTGTTGGGTTCGTACTTGACAGAGTGAACTTGAATTTTCAGCATTTTGGAAACTACAATGTGTACCTTTTGTATTGGGTAATAATAATTTATTATTTATTTATTTTGCAATATACACCTTCCTCGTAAAGTACTTTTACAGACTTTTGTTGATCAATATTATTTTATCAAAGGGTTACTGCAAGCACAATGACCACTTTAGCGATTTGAAGTGGTCATGGTGCATGGTGTTTGTATATGAACATTTAAAGAACTTTTTTTGCTGGAGGTGAAACTCTACCTCCTCCATCTCCAGGAGAGTTCCAGCCTGGTTAATGTTAATTCTGTGCATAAAAGGCATCTGTCATCAGTGTTCAAGGCATAGTTGTAACAGACGATCAATGGCAGCAGAGCCCCATCCCCGCTGTGCCAGCCAAATCCTCCAGTCAGCGATTTTCATTATCATCTAGTACTGTCAAGGCATGATTTCTGTCTCTTAAAGCAGAAGTTTATTTGTGAAACTGGGCATATTCATAAATACTTGTAAAAGTTTATTATACTAGTCATCTGTCACATCAAGTGTATTTGAGTGTTAATAAAAGTGTACAGTATGTAAATTAATTTAGTGTGAGTGACTTTGTGTCAGGATAGCACTAACAACTTTTGCCTAGGGGGCAAGTACAAAGAAATAGCTTTTTTTTTGCATGTGAAATTCACAGATCCCAGAATCCAAAAAAATTTGGCCCCTTCAGACCTTGAGAACATTAAGGCCATGGGCCACCATCCCAAAGACAGACCCACACCATACTGGGCTAGCAAAGGCCATGCATAATTCATTCCTGCTGCCTTACTCCTGAAGCTCTGTACCTACATATATTCCAACACTCCTGGGTATGCTAATGAACAAGGAGGGGCAATTTCTCCATGCTAGCCCCAGGCCCCTGTTGTTGTGGTTTGATTTATTAAAATAATTCTATTATAGGATAGAGAGGTACAGATAACATATATATATATAGATATATATATATCAATGAAATCAAAAGTTTAGTGGTGTACAAAGAATTTTGCATAGCTAACAAAATATTTTGCGATAAGAGCATTATGGTACAACAAAAACACTATTTTCAAGCAATAAGGGATACACAAATTGAATTGTTAAGTTATATATAGATGAGAACAAGAGTAGTTGAATATTGTGTTATCATATAAGCAAATTAGCACAAAATATAAAATCCATAAAAATAAACAATTATTTTTTAAGCCTCTGAAAATAAATATATACATTTAAAGAGAGTAATAAAAGCCACGACCTTTATCTAAGACTATGGGGAAAAAATGTAAAAAAACTGGGTAGGTGAAGAAGAGGAGTAAAAGGAGAGGATGATACTATGTAACTATGTAACGTATGTGAGGTAATCAAAGGCAAAGAAAGTCTAAGACGTTGCTAGAAAGCCGCTAAGCAACACAAAACCCATCCAATGGGTCATCTAACAATAGCCTACGGAAGAACCTGGGAGATAAGGTTAATTTGAGATTAGTGGAGCCAGACTCTATTGTGTGCCTCAATAGAGTCATAAAGCTAGCTGTCATATCTTCCATATCATGGATAAACTTTATTTTGGATAAAAGCACTTAGAAAGGAAGATAATTTACCTTCCATCTTTTTGCAGTGCACAATGTAGCAGCAGTACAGATCTTGGCAAAGCAGTGTGTACAGTGGTGTCCATTAAATATAGCCAATAGAGGGTGTAAGACGGGTTCCTGTAACTGTCTAATAGGTCATAGGTTCATAACCACAAAACATAGACAATCGAACAATCTCATCCTACATAAAAGAACATGCAGGCAGAGACTTTGTTTGAAGATTGCAGGTAGGTATTCCAGTCTCTGAATGAAATTGTGCGGGCCCAAATCTCATCCAAACTGATAAATTTTTTGCCTCTCTGGTTTAATGGATTGCAACATGACATAGATTGATGAAATAGCCCTTATATCTAAAAATTAAATTATATTTAAAAATGCATTACAAATGAGTGATTTTGTGTAACCTGGATCTATAGTATGATCAAAATACCAGAGAAAATATTAATTTAGTTTTGGGGGAGATTCATTTTAGTTTTGGCCCCTGAAGAATCTCTCCAACCATTACAAGATTTCTTTACCACCATCAAACACTGATTTAATGACTGTCTAAACTGACTTTACATAATTAAGAATTATATAAAACTGGTGTTAGCTGTAAACCTAGAGAACTCAAATCCTCAATTTTTATTTATTTATTTTTGGCAGGTATTTAAGGTGTAAATAGTACTTAGTAGGAATTTAACTATTGAGGTCCAAGTGAGGCCAGACAATTCTTAAAAAAAAAAAAAAAGTCTCAATATTTAACAAGCAATGTTTCCCTCTAGATAAACTCCATATTTAAATCTGAGTGGATTGCAAGGCTCTATGGTAAAGCAATAGGCCTGGAACCCCCCTCAGGCTGAGTAATGCAAAGAATCCTACCTTCTTTCTACATCATATAGAGTTTAGCATAGAATTTCTAAAGTTCTGAAGTTCATGTTGGTCTAATAACATTGCTAATGATCCAAAGTAATCATTTTTAAGACGATCATTATTTTAAGTGCAAACATGCAAGCCAATACTGATCTATTGCATGGCTTCCATTTTACAAGAAGGCACATAAGTGACTTTGAGAGAGAATTGGGACACACACCTAGGTATAGCATGTCATTAGAATTGGTCCTAAAGCCATGGAATAGAACTCTAAGCTCTCAATTAGTATATTTAATCTGTCAAACTTCATATTCTGATGTTCTTGACAAGATATTAAGTATGATATATCCTTGGATGTAAAAGTGTTAGAAGAATATAGTCTGTGAAAAATCCAATCTTATAGTCGACGTTCCACAATGTACACCTGTAATATTAATATTTTCTTTAATAGTTTGAGCCAGAAGTTCTATGTAAGTATCTGAGAGACTTTGACAAGTACCAAGTGATGGCTTGGCAACTCCAAAATGGCAAGTCTTGTGGTGTATTTTTGGTATGCAGTGGTTAGTACCCACAAAAAGTGGTGCATGGAAGGACAACAGGTGAGCTGGCTTCAGGGTCATGGGCGCCCAAGGTTCATTGTTGCACGTGGGGAGCGAAAGCTAGCCTGTCTGGTCCAGTCACACAGAAGAGCTAATTGCTGAAAAAGTAATGTTGGCCATGATAGAAAGGTGTCAAAAACACACAGTGAATCACAGTTTGCTGCATATTGGACTGTCTAGCTGCAGACTGGTCTGAGTGCCTTTGATGACTCCTGTCCACCAGCAAACCGCCTGCAATAAGGACGTGAGCGTCAAAACTGGATCTGGAGCAATAGAAGAAGGTTGTCAGGTCAGATGAATCACACTTTTGATCATGTGGGTGGCCAGGTGCATGTGCATCGATTGTCAGGGGAAGAGATGTCAGCAGGTTTGCAAGATTACAGGCTGGCAGAGGCCATTTTATTCTCTGGGCAATGTTCTACTGGGAAACCTTGAGTCCTGACATTCACGTGGATGTTACTTTGTCACGTTCCACCTACTGATGTCCCTTGGTGCTGGGTTAGGCTTCGCCTCTGTTCCTCCTCCCCAACGTAGGGGACCATATGCGCATGCGTTGCAAGAGCCACGATTGCATTAGGACAACCCCATAGGAAAACATTGATTCAATGCTTTTCTATGTTTTTTTTGCAGATGCTGGATGTTCTCATGCATAGCGTAAAGACGTACAGCGTCACTTGGCGACTAAAAGTCATCTGGTAGATAGCCACTAGAGGTGTTTTGGTAGCACAAGCAGGTCCTACACGATATTATATCGTAAAGCTAGCCCAAGCCGAGGGGGACATCCGGGTGCACCACAGACAATGGGTCACAGTAGATGGAAAAGAGGCAGAGGCAGTACGAGACTCTGGGGCCACGCTCACCCCGGACAGCCTCACACATTGTCCGCTAAGGCATGCACCAACAGGACAGTTGCAGTAAGAGTGGCAGGAGGCGCCATCCACAAGCTACCCACAGCTTAAATTGGGGCACCGGAGCCAAACAGATGGAAGTAGGCATTATGTCCGGCCTACCTGCAGAAGTATGGTTGGAGAACGATTTGGGGTGCCTAACTTCACAGCTGACTATCCCCTGGAATCCCGCCGGATCCCGCCGGAACCTACCCCGTGACTACCAGGACGCAAGCCCGCCGAGATGGACTGGCACACTCCAAGGAACCACAGGTAGGAACCGAAAACCCTGTAATATCCCCTAACCCTATCCCTTTCTGGGGCACCCCCCAAGATTTTGGCCAAGCCCAGCAGACAGACCCCACGTTAGCCGGTTACAGGAAGGCAGTCGGCACTCCTAAGGAAGGTAATGCCCAAGAGAGCTTCCACTAGGACAAGGGACATATACAGGGTCACAGGGGGAGTGGGAAGTGGGGCAGCCCGAGTTATAAAAAGGCAGCTAGTCATACCCCGCAAATACAGAGCAGAGCTTCTAAAGCTCAGCCATGATATCCTGCTAGCCGGACATCTGGGTATCAAGAAAACTAAGGACCGCCTTACCCAGACGTTCTTCTGGCCAGGGATATCAAAAGATTTGCAAACGTACTGCAGGACATGTGACACATGTCAAAGGATAGGGAAGAGGGGGGACCACCCTTAGGCCAAGTTACGCTCCCTACCTATAATAGAAGAGCCATTCTACAAAGTGGCAGTAGACCTGATAGGGCCCCTCAACAAACCCAGCTCCTTCGGAAAACGCTACATCCTCACGGTGGTGGATTACGCCACCAGGTACCCTGAGGCTGTGGCGCTCTCCAACATTGAGGCGGAGACGGTAGCAGAGGCTCTAGTCAGGATCTTTTCCTGAGTAGGATTCCCCTGAGAAATACTATCAGATCAGGGAACGCAGTTCACGGCAACTGTAACTCAACAGTTGTGGTAGAGCTGCGGGGTGAAACCGTTATTTAGCTCCCACTACCACCCCCAGACCAATGGCCTCTGTGACGATTCAATGGCACGCTTAAGCAAATGCTCACAGCGTTCACAGAGTCATACGGTCAATGGGAAAAATTTCTACCCCACCTCCTGTTTGCCTACCGGGAAGTGCCCCAGGCGTCCACCGGGTTCTCCCCCTTCGAACTCCTATACGGGAGAAAAGTCTGGGGACCCCTGGACCTCATACGGGAGCACTGGGAGGGCAACACAGGAGAGGAAGGGATTCCAGTCTTGCCATACGTGCTGGAGTTCTGGGACCGCCTGCAGGCTCTGACCGAATCAGTTCGGGAGAACCTGCAGGCGGCCCAGAAACGACAGAAGTGATGGTTTGACTGGGGGGCACGAGATAGGAACCTGGAAGTGGGGCAATAAGTATTAACCCTCAAACCTTCCAAAAAGGACAAGCTCCAAGCAGCTTGGCAGGGGCTATTTAAAGTGGTGGAACGGATTAGCGACACCACCTATATTGTAGCCAAATGTTCAGATGAAAGGATCAGATGAGCCTTTCATGTGAACATGTTGAAACCATATTTTGTGTGCCCCGAGGACGTGGCCGCCATCTGTGCCCCGTCCACTGATGATAGTGAAGGACTCCCCTTGCCTGACCTACTGGCAGCTAACCAAGGTACATTAGAGCAGGTCGGGATAGGGGAGAAACTAGACCCCACACAGCAGGCAGACGCAAAACAACTGCTCCAGGAATACGGTGGGCTGTTCTCGGTCCTACCCGGGTACACCTCCGCCGCAGTGCACCACGTAGAGACGCAGGGGGAAACCCCATTACGGCAACAACCGTACCATATCCCATCAGCAGTGCGGGCCAGCATGTGGAAAGAAATCCAAGAAATGTTGGAATTAGGAGTTATTGAGGCTTCCCAAAGTCCCTGGGCGTCTCCGGTGGTTTTAGTACTCGTAAGCGAGACGGTACGACTGTATTGATTACCGGAAACTGAACGACTGGACTATCATGGACGCATACCCTATGCTCGCTTGCATGGCCAGCAGGCACTTCCTAAATACCCTAAACCTGTGCAAAGGATATTGGCAAATCCTGCTAGACTCGGCCGCCATCCCTAAGTCGGCATTCGTCACCCCATTCGGGCTATACCAATTTCGGGTCATGCCCTTTGGGATGTAGAATGCCCCGGCTACGTTTCAACGGATGGCCGACGAACTTCTGGAGGGAATGCAGGACTTCACATGTGCCTACCTAGATAATATTGCTATCTACAGCGGCACATGGGAGGCTCACCTGAAGCACTTGGCTACGGTTTTTGGGAGGTTGCAAGAAGCCGGCCTCACCCTGAAGCTCGAGAAATGCCATGTGGGTATGGCAGAGGTACAATACCTAGGCCATAGAGTAGAGTCTGGGAAACAGTGCCCCGAACCAGCCAAAGTAGAGGCCATAGCCAATTAGCCCCAGCCCCGCACCAAGACTCAGGTATTGGCCTTCTTAGGCACAGCAGGGTATTATTGAAAGTTTGTCCCTGAGTATAGCACTCTAGCAAAACCCCTCACGACCTAACCAAAAAGTCCCTACCCAAACAGGTAGCATGGTCCCCGGAGTGCGCAACGGCGTTCCAGAGACTTAAAACTGCCTTAAGCGAAGCTCCGGTATTGGCGGCCCCAGACCGTAATAAAACATTTCTCATTCATACAGATGCCTCCATGTTTGGGCTGGGAGTCGTGCTGAGCCAAGTGGGGGAAGATGGCATGGAGCACCAGTAGCATATATCAGCCGCAAGTTATTACCACGAGAAGTCAGCTATGCCTCCATGGAAAAAGAGTGTCTAGCTCTAGTATGGACCCTAAAGAAGCTCCAACCGTACCTTTATGGCCGTGCCTTTACCCTACTAACTGACCACAACCCCCTCATTTGGCTCAACCGAGTCTCTGGAGACAATCTCTGGTTGCTTCACTGGAGCCTAGCGTTGCAGCCCTACAATTTTACACTGCAATACCGCCCAGGCAAGCAGAACGGCAATGCGGATGGTCTTTCCCGCCAAACCGACTTGGATTTATAATTATGTTACCCGGACATCCCCTAGCCAACCTGGCAGGGTCTAGGCGGGTATGCCGACCCATGGAACAAAGGGGGAGTATTGTGAAGAAAATAGACAGAGTTCTGCATTTTCTTCTGTGTTCATGCTTTTCTGCACCCTTTCGTTCATTTTGGATTTATTGGTTCGGCAGTTTAAAACTACCGAACACCGACCACCCTCCTGGCTCATTAACTTCAAAAGAACTGTCTATTAAGTGCTCTCTGGGTGGCCGCTGTTCGTATAGCCAAATTCCACGTGGAACTGAAAATGGCGGCCATCTTGTTTGCACGAAAGAGGGCAGTGGGACTTGGTCGTCGAGTGTCTGGAACTAAAATCGGATACTCGACCTCCTGAACCACCGCTGAAACTACCAAACGCCTGCTTCCTTTAGTTGCCAAACAGCCAGGAGAGCGCTATTCGGTAGTTTGGTTCATACGAACATGGGGAGCAATCGCTCCTATGAGCCAGGAGGATTCATTCGGGACTTTATTCGTTTTTATGCCATTTACTGAATTGAACAACCGCACACGCTGAATTTGTGGAACTGTTTTGGGCAGGAGCCTAGTGTGTGGTCGGTAACTTATGACTTCCATATTTTTTGAGAACCCCTGAACCGATTTGGGGGAAATTTGAATATGTTGGTCCCCCAGATCGGGGCTATCAGTGGATATACCTTGTATGTAAAGGGGTGTTCTAATTTTTGGGAAAATTGTGTGCTCTCTGCCTGGAGATAATTGGGTTATTAACTTATCTCAATATCTCCCAGGTAGAGAGAGGGCAGGTGTTACTGTAAATCTGTATGCTGATTGGTTATTGTCTTTGTTTACTGAGAAGGGCCTCTGGCAGGAGGATTCTCATAAAAGCCAGTGTGGCCTCAATAAAAATGATTCCTGTTACACCCTTCATGAAGTCTATGCTCATGCTTGGGGAATATTCTACTTGCTGGGGAGAATCGTCTTGGAAGCTGCATTCATTTACACTATTCCTCTACCTCCTAACTGCAGTTATAATCACTTATGCTCAGCTATTGGGAAAGGAATAGAAGACCGCAGTACCATAACCACTGCAGGTCTTAACACTCAGATTCCTTTAAATTTCATAGTACTAAATACTGCCTAAAATTCATCACTAAAGTATATTTTTCATAAGGTTCACTCAATAAAGTAGAGATATAACAACCTGTAATATGAGTGGGTGTGTTGCCATTATTAATATAAAAATATATAATTTTATTATATTACTGTCACAAGCTTGTCATGGATATTTTAAGATATCAATTCTAGTGAGGTACACTTCTAAGTCATGCATATGTCTGGGCTGTATATTAAGCAGTACAGGCATGAAGCATGCTTTGTTTCTTATAGGTGGACGTATGTATCTAAAATTTAAAGAAAGTAAGATCTGTGCGGGGACGTGTTTAAATCAAATTAAATAGACATGTATTTATTTATTATTCTGGAAAATAGAATCCAAACACAGAAATGCATTATGAATTCTATTATTATGAATGTGTCATGAAATTCTTGCAGTTATGTATCAATGTCACATTCTGATATTTTAAATGGCAGCTTTCAGGCCAATCACTGTCAGTTTTAGCAGCAAGTCAGGGAGTTCAGTCACAGCCAAGGCTGCAGGGGTGGGTGAGGGGGGGGGGGGAGAGGGGCAGTGGGCACTCATATTTATAGCCTGTTCTCACAAAGCCTAGCTGCAGTTCCAGGCTGTCAGCGTTAGTTGCCTAATTAGTACGCACCTTTCTAATTTTCCAACTTATTCCCTTAATTTCTGAATAGATCCCAAGGCCTGAATCATGGCCATCTGCGCGTGATGCTACTTGTAAGTGATAGTTCTAATATTGAAATAAACTTATTAAAAGGTCCTCTCCTTTTGTCACCTTTATCCAGTAGACCCACCAGCCCTAAACTTACAAAGACTCATGTCAAACAACTGCCCAAACCTAGCCATGTGTCAGTGAGAACATGCCTGTCAGTCTATTCTTATACGACTGTATGTTAGTGAGTATATATCTGCTTGACAGGTATGTACATCTAGATATTAGTGAGAGGATTGTTCTGCTGCTTTTGACCTCACACTTTTTGATTTGATCATCATGCCAATGTTATTTCCTGATTTTCCCTTTCCCATAGATTAATTTGTTCTTGGCATGTCATCTTCTCTGCTGCCATTTTTAGTTGATATTCCTCCAAATTCCTTTCTGCTTACTTTTCAGCTTTCCATTTATAGCATATACTGCGTACTCAGTTTCACTTCTGTTCTATCTAAACAGAACAGCTCATATTCCCTTATGTCTTACACACAGTGCAGTCAAAGTTTTTATTCAAGCAATCATTATATTCTGCCTCTACTAGCACAGCAAACTGTTGACTTTTTTTTTAGCCACTTTATTCCATTTCTGTGTATAATGAATATTACTGCAAAATATGTCTTCTGCTTCCCATGTATTTAACAACTATGTCACGTATTACATAAATACCTTGTATACATTAGGATTTAGTATACAATTCCGGTTCTCACATACAAGGCTGTCTATAGCTGTTTTCCAAGTTACGTAATTTCAAATATTCCATGTACAACCAAATAACTCTTCTATTTTGCCCCTCTACACTGCAAAGACTTAAGGTACCTTGCTTACAGACCTTTTCTTCTTTATCTGAGATATCTCTTGTTATATCTACCTGAGATATCTATCTATATTTCTATCTATCCATATATTTATCAATATATCGGTCTGTCTATTTAGCCATCAATGACTTTCTGTCCATGTTCTATATAATATTGTGCTTTACATCTTTATGTAACTAACTGTGTCCTTCATAATGTTCTTGCACTGAATATACACTGAACTGAAATTATGAACGCAACACTTTTGTTTTTGCACCCATTTTTCATGAGCTGAACTCAGAGGTGTGGCATATCAAGATGCTGATTAGACAGCATGATTATTGCACAGGTGTGCCTTAGGCTGACCATAATAAAAGGCCACTCTTTTATCACACAGCACAATGCCAAAGATGTCACAAGTTTTGAGGGAGCATGTTATTGGCATGCTAACTGCAGGAATGTCCACCAGAGCTGTTGCCTGTGAATTGAATGTTTATTTCTCTACCATAAGCCGTCTCCAAAGGCGTTTCAGAGAATTTGGTAGTACATCCAACCGGCCTCACAACCGCAGACCATGTGTAACCACACCAGCCCAGGACCTCCACATCCAGCATCTTTACCTTCAAGATCGTCTGAGACTAGCAACCCGGACAGCTGCTGCAACAATCGGTTTGAATAACCAAAGAGTTTCTGCACAAACTGTCAGAATCTGTCTCAGGGATGCTTATCTGCATGCTCGTCATCCTTATCGGGGTCTCAACCCGACTGCAGTTCATGGTCTTAACTGACTTGAGTGGGCAAATGCTCACATTCAATGGCGTCTGGCACTTTGGAGAGGTGTTCTCTTTATGGATGTATTCCGGTTTTCACTGTACAGGGCAGATGGCAGACAGCATGTATGGTGTTGTGTGGGTCGTTTGCTGATGTTAACATTGTGGATCGAGTGGCCCATAGTGGTGCTGGGGTTATGGTATGGGTAGGCGTATGTTATGGACAACGAACACAGGTGCATCTTATTGATGACATTTTGAATGCTCAGAGATACCGTGACGAGATCCTGAGGCCCATTGCTGTGTCATTTATCCATGACCATCACCTCATGTTGCAGCATGATAATGCACTGCCCCATGTTGCAAGGACCTGTACACAAATACTGGAAGCTGAAAACATCCTATTTCTTGCATGGCCAGCATACTCACCGGACATGTCACCCATCGAGCATGTTTGGGATGCTCTGGATCGGCGTATACGACAGAGTGTTCCAGGTCCTGCCAATATCCAGCAACTTCGCACAGCCATTGAAGAGGAGTGGACCAACATCCCACAGGCCACAATCAACAACCTGATCAACTCTATGCGAAGGAGATGTGTTGCACTGCGTGAGGCAAATGGTGGTCACACCAGATACTGACTGGTTTTCGGACCCTTTCCCCCTCCCCGTTTCCCCCAATACAGTGAACCTGCACATTTTAGAGTGGCCTTTTATTGTTGCCACTGAATGGGGTGGATGGATTATCTCGGCAAAGGAGAAGTGCTCACTAACACAGATTTCAACAGATTTGTGAATAATATTTGAGAGAAATAAGCCTTTTGTGTACATAGAAAAAGTCTTAGATCTTTGAATTCAGCTCATGAAAAATGGGGGCAAAAACAAAAGTGTTGCGTTAATAATTTTGTTCAGTGCATATGCAAAATTTAAATAAATATGTCAAGAACATTAAAATCATAATTATTTACCCACATTCTAGCCTTTAAAATCTGTACCTTGTAGGCAACCCATTAGCAGAGTTTGCCCAATTTTATTGAAATATGTTTGTCATTTCTTTCACAGTTCTATCCACATGGCTATCATAGACACATACTTATTTCGATTCTGTTTTTATTTTGATTTGCCACCTTCGAAAGGAGGATGCTTAAATAGGCATATTGACATATGCACGTCAACTGCTTTAAAAAGCTTCCAAAAATGGTTCCGATAGGATTTTGTAATATTCTTTTTAATAACTGAGTCCATTCTGCTGATGCTGTGCTGATTCTAGTTCTACAGGTATCTGTGAACTACAGTTCTCATGACACAACACTGGCTGCTACGTAAGGTTTGCATATGCCCCAACTAACACGCATTGCAAAGTGTCCCATGTGCAAAAATAAAATCTGAGTATATATATATATATACTTATATATATATATAATTGCTAGCCATCCAGCTTACACAGTGTATATTGAAAAAATCATTTAAAGTCAAAAGAGTGTCATGAAAAATACAGTAAAAATACAGGGACAAGGTAAGTCATTGCTGTTTTCATTTTGTTAAGTAATGGTGAGCTGTCATTTTGTTTCTTAGTTTTAAACTAGGTTTTAATGATACCTTTTCCCAGTGTTCAAGTTAATTACTGCCATGTATTTAGGTTACATAGAGCCCTCATAAAGGCGCTTCTTTCCCACCCCAAAAATATAATTTTTTTAGCGTCATTGATCAGCACGTCGGTTTGGCTAATAAACCCCCCTATGAATGTTTATCAGTTGATAGTCCAAATGTCGACACATGGAAATTTGTAACAGAAAATTATTGTTGGTTTCTTTGCCTAGAACATTTACCAATATTAATAATCCTCCTATATGGTTAACAGTGGGAGCTTTAGCAATAATAGTATGCCATGTGAATATGAAATAAACATCAAACTTACATATAAAGTTCAGTGGACTGCTTTCGAAATCCTTAAGGTTGTCTTATGATGCATTTACTCCCCCTAGTGGATGTTTTGATTTAGTGCACTGCTACATTGTATCCAGAACATTTTACAGCTATGTTGGCTATGTTCACACATTACACACCACACTTCCATGATTTTTGAAAATGGCAGCCATATCTATGGCTATATTCCTAAACAGCTTTGAGCTGTAGCAGAAGCTATCCAATTGTTTGCATCCACATCGCTAATTATCTGTAACAGACATGAAATTCCCTATATCATCCTCTCAGATTTTCTTAGTTTCTCCAGTCCCTTAAGAAATCACTCAGGACTCATCTTTATATAAAATAGTACCAGCCGCTTGGGGAGTTGCTCTCTTTATACTTGTCTTCCCTGTCTCCCATTACATAACTAGCAATTCCACTGTCACACTTGACTTGACATAACTTGTGATTCCTGTTGATTGCGTCTCTCCTTACGTAAAAAATGGCTCCACAGCCTGCTTTTCTGTCCCACCTCTCTATTTTACTGATTTCCCACACACTTTTTCTTTCATAAGTTCATAGATGTCTTCCTTCTTGACATTATGGTCTACGTCATATCTAGGTTATAAGAAAACCTGGTCAGTATAGTCTTCATCCCTTTCCACCTTAAAATGTTCATTAGATATTTTCTATTTCTTTCATTTGAATTGTAAAATGGTGTGGAATATACAAAGAACTATAAACTCAGTTGAGCGGGGCCCTCTTCACCTACTATTCTTGTATGTCAAACATATTTTGTTAGAATTAAAGGGACACTATGGACATTAAAATAACTTTAGCTTAATGAAGCAGTTTAGGCGTAGATATCATGCCCTTGCAGTTTCACTGCTGAATTCTCAGCCATTTAGGAGTTAAGTCACTATTGTTTCTGTTTATGTAACCCTAGCCACACCTCCCCCGGCTGTGACTCACACAGACTGCATGAAAAAAATTGTGTAATTTTCACTCAGGTGTCAACTTGCTTTAGAAGTGTTTATCTCCTGCCCTGTAAATTGAACTTCACACACAGGATGCTCCTGCAGGGTCTATTAGGCTAACAGAACAGGAGATGATAAATTCTAAATTAAACAGAATGTGCAAGAAAGGAAGTTTAAGCTTAAGATGTCTCTTTACAAGAAGTATTTAAGAAGGATGTGGGGGTTACATGCATGGAGGTGTGACTAGAGCTGCACAAACAAAGTGATTTAACTCCTAAATGGCAGAGAATGTAGAAGTAAGATTGCAGGGGCATGATCTACACACCAAAACTGCTTCATTAAACTAAAGTTATGTTGGTGCCTATAGTGTTCCTTTAATTATTTGTCTTGGCTCATTGCTGTGGATTAGAATATGTTGGTGCTGTAATTGTAATGATAATGTTCTGGGTTGCCTTTTGAATTAGAAATACAGAGAATAGAGATTCTCCTGGTATCTTTAAACTGACTTAGCATTGAATAGACGTAACATTTTACAACACAAGGAGAGCTGATGATGTGCACTGTTTAACTGTCAAGGAATACAGATGTTCATGTAAACAGCAGATGATTTGCATGTCACCCTTTTGTTCACGATGGTTGTTATTTATCAGGTGTTCTGCCCCGACAAGTGGTGCAAACATGTAAAAGGAAGGAAGTGTCCAATGGAATGTGCCTGCTGGTTCCACTGGTTTCCATAGTGAGTGCCTCATTTTGAGTACTTTAGACCAGGATTCTCAAACTACAACTCCCATGATACTCTGGCTATCTATTACATCCAAAAAAGCATTGTAGTTGTAGTTTAGCAACATCTGGAGAGCCAGAATCCTGCTTTAGACTAACATAACACTTTGGTAAATCACCCAATGTCTGTAAATGATTCTTGTCTACTCACTGTACATGAAGCCTACAGCCCTGCAATCGGAAAACACTAGTGAGCAAAATCTTTGCCATAACTCTGGGATGCAATTTTATATTACAATTAGCCTCCAACCTCCTCTACTATGAAACACCTTTAACCAGTCTTTTATATTGCACACAAATCATAGACTAACTAAAGGGGCATAGACACACCCAGCACATTCATTGTTTGTACATACATTGTAAATGCATCAACATCAAGTTCTATGATTGGGTTACATTCCAGACCGTTGCCAGACACATAGAAGTTAGAGTTGGACAATAAAAAGTACTAAACAATAGTCTACAATTTGCTGATGATCCTTACAGCCTTATTCACTAAAGTGAGAATTGTCGGGAATTCAAAATGAATTTTACATTTAAGGTCAACATAGATGAATCAGAGAAATTCTCCATGTTAGCATGCTTCAAGTTTGGCTTTTTTGGCCATAAATTTGAAAATCAATTTGAATTTGCTTTGAATTCTCACTTTTGTAAATAACTGCTAGTTTGATGTAGAAGCTGAAGAATGAAATAGACATCCTTACTCTATGAACATACGGCTTTTTTCTTATTCCTGTCATTAGTCCTGTGTCTTCTCCTCAAATTGAAATGTTTATCTATGATTTATGCTTTTTAATTAAGGGCTTTCATTGCTTAATTAGAATGCCTACACAAGTTGCCTTCTCTTCAGACCAGCAGACTGGAGATTTAATAATTATATATTGTGAAGTAGCAGAAGATTCACTGCACCTGCCTAAGCAATCCAGAACGCGTAGGGGCTTCTGGCTGCACCAATACGTCACACACAGTTGGGGTCAGTCTTACGCTTCAGTACACATAATTCAAATTGGTCGATCAAATGAATTTCTTTAAAATGCTCGATTTTTTTATGGTACATTGTTTATTCCCAAGGAAAATAATTTTAGCTTCAAGTGATCCATTCATTAGAAAAAAAAAAATTTTTTTAATGGACCAGCAATATCGATATTTTTAATAGCACATTTGTAATTATGTTATATTATAGTCACAAATACAAATAACATGTGGAAGCTTGAGAGAAAATTGATGAAATTATGTTGCTTTCAATGAACATGTTTGAAAGCGAACAAATATTTATTTGCAATTGGCAGTAAAGTATTTTTACCATTGTATGTTATCTATGTTATCTGTATGTATCAAATGAATTAAAGGATCACTATAGTGTCAGGAAAACAAACTTGTTTTCTTGACACTATATCATCCTTAGGGCCCCCCCCCCCCACCCTCAGGGACCCCTCCCTTGGCGCTGAAGGGGTTAAAACCCCTTCAGTTACTTACTTTAATCCAGCGGCGTGCTCCCTCGGCGCGGGTGACCTCTCCTCCCCTGCCGACAATGCACATGCTTTCCTATGGACATTCTGCACGCTGGATGCGATTTTCGCATTCCAGCGTCGCAGAAGCGCCTCTAGCGACTGTCAGGAAGACAGCCACTAGAGGCTGGAATAACCCGACAATGTAAACATAGCAGTTTCTCTGAAACTGCTATGTTTACATGTGAAGGGTTAAAACCTGAGGGACATTGCACCCAGAGCACTTCATTGAGCTGAAGTGGTCTGGGTGACCATAGTGTCCCTTTAAACATTTTATGACATTTGATGTCAGTGCTACATTTAGCAGTTGCAGAGAACTGGGTGAGACCGTTTTGCAGCTGTCCTCATACACACAAACACACATATATTAAAACTAGATTATCATTCTCTCATTACCCCTACAGCTCACCTATGTCATGGAGAAAGATGTTCTCTTTGTCGTTGCTGGTGTGTAGTGCCGGGGAGTGTAAGAGAAATGTGCTTTGGCTAATATAGTCTTTCCACCTACTTCCCATTTACTCTTTGTACATTAACAGGCAGTAGGCACTGGAAAATGACCTTACTTGTTGTCACCGGCTGCCTGCTTGTGTTATTAGGCAAGGCCTGCATTGCAAGCTCTGGTTTTGAACAGCTGTGTTTTAGAAGGACATAGTGTTCATTTTGAAAAACAGGAAGATAAATTATTTTCTTTAATAAATAATATATTTACTAAATCGCTTATATCAGTGGTTCCCAACCTGTACTCGTAACCAAGGGCTTCAATTCAGTTCCCCCTGAGGGTAAGTGGAAAAAAAATTGTTATTGGCGGTTCTACCACCGGAGCAGCCACACTGCTGAAGATGGGAACAACAGGGTGAGCGGGTCCATTGATTGGGTGGCCCGTGCACTTACGGAGAACCCTCAATGGCTCTATTTCACAGCAAACACCTTGCTTCTGCCTAAAGATCACCCGCCTACTCTGTTGGAAGGATGAATAGGTCAGAGATGCTGAGACACAGAGAAAAAAGGTGAGTAGCCAAATCTTAACAGCTGATTAAGTGTCTCAGCGATTCCAAGAGAATGGGGTCCTCACTGGCTATTTGCAAGCTTAAAAACAGTATAATTAAGCAAAGTATGGAGAAGCTCCAAAGACACATATCTGCATAGCATGGCAGTCAGTCCTTCTAGGTGACTCATTTTTAAAGGACCACTATAGTGCCAGGAAAACATACTTGTTTTCCTGGCACTATAGTGCCCTGAGGGTGCCCCCAACCCCAGGGTCCCACTCCCGCCGGGCTGGATGGAGAGGAAGGGGTTATACACTTACCTTTCTCCAGCGCCGGGCTCCCTCGGAGCTGGAGACTCTCCTCCTCCTTTCTCCGTCATTGGCTGAATGCGCATGCGCAGCAAGAGCCGCGCGCACATTCAGCCAGTCTCATAGGAAAGCATTCTCAATGCTTTCCTATGGACGCTGGCGTCTTCTCGCTGTGAAAATCACAGTGAGAAGCGCGGAAGCGCCTCTAGCGGCTGTCAATGAGACAGCCACTAGAGGCTGGATTAACCCTAAAGTAAACATAGCAGTTCCTCTGAAACTGCTATGTTTACAGCAGAAAGGGTTAATCTTAGGTGGGCCTGGCACCCAGACCACTTCATTAGGCTGAAGTGGTCTGGGTGCCTATAGTGGTCCTTTAAAGGCATTTTTCACTGTCTGCAACTCCTGTGGATCCTCATTATAGTAATCGACCCAACTTGCTTGTTAAATAACAAAACAAAATCTGAATTGTGTTTATCTGTGTATTTTACAATCTTTACAATGGGACTGAATCTCAATTTGTCCAAATCTTTAAAAGATATATGGATGTATCATGGAACATTTCAATTCCACATGCTTGATAAAGGCCCATTTTTCAAATCCTGGTCAGACCACCTCACAGTAAGTGTCTAGACAGCATATCTAACGAGATATATATGGATTGTAAGCTCATTTGAGCAGGACATACTTCACCTCAAAATATCCGCTTTTTCTAATTATAAAGATTTGGGGAATATGTCTGTGGGGCTGGCATTTCAGTGTAAGGTCGCTTAGGCGCATCTTTGTGCCAGCGCCTTTGGGCGACTGTGCTATCCGCAGTGGCTTAGTACATTATGTTGCTCATAGGGGTAAAGTCACTTCCGGGTTGTGCATCTTGCTGATATGGTAATGGTGTGTGTCGTGCATTTTGGGCGTCAGTCTCACTTCTAGTCCCTCTGGTGCTTGCTCTGGATACTTCAAGGTAGCTGTAATTTATTATATACATTTTAATTATGTAATTGTATATCAAATTGTGTGATTATGTGATTGATTTGCTGGGTATATATTCTTGATTCTCATTAATTGTTATAGTCTTGACAAAGGTCTCATAGTGAGACCAAAGCGTTGTTGTTTTTCTCTTGACCCAATAAAGCTGCTTGAATAAACTTTAACATATAAGCTGTCGATTGGATTTCTACATATTTATTGTACATTGTTGCCGTCTCTGGTGTGTGTGTGCACCAGCTGAGACTTCTGTTTGAGTGCTATCCCTTCCCATCTTATTTGATTTCCATGATGCTGGTATAGCAAATTGCTATAGTAAAGTAAAGTAATAAAGTATTGTTCACTATTTTAAGTTATTAAATGTTTACAATTGTTTAACCCCTTCACTTGCAAAAGTGTGCATACAGGTTTTGACTTTTTAATCCATAAACTCTTACTTACCTTCAGGATTGATTACCAGCCTGGGGAGGAACAAATGTATCTGCCAGCAACCAATCACACTGATTTAATGCCTGCAAATGTGCTGAGAATGGTAGTCCTCCTTCTTTCCAAACAGTAAAGGAAGTTTCCGAGGGATAGTCAGTCAAGCCACAGACAGGGCTTTCTCTTTTTTTACTTATTTATAGCAGCAAAGAGAATTAGTAAAATGAATGAAAACAGATGTAAAAATTCACAGAAACTGACATTAACGAATAGCAGGTTACACAGTAGGTTATAAGTACTACTGACAAAGTCCTCTTTTTTTGCAACTGAAGGTTAGAACTCCCATAAAATGAAATGATTCAAACAATGAAAAACTTGAGTGAATATTAACAGAACAGGAATTTTGAATGCGGGAATAATCCTCAGGAAACCATAAGAATTGGGTACGAGGAGATGTGCTGGCAAACTTTGAATTTCCGATTAGAATTACACTATGGAAGAAAGATGAATTAAAATGAGTATAAATTAATGAAATAGACATCCATTAAGTATATATTAGAAGACAAACATATTGTATATAAAAAAAAAATCACAATCAATTGTACTATATATAGTAAATAATTATAGATACAATAAACTATATATCAATAAAAAGAGAGGGGATAAATAGATTGATAAAGATTGGTATAAAATTTTAAATACTTTTATTTCAGAAATATATGATTCAACTGTATTTACTGTATGTGTGCTCAAATGCAGGCATTACTTTTTCTTTTTTGTTTCTTTTTGCTTTGAGCACATATTTCAGATCCTGTGTGTAACCAAAAAGTGCTTGTAAATATGTTATGTTTAAATGCTCCACCTTGTAGCCTCTTTATGCCCTGTTTATTAAAGGACCACTCTAGGCACCCAGACCACTTCAGCTTAATGAAGTGGTCTGGGTGCCAGGTCCAGCTAGGCTCAACCCATTGTTTCATAATTATAGCAGTTTCAGAGAAACTGCTATAATTATGAATGGGTTAAGCCTTCCCCCTAATCCTCTAGTGGCTGTCTCATTGACAGCCACTAGAGGCGCTTGCGTGCTTCTCACTGTGAAAATTACAGTGAGAGCACGCCAGCGTCCATAGGAAAGCATTGTAAATGCTTTCCTATGAGACCGGCTGAATGCGCGCGCAGCTCTTGCCGCGCGTGCGCATTCAGCCAGCGGGGCGGATCGGAGGCGGAGAGGAGGAGGAGAGCTCTCCGCCCAGCGCTGGAAAAAGGTACGTTTTTACCCCTTTCCCCCTTCCAGAGCCGGGCGGGAGGGGGTCCCTGAGGGTGGGGGCACCCTCAGGGCACTATAGTGCCAGGAAAACGAGGATGTTTTCCTGGCACTATAGTGGTCCTTTAACATGTGGATTTGTTGTGACAGTTCCACTTAAAACTTGCCCTGCTGTCTTCTCTCCTTAGCAGAATCATCTTCAGTATTGTTTTATTTAACCTCTGCAAGGCTCACAATTACCAGAACAGTGCATTGTTTAACTGCCAGGGCATGTAAAGCGTATAAATCAGACATGTAACCAGTAATTGTGTTATGACACTTGATATAATTGAACACAGAATCAAGAAATATGTGTCTTGACTCTTCTAAATTACTTACTCTGTGCTTTAATCATGTTAATTAAATAAGACAATAGGATAATTTTCAGTATTTTTTTTGTTTGTTTTTTCGATAGATAGTTAGAAATTAATTGTTCTGGTCACAGTATGTCAAGTAGAATACCTTGTTTTTCATAGGAGTTTTATTTATACATAGAAACATAGAATGTGATGGCAGATAAGAACCATTCGGCCCATCTAGTTTGCCCAATTTTCTAAATACTTTCATTAGTCACTGGCCTTATCTTATGGTTAGGATAGCCTTATGCCTATCCTATGCATGCTTAAACTCCTTTACTGTGTTAACCTCTACCACTTCAGCTGGAAGGCTATTCCATGCATCCACTGCCCTCGCAGTAAAGTAATACTTCCTGAAATTATTTTTAAACCTTTGTCCCTCTAATTTAAGACTATGTCCTCTTGTTGTGGTAGTTTTTCTTCTTTTAAATATAGTCTCCTCCTTTACTGTGTTGATTCCCTTTATATATTTAAATGTTTCTATCATATCCCCCCTATCTCGCCTTTCCTCCAAGCTATACATGTTAAGATCCTTTAACCTTTCCTGGTAAGTTTTATCCCGCAATCCATGAACTAGTTTAGCAGCCCTTCTCTGAACCCTCTCTAGGGTATCAATATCCTTCTGAAGATACGGTCTCCAGTACTGTGTACAATACTCCAAGTGAGGTCTCACCAGTGTTCTGTACAATGGCATGAGCACTTCCCTTTCTACTGCTAATACCTCTCCCTATACAACCAAGCATTCTGCTAGCATTTCCTGCTGCTCTATTACATTGTCTGCCTACCTTTAAGTCATCAGAACTAAAGGAACACTATAATGTTAGGAATGCAATCATGTAGAATTCCCTTATACAATTACCTTATAAACTTAAAGGGACATTTTAAGCATCAATACCATTTCACTCTTGTCTAGCAATATGAAACACTGTAATTTATGAGAAACAGTGTTTACATTTTGCCTTAACCACACCTTTAGTGGCTGTAAGACTGAGAGGTATTGGAGGTGCTTTCTTATTTAAGATCTTCATTTCTCAAAGTTCTTTACATTAATCGTAATCAGGCACAGCATAAAGGTGCTAAACATGTCCAAAGCATCTAAAAGAGAAGCACTGGATTGTATATGTTTACGTGTCCTATGTCACCAATGCTTCTCTATGATCATTTGGTTATACAAAAATCATTATAAGTGTTGACTTCACTCAAGGCTGCACACAGAAAACTGTTCAGCAGACGGAAAAAGATACTTCTAATGGCAATATACAACATTTTAAAAAATATATTGTTTAAAGAGGAAGGTACAATAATGTGAACATTTAAATATATGTATTTTAATTTTTAAACATTTCCTTTTCTAAGCTTTACCTCTGCAGAATGGATGAATGTAATGCATTATTTATATTACTTGGTGATTTTAGACATTTATGTACATGTTAATGTAAAAGAGTCCTTGCCAACAAAACATTACACTTAGTCATGTATTGAGATGTTTGAAAGTTTGGCACAATTCAATAAGGTAGGAATAGTCCAACCATTCTAAATCAATTAGATATGATGGACAATTATTTTAGCAGGTATATTCAACCATATACAATATATTGCAAGGGTATTCAGATACATGTATGCAGGGCCGGACTGGGAGAAAATTCGGCCCGGGCATTTTTTTAACACAGCGGCCCACTATGAAGGGGGCGGGGCAGAGGAGGTGTGTTTTGCCATCACCAATGACAAACACGCCTCCTCTCAAAGTGAGCATGTTGGTTCAATGCTCTCCCAGGGCAGACCATGCGCAGAGCTCTGCTGAAGAGCTCTAGCATGAGAAAAAAGCTCTGTATTTGTTCTGCACAGTGCAAGCAAATTTAAAAACATGTTTGCACTGTGTTTCCTTGCAACTTGTCTCTGGTGTCTCTATAAATGGATACCAGGAGACAAAAATGCCAGGAAAGAGTATTGTGCATGTGTTTGGAGCCTGCTTGTGGTATTGTGTGTGTGTAGAGTGAGCTGATTGTGGTGTGGTATTGTGTAATAAGGTTGGTTTTAGCAGGGCCGGTGCTTGGATTTTTAGGTACATAGGCGAAGATGCATTTTTCCGCCCCCCCCCCAAAATCTTCACCTATGTGCCTCTTAACCAGCCCCTCTCCCCTCCCCGACCATTAGTGGTCCCTTCCGTTCCCTGTCCCTTAGTGTTCTCCCCTCCCCTTTCCCCCTCCCCCCTTTTTTCCCTGTCTCTTGGTGTTTCTCTCCCATTCCCTCCCTGTCCCTTGGTGCACCCCCCACCCCTTTAGTGGTCACACTTCCTGGTGTGTGCCTCCTACCTCTATTGTTGCATTGCCGAGCGGAGCAGATCCCCTAAAGGAGCTTCAGTTTTCTGTACCCGGACGGACTGACAGGGAGTGCTCTCTCTGTGAGCACCTCCTGTCAGTCTGGCCAGGTACAGGAAACAGAAGCTCCTGTACCGCGCTCTGCTCCACTACACTCTGTACACACTGACAGTCACACACTCAATGACAAACACACAGACGTCACTGACAGACACAGACTCATTGATCTGACACACACTCATTCATTGACACTGACAGACCCACACTGATTGACACTCATTGACAGACACACTGATAGTCACACACAGACTCAATGACAAACATACTCTCACTGATTTGACAGACACACACTCATACACTGACAAACACACTCATCATACACTGACAGACACACTCATACACTCACATGCACACACACTCATACAATCACTCACAGACACACAGACAGTCACTCACTCACAAACACACACTGTCACTCACAGACACACACCGAAGCACACAGTCACTCACAGACACACACACACACACTGTCACTCACAGACACACGCTCAGTCACTCAGACACACACACTCATACAATCACTCACTCACACACACTCAGTCACTCAGACACACATGCTGTCACTCACAGACACACATGCTGTCACTCACAGATACACGCTCAGTCACTTAGACACACACACTCATACAATCACTCACACACACACACACACTGTCACTCACAGACACATGCTCAGTCACTCAGACACACACATGCACACACACTCATACAATCACACACACACACTGTCACTCACAGACACACATGCTGTCACTCACAGACACACACAGAGACGCACACAGTCATTCATGGACACACACACTGTCACTCACAGACACACGCTGTCACTCACAGACACACACACTGTCACTCACAGACACACACACACAGACACACACACAGACAAACACACTGTCACTCACAGACACACACACACAGACACACACACACAGACACACATCACATACATTCACTAATAATTTTATAAATAAACATTTTCCACCCAG
Source organism: Pelobates cultripes (assembly GCA_933207985.1). Lineage (NCBI taxonomy): Eukaryota > Metazoa > Chordata > Amphibia > Anura > Pelobatidae > Pelobates > Pelobates cultripes. The sequence continues at coordinate 203,179,781 of OW240914.1, forward strand.
CCTCCCTACCTGGAGAGCTGGTGTGGATGCTGGATCGGTCCCTGAGGGCTGGGGCTGCTGAGAGGCGCGCGGCAGTGCTGTAATCAGACGCGCGGCAGTGCTGTGATCAGGCGCGCGAGGGAGCTCTAATCTCCATCCTCTGCTCCCTCGCGGGCTGCCTACTGATGACGTCATATTCCGGCTCCCGCGGCATCAGTAGGCAGCGCGCGAGGGAGCAGAGGGTGGAGATTAGAGCTCCCTCGCGCGCCTGATCACAGCACTGCCGCGCGCTGCGCCGGGGGTCAAGATGGTGGCCGGGCAGGAGGGAGAGCTTCCCTCCTGCCAGTCACTGAAATATTGCGCCCCCAGAGCCCGTGCGCCCTAAGGCGGCCGCCTGTGCCGCCTTATGGACGCGCCGGCCCTGGGTTTTAGTCATGTTGTGTTTGTGGTGTAAAGTGGTGTAATGTGATGCATATGTGGCTATGGGCTGTAGAGAATGTGTGTATTGGGGATATAGCAAGTGTGTGCATACAGGCTATAGTGTGTGTGTGTGTATATAGGTGATGATGTGTGTGTTTAGGGGTGTAGTATGTGTTTGCTTACAAGGAATCTAGTGTGTGTATAGGGGATCCAGAGTGTGTATGTTAAGAGTGTAGTGTGTGTGTGTGTATATATATATATATTTGGAAGTATTGTGTATGTGTGTGGTGCAGTGTGTTGGGGGGTTCTGTGTGTATGTGAGGGGTGCAGTATGTGTGTGTGAGAGTGCGGTGTGTGCGAGAGTGCCGTGTGTGATGGGTGTGAGAGTGCTGTGTGTGTGAGAGTGCTGTGTGAGAGAGTGCTGTGTTTGATGGGTGTGAGAGTGCTGTGTGTGTGAGAGTGCTGTGTGAGAGAGTGCTGTGTGTGATGGTTGTGAGAGTGCTGTGTGTGATGGGTGTGAGTGCTGTGAGTGAGAGTGCTGTGAGTGAGTGCTGTGTGTGATGTATGTGATGTGTGTGAGAGTGCTGTGTGTGATGGGTGTGAGAGTGATGGGTGTGAGAGTGATGGGTGTGATGGGTGTGAGAGTGATGGGTGTGAGAGTGCTGTATAAATGTTAGAATGGATTGTGTGTGTGTGTTGGGGGGGCAAAAAAAAAACAGGCATTATGTCCCCCTCCTCCCTTCTTACCTTTAGCCTGGGAGGGGGGGACCGGCACGCTGGGACTGGGAGGCGGGGAGGCAGTGTTCCCTGGTGGTCCTCGTGGGTGAGTGAACTCTAGCCTGTGGGGCTAGAGTTCACTCTCGCGAGATCCGGCGCGTTGCCATGGCAACGCGCCGGATCTCGCGAGAGGAACCCGGCAGAGCTGCAAGTTAGAGCTCCGCCGGGTCCTCCTCTCCTGGCTGGCTGGCTCCCTCCCTCTCTCCCCGCCGGCGGCCAGATCTGACAGCATGTGGGCCAGTGAGGGAGATCTTTGATCTCCCCACCGGCCCTCCATGGAAAACAGCGGGGCCGGCGCTCAGATAGCGCCGGCCCTGCATAGACCGGCAGGGGAGATCCTGGGACCTCCCCTGCCGGCCACCGCCAGCCAGTCTGGGCCTGCATGTATGGTAGATTATGTTTTTGAACCCTATATGGTCACTCTGGGTGGCATCATGCATGTGTTGCTCTTTATAATGCACAGTTCCACTGCCTCTATGGCTCCATAATGTAAGAGCACCGCCAGGAACACTATAATGTTAGGAATGCAATCATGTATTCCTAACAGTATAGTCCTGGAGCGCCTGTTTCCCGTACCCACTTAGATTGCATTGAAAAGGTCATTTAACTTACCTTTTCTCCCTCGCCATGCCAGTCTCATGCGGCTGGCCCGGCTTCCATCTTTATGATCCCAGCCTACAGCATTGGGAGGCAATACTCCGCGCTGCACCAGTCAGCATCTTCTCAGAGAGATTAATTGAAACAATGCACCTCTATGGAGAGCGTAAAGCTCTATGCAGAGTGTGAAGACATTGCACGTAGGTGCTGCACACTGTGCAGCATTGAACTAGGAAGCATTTCTTGTGGCCTTTTGAGTTACTTCCACTTTAACTCTGAAAAGCCAGTGTTTACATTAAAAAGCTGCAGATTATAGACACCAGAACCACTATATTAAGCTGTAGTCGTTCTGGTGACTATAGTGTCTATTAAATTAATTTCATATGGTCAACTAAAAATGGCACATGCTGCTTACCAAGTTACAAGAAAGAAAACCTGGGGACTCATTTACTCAATGGATAACCAGAAAGAAATTTATGCTACGCTTGTGCAGTTTGGCTCTTTCCTCTGCAAAAGAAAATCACTTTAGTATCCTCATAACCACGATTTCCCGAGAACTCATGCTCATTACACTGTCAAAACTATACTAAACAAAGTATCCAGTGATTTAATTACAAAAAAAATTCAGTGGTTTCTACTCTCTCCTAATTCTACTTGACATTTCTGCTGCTTTCGATACTTTTCAGCATAACCACGTTTTATAATCCTCTGTAATTTCAGCCCACAACACTCTTCTCTTTTCTGGATCTCCTCCTACCTCTCCCAGTGCTCTTTCAGTGTTTCTTTTTCTGGCTCTTCCTCTTCTCCTCCACCCCTTTTGTGTCGGTGTTCTACAAGGTTCTGTCCTTGGTCCCCTGTTGATCTCGATCTGTACAGCCTCTCGTGGGAAACTCATCAGCTCTTTTGGTTTCCAATATAACGTCTATGAGGATGACATGCAAATCTAACCGTCCTCTCCTCATCTCTCGTCATCCCTTTTGACTCGTGTCTCTGACTTCCTCTCTAGTATTTCTGACTGAATGGCTTCTCACTTCCTTAAACTTAATCTGTTCAAAACAGAACTTATTGTCTTCCTTCCTTCAAGTGTTGCTACTCCCTTGTCTGTCTCCCTCCAAGTCAACGGCACTAACATCAGCTCTATCTTTCAGGCTCGCTGCCTAGGTTTTCTTTTTGACTCCCACGTTTACTTCACTCCTCATGCCGCTTCCATCTCAAAAACATAGCCTCTTTTCAACATTGGATGTGACTAAGGTGCTGGTCCATGCCACTATCATCTCTTGCCAATCTGCTTCTCAATGGTCTTGCATGTTCCCAGCAGGTTCCGTTACAGTCTATAATGAATGTGGTAGCGAGACTCATATTCGTGTCTGCCGCACCTCCTACACCTCCCCCTCTGTAAGTCCTTACATTGCCTTCCTGTAAAATTTAGGGATCAATTTAACATTCTTGTGCATGCTTACAAAGTTCTACATAACGCTGTTCCTACTTACCTATATTCCCTAATACACAAGTTTGTCCTGTCCAGGCCCCTGCGCTGTGACGAAGATCTGTCTATTCTCTTTTCGTATACCTCTAATTTCAGGACCTCTCTAGGGCTGAAATCATACCTATGGAACTCCCTTCCCTGCTTTGTTAGACTCTCAGTCTTAGTTCCTTCAAAAGAGCATTAAAAACTCATTTCTTTTGGAAACCATATCAATTAAACTGTTAATAGCTGACTTTCCCGGCACCTTGGTAACCAACCCTGCTGCCTCTCATGCAACTGTCATCCAAAAACTAACATTTAATTGTGAACTATTCTAGTAACCCGCTTTTTCCCAATCTGTAACCCACCCTGCTTTCTCTCCTGCAACTGTGTCATCCAAAAACTAATACTTCATTGTGAACAATTCTAGTAACCTACTTTTTCACATACATTAAACACATCATACACACACCTTCTGTGCTACTTTACCACAATCCCTCTAGAATGTTTGAGCAGGGTCCTCAACAGCCTCTATTCCTGTGTGTCCAACTCATCTTGTTGAAAATACATGTCTGTAAGTCCACCTTTATAACAGCGCTGCGAAATTTGTTGGCACTTTATAAATAATAATAAAGGTCACTGCTTAGCCTGGAGAGTAATCATTTATTGGGTAGGGACCCAGTGTGACAAATGCTCCTTCCCACGTACATTTGCCACGGACTCCTGGAGGAATGTAGAACTCGGCCTCCTGCCAACTGACCATGGTCCAGGTCTGAGACACCGTTTGGGAGTTACCCTGCTCAGCCGCCATTAATAGCTTTCCCTGGGTGCGAATAGAACTGAATGCTGGCTCTCTGATGACCGTTCACATGAACCAAACCCACGAACAGTCCCAACGGTACTTAGCCACAACTATTAAGGAACTAAATTCAGCATGATGACTTTGTGGGTTCCCGGTCACCTCAGTGGGACTTAGCCACAAATGTTATGGAACTGTTTTCAGCATGAGGTAACCGTGCGGTTCCCGGACAACTTTTTGTAGGGAATGTACCTGAAACTAAGAGAAACAAACGCTGCTTTAGAGCAAGGCAGAGCACCCCATATTGCGGCCGCAGGAGCTCCCAAAAGTTAACCGGCAAAAGCACCAAAAGCCCTGGAACTATTTTGGGAATAGGACCACGTATGCGGCCGGTCAGAATTTTAACACAGAGGCATTTCCCCCTACACTGCATGGATCTGAGTGCTATTTGGAGAACTTGGGCGCTCAGAGCAGGGCCATTTAAGATCTATTATTTGTTGAGTTATATATTTTTATGATGTTTTGGGGTACTTTTATGTTTTTTATATTTTTGTGTTTGGCTCTCTATTCCTGGGAGATAATTAGCTTACCGGTCTTTAACACAATTATCTCACAGGCCCAGACATTCCTGGGAGGAGCTTGGGCTGAATACAATGAGGACCCCCTGCTCGGGTCTGTGCATAAAAGGCTGAGTTTGGCTCATTGAAACAAGTTGTTCTCCCAGAACTATGTGTCGTCTAGTTACTTAAGGGGAAGGGCTATATTCGCTGCTGAGCACTTTGTTCCAGCTTGTGGATGATTCGGTGGGGAAAGTCCTTGTAAGGACTAGAGCTCCCTGGACTGTGTGTCATCCAGCCCCTGAGAGGGAATAGAGCTAGTCCCCTATCCTTTTCCAGGACGGAGAGCCTCCAGGAGGACCCCATTCAAGCCATGACAACTGGGGTAGAAGAGTTGTTCCAGTTAGGAAGTGGTCCTTGGCGGAGGTACCCAGCCAGGGTACAGGGAGCTCTGCTACACCCGGTAAATAGCCTCTACAGTTTTCTCTAAAGCAAGGGCTCCTAACCAGTCCTCAAGTACCCTCTACCAGTGCAGGATTTAGGGCTTACACTGTTTTGTCTAGGGTGTTTTTGTTTTTTTCTTTCTAAAAACACCTTAGGCACAACTGGGTATTTCCTAAATCCTGAACTGTTATGGAGTACTAGAGGACTTAAATTGGAAAATGCACACTGCTAAAAGGATATGGATGCAGCTTCCAAGGATTCCCTCAATCTCAGAATACCACAAGAGAGTTACAACACCAAAGTAACATTCAAAAGGAATATTTAATCCACCGACAAAGACTTAGAGGGTCATAATTTCCCCAGGTCCGCGTTGATGTATTAAATATTCCTGATTAATAATACATTGGTGTTACAACTCCAATTCTACCCCTTCCTCCAATATGTTTGCAGTGGGATGTAGGATAATATGTCTTAGCCCTAGTGTTGTCCTTCTTATGAAGTAGCAGCTCCCATTCATTCTTATTTAGGAATTATGTTATGCCTCACATGCTTATGCAATGGTTCTCTCATTGGTCTGAACTGAAATTCAGCTGTTGGTCAAGATATGACAGACACTTCCTGACTGAAATGCAAATCTCTGGATATGAATCAAAGCCCAGGGGTTTACTGAAAAAAAAATTGTTTTTTTTTAAAATAATAATAACAATGATAGCAATTATAATTTTAAGTAATTTATATTTTGAGAAATAAGGAGTAAGGATATTTTTGGAGGTTAGTAGCAGTTTAAGTATGTGAGGATAAAACATAAGTCTTATTCACCATAAGGAAATAATGGTGCTGTAATAGGAATATAGATATGAAGTTTCTGATCTGTTTGCCATGAATGGGGTTAATTAGTTAGTATCTTGTCTGCATGGGGGGATGGGCTATTCAGTGAAGCTTTACACAGGGTTGAATTTCTACAAGGAATACAGATAACAAGAAACCTTGAAAAGAAAATGAACAAGGGATCAGAGTATTGCAGTTAGGAGGTCTCATTAATTTAACTCGATGAAGACTAATTTGAATGTTGTGTCTCATAATAAAGGAAAACGACAACTGCAGCCTCATAAAATAGCTTTAATGATTATAGTGTCTGCATCTGCACTCATCCCTAGGAAATTGACTGATATATGAGTGGTCTCATCCCTTGGAACACCAAACACTAGAGTAGAGAATGGAATTTATCAATTTCAGCAGTGCCCTCAGGTATACAGTATTAAAATGCTTTAAAAGGGTTCAAGGACCCATACTGTACTGTATGATATACTGGGGAGCAAGGTGCTATAGTAGTAGATAATCTGTTGTTATGGTTTGCATTCTGTAGCATTAATACGTGTTATTTAGACAAAGAGTTTTATTAATTTGTAGTCAAATTGTTAAATTTTAGGAAATCATTTCATAAATTGTTGGCCATGCCTCAGATTGAGGTAAATTGGGTATCTGAAGTAATTCAATGAATGTAAATAACTACATTTTTAGCAAGATGATCTCACTGATAGGCAATGTTTCCAGCCTGGGATGCTATCTGAAATTTTGAGCCCCCTTACACAGCCAGCCCTCAATTCTGCCCACAGAGCCAACCCATTTGAGTTCTGTCTCAGGGCTGGGTCCAAGTACACCCACAGAGATGCAGTGTGTGTACAGTGGATGCAGCTTGTGTGTGTATAGTGGACACAGTGTATCTGTGTGTAAAGGATGCATTGTATGTGTGTGTGTGTGTATAGTGCATGCAGAGTGTGTGTGTGTGTGTGTGAAGGGGCGTGAGTTGGGAGCAGATTTTATAAGTATTATTATTTAAGGTTATTCACCCCGCTTTGCTTCTTTTTATCTGACCAGGGAGGAGGATACACTAGATTCCCTGTTGGCCATAGGTTATATAGCGGCTCCAGCTTCCACCTCTGCCAGTGGCAAGCTGTTCTTGCGAGCTCCAGCATTGTGTAGTATTGGAGCATTGTCATGGTGACCCGCGGCAACTCTCTGACAGGCCGGGCTTGTAAGAAAGAGAAAAACTGCCATAGGTGCCATACGTGAATGCAATAGGTGAATGCTGTGACTCTCCTGCTTTCCCCCAATATATTACAGTTTAGCGGGGGAGCAGGAGACTCACAGCATTCCCCTATGGCAGTTCCTCTCTTTCTCACAAATTGTAAAAAGAGAGCATGGGCTCACCTGATGGCGACCCTGTTTCCAACATATGGACATTAATATGTTTTTTTTTTGTTGTTCATTACGGTGATTTAAGTCTGTTTCAGTAATGCTGTCCACCTCACATTGACATAGGAAGTGTGTAATAGAACATAGGACACACTAAGCAGATATCATCACATCATCTGTCTAATGTGCAGTGTGGGTGTGTCTATGTTTTTTCTGAAACACAAAGGAGTAAACCCATTTTTATAAGAGGTTCAGATTTATACAGGGGGTTGATGCCTGGAGTGGGGTGTTCTGTAAGAGCTGGTATATTTTTAACTTTTTATTGCCCATGATCATATGTTAATTATTTATGTAATATCTCTCAATTCTAATCATGAAGCTTTTTTTGGAATAGCATCATCCCTCTTGAATAAGATAAGGATGGGTTCAAATGAATAAATCATTTCAATAATAATAGTAAAGGTTCTGATAAGCTTGTTTTAAGAGCTTAAAACATAAGAAAAAAACAACAAAAGTGTGCAGTATATATGCACTTTAATAACTTTAAAAACACAAAGGATTTTAGAGAAATAATGTTACACTTTCCTCCAACTGCTGAAATGACCTGGTCTGAAAAAATGTTTTATTTTATTTGCTTTCTGCGAACAGTATGATAAAAGAGAACTGTGCTTGACTATGGGCTTTTCAGTGCTGTAGAACGTTTTAACGTTATTAAAATGAATATATTTTGTTATTATTTGCTGGACACCCCATCCGTTTTTTTTTTCTCTTGCATTTAAGTGCTAGCTTACTTTTATTATTTTGGAGCTGCAGCACCTTAATTTAATTTTTTTTAAATATTTTGAATTGCTTAAAATGTTCTTTGAAGCTGCCTTTTAAACTGTGTTTGCATTTATTTGATAGTTGGCAAAAGAAGATTTTTTTTTAAATAGTCAAAAGGTGAAGTTTTGGTCTTTTGTAAGAATACATGTGGAAGGTGAAAAATTTGCTTATTTTTCTTTATGCAAGAACATTTCACACATCCACATTAATGATCGTGTCACACATCGACATTAATGATCGTGTCACATATCCACATTAATGATCGTGCCACACATCCACATTAATGATCGTGCCACACATCCACATTAATGATCATGCCACACATCCACATTAATGATCGTGCCACACATCCACATTAATGATCGTGCCACACATCCACATTAATGATCGTGCCACACATCCACATTAATGATCTTGCCACACATCCACATTAATGATCGTGCCACACATCCACATTAATGATCGTGCCACACATCCACATTAATGATCGTGCCACACATCCACATTAATGATCGTGCCACACATCCACATTAATGATCATGCCACACATCCACATTAATGATCGTGCCACACATCCACATTAATGATCATGCCACACATCCACATTAATGATCGTGCCACACATCCACATTAATGATCGTGCCACACATCCACATTAATGATCGTGCCACACATCCACATTAATGATCGTGCCACACATCCACATTAATGATCGTGCCACACATCCACATTAATGATCGTGCCACACATCCACATTAATGATCATGCCACACATCCACATTAATGATCGTACCACACATCCACATTAATGATCGTGCCACACATCCACATTAATGATCGTGCCACACATCCACATTAATGATCTTGTCACACATCCACATTAATGATCGTGCCACACATCCACATTAATGATTTCATGGTGGCACATGTGACATTAATGTAATTCTGCTCCTTTGCTAGTGCAGTAAAAGAGGAAAATACAACAACTCAATTAATACATTAAATGGTGTTTATCTACCTTATTGGACAGAGTGAGAGAATCCTAATTAAAGTTTTAGGATGCTTCAGGTTTCATAGTTGGAGCTAACATTTTAATTGGGTCATGATAATGCATTTAAATTCTCCATGTCTTGTATTTTTACAGGCTGGAGTCACCGACCCGGACCTTAGTGATGGAAGCACCAAAGGGCATTGAAATTAATGCAGAGGCTGGTAGTTTGGAAGCATCGTGTAGAGCAGATTTACGCCTAGAGTCTAAAGATGGAGAAGTAAGTTAACAGGGGTATTATACGTATATATGACATGCACAATGCACACACACATATATATATATATATATGGGACTCTGTTTAATTTTACTTACATTGTGTTACTTAAATTAAATGATTTAACTTTCATCCAGTCACAGATTATTATAATGAATATATTGCAGCATATATTATACTGTATGTTGTATTATACTGTATTATTGTATTGTATTATACTGTGTATTGCAGTGTGTCTGTTAATGTCTCTGTTAATGAAACAACTGTTAAACCACGTTCTGGAGAACATGTATAAACTTTCAACCAGTTTAACTTTCTTAATTTATTTTACTGCTACTTTCAGACCTGTAAAATAACATCATGTTACTCTTTGGTGCTTAAGAAGTGTTCCCTTTCTGCTTTTTTTTTTTTTTAAACAGCTTTTCCTACTTTCAAATACTATTATATTAGATGTAATCTTAGCTGTGGGAAAACTCAGGTTCCATAAGTATAATAAGCACTCAGCTAAACCATATCACTGTTTGTGTTTGCTACATATATTGTAAAACATGTTACAGTGTGTTGCGGCTCCCCGCCCGCCGCATGGCGCAGCCTTGCTCGACCGGCACGACCTTGCCAATATTGCAATCTTACCTGCTCGCCGGCGAGCCGGGAACCGCTCCTCCGCATTTTCTGGGCATTGCGCCAAAACAAAGATGGCGCTGACCACATGGTCGCGCACACCACAAGCTCCGCCCCTCAAATTTATACGGACGTGCGCGTGATGTCAAAACGTCAACGCAAGCGCACGTTCTGGGGTCAGAGGTCACCCTCTGACCAATCAGAGCCCAGAGAGGGATATTTAAATCCCTAATTCACTCCAGTTCCTTGCCCTGTCGTGGTTTCCTGTTCCTGGTTCCCGAGAGTGCGTTTATCTTTGTGAATCTGACTTCCTAGTATCCTGATCTTGGCTTTTCCCTGGTTATTCCGAATTCTGGTTCCCCTGACTTGGCTTGTTTAAACGGTATCTGAGTATTTCTGGCTTCCTTGACCTTGGCTTTCCCTTTGACCATTCTCTATCTCTAGCGTATTAGTCCGGCCATTCTAAGGTCCGGTTTACGCTCTGTCCTTTTATTTCCTTTCCTTTTTTATGTATATGTTTACATAGTTTCTGCGTGTTGGAACACACTAGCAGCCGTGACATTACGAGAGGGCCATGGATCCTGCGGAACTATGCAGGATCCATGCCTGTGAGAGTAGGGTGGATGATATGGACCACAGGTTAAATCAATTTGCCCAAGCATTCCAGACCTTGCTCCAGAGAACTGCCTATCTGGAGGCACCTCCGGTACCGGCTGTGGCTCCGCCACCTGTAGTAGCACCTGTGGCACACAAACCACCGTCCATAAGCCTTTCACCTCCCCCTCGTTTTAGAGATGATTATAAAGAATTTAGAGGTTTTCTAAACCAAATTGAATATCACTTCGAAGCTTCCCCTTTTCATTCCCTACAGATAGATCAAAAATTGGCTATGTAATGAACCAATTAACGGGTAAGGCTTTAACCTGGGCTAATCCCTTATAGGAGCGTGGAAATCCAGTTGCCCGTGATTACAATGTATTCCTAACAGCTTTTAAAACTACTTTTGAGCCAAAAGGGAGAGAAAAGAACGCTGATGAGAATAAAACAAGGCAACCGCTCTGTAGCTGATTACGCCATAGAGTTCGGGACATTGGCGTCTGAGGTTGACTGGACCAATAGCGGTTTGGTGGCTGCTTTTTCCGAAGGTTTAGCAGAACATATACAAGACGAGACCGTAGCCAGAGATCTTTCAGTTAACCTTAATGACTTTATTGCATACATGATAGACATTGATATCAGGCTCAGAAAGAGAGAGAAAAACAAACAGCGCACTAGACGTTCTAACTTATCCATAGCCCCTTGTTTCTCTAACTCAGTGGTAATTAGCCATGCTCTACCTCCAGAACCTGAACCCATGCAACTGGGCATTGCTAAACTCTCTGAGGCAGAGAGACAATACAGATGCAATGAGGGGTTGTGTTTGTATTGTGGCAAAAGGGGACATCAAAGGTTTTCATGTCCAGTTTGGCCGGAAAACTTGCACACCTAAGGCACGTTCGGGAACCGACCTTAGGTGTGATGTATATGTTCCCTAAATTGACTAAGAACCATTTCCTTATAAAAATTACTTTGTCTTGTAAAAAAGCCACTGTACAGTGTGAGGCTATGATTGACTCTGGGGCAGCGGAGAATTTTCTAGACAAGGAATTCTCTGCCAAACATCTCCTGCCCTTAAGGCAGAAAGATAGACCCATAGCAGTAGAGGCTATCGATGGGAGACCTCTTATGCAGCCTCTCATCATGCACGAAACCCTGCCAATCACTGTCTCAGTGGGTATCTTACATTCTGAAGAAATGGTTTTCCAAATGATATCTTCACCTACATGTCTGATAATACTGGGTTTCCCTTGGCTCCAGAAACACAATCCATGTTTAGATTGGGTTGAAGGAGAAATTGTGAGTTGGGTTGAGAGATGCAGAGGTCTTTGTTTAAAAAAGGTGCAATAACAAATTGGTACCATCAATATACCTATAGCGCCTCCCTTGACCACAGAAATCCCACCGCAGTATTTGGACTTAAAAGAGGTATTCAACAAGGTTCAGTCGGAGGTATTACCACCACATAGACCCTACGACTGTGCCATAAATTTGTTACCAGGCACAATGCCCCCTAAAAGAAGGAGTATATGCACTATCTCCCCAAGAAAGTCTTTGTTTAGAAGAGTACATAAAAGATGCTCTCAGAAAGGGTCACATAAGTAGATCCTCTTCACCTGCTGGGGCTGGGTTCTTCTTCGTTTCTAAAAAAGAAGGAGACCTACGCCCTTGTATAGACTATAGGGGTTTGAATAGAATAACAATAAAAAATGCCTATGCCATTCCCCTTATTTCTGAGTTATTCAATAGGTTGAAAGGGGCCCGAGTCTTCACTAAGCTCGACCTCAGAAGTGCTTACAACCTGGTCAGAATTAAGGAAGGGCATGAGTGGATGACTGCGTTTAATACGAGAATGGGACATTACAAATACCTAGTTATGCCGTTTGGACTGTGCAATGCCCCAGCGGTGTTTCAGGATTTCCTTAACGATGTCCTTAGAGAATATCTCCACATGTTCGTTTTAGTGTATCTAGACGACATTCTCATCTATTCCCCAGACTTAGAGACACATCACGAACATGTGAGAACAGTACTAAAAACCCTGTTAAAGAACGGCCTCTACTGTAAGCTGGAGAAATGCCAGTTTGACCAGACTGAGATACAGTTTTTGGGGTATGTTATATCTCCATTTGGTTTCATAATGGACCCACACAAATTGGAAGCAGTCTTACAATGGCCATTACCCAAAGGCCTTAAAGCTACACAATGCTTTATAGGTTTTGCGAATTATTACCGCAAGTTCATTAAAGTTTTTCCTCTGTAATCTCTCCTATTACCAACCTAACCCAAAAAAGGAGCAAATTGCAATTCCCCATCAAATTTATACGGACGTGCACGTGATGTCACAACGTCTACGCACGCGCACGTTCTGGGGTCAGAGGTCACCCTTTGACCAATCAGAGCCCAGAGAGGAATATTTAAATCCCTAATTCACTCCAGTTCCTTGCCCTGTCGTGGTTTCCTCTTCCTGGTTCCCGGGAGTGTGTTTATCTTTGTGAATCTGACTTCCTGGTATCCTGATCTTGGCTTTTCCCAGTTTATTCCGAATTCTGGTTCCCCTGACTTGGCTTGTTTAAACGGTATCTGAGTATTTCTGGCTTCCTTGACCTCGGCTTTCCCTTTGACCATTCTCTATCTCTAGCGTATTAGTCCGGCCATTCTAAGGTCCGGTTTACGCTCTGTTCTTTTATTTCCTTTCCTTTTTTATGTAAATGTTTACATAGTTTCTGCGTGTTGGACCACACTAGCAGCCGTGACACAGTGATTCAAAAAGAGATCAAACAAAAAGCCAATGAGCAAAGGTATATCGGTGAATCCCGATTTATTCTGAGCACACATAGGAAATGTATAAACAAAATAAAATATTTGAAAAAGAGCTGAAACATTTTGAAAAAATTACAACACGATATATAGACTACTGTAGTCATTAAAGGGACACAGTAGTCACTCCATTTCAACTCTGTGAATTGGTTATAGTGCCTTGAATCCCCAGGCACTGTCTGTCCATTCACTTTTAAACAATTTTCAGCCAGGCCCTTACTGGAGGTGTGGCTAAGGCAGAGATTACATACTTCCTCATATTCATATCCATTTATACCAGCAATGGACTCTCTGATATTCTCAAAGAAATCAATTGATATTCTCAGCCAATCACAGGTACCCATTGCTGTTCAAGCTTATATTTCCTCATTAGTCCAAACAGCACATAGGGGAACATAAAAACATTAAAAACTATTTAACGCTCAATGAAAGTACTCAGGTCAATGAAATGAAGCACTTTAATTGCAATAATATTTTGGTAATCTCTGTTGTCCAACTGTAAAACCTTTGCAATTCATAATTATGTATTATTCAATACATTATCTAATACATTGCTGTCAAAGTAATATATAACTTTTCCTCATCTTAATTTAGCATCTATATTTCATCTCTTCCATCAGAATTACCGGGTATTTGCCAGTCAACTACTGTCAGGTGTTGTAGCCTAGTTAAAGAAGGAACATTTAGTTTTCCATGCATGACAACATTACATAACAACAAATAGGAGAACATTTTATGCTCACAATATTTGCTCTTAACTTGATATCTTTTAAATTCTATGTTAAATTGCATGATGATGTCAACTATGTTTATCATCCTTTCTTTCGATCATTTTTTAGATTCTTCTACAAGCTGCGACAGTGAAGCTACCCCAGCTGCCTCGAGGATCCTACTCCTCAGCCAGCTCCAGACAGAAAGTATATGAGATCTGCGTATGTCCCAATGGGAGATTGTTCTTATCACAAGCAGGCAGCGGATCCACCTGCCAGATAAATAGCAGTGTCTGTCTTTAAAGACTGGCAAAACAGCTCCATGGACTGGTAGCTAGGAGCAAGACTGTAAACAGACACAGAAAGCCTCAGAAACAATATGCGTGTGCGTGTGTGAATATATACAAATATATAAATATATATATCTGTAAATCTATTAATCTCCTGTTTTAGAGATGTTTCAGTGCCAGAAGCTTTGGGTGACCATCACTTGTCTTCCCTATAACGCAATTCATTTTCATCTTTGACTACAACAAGAGCTATTCTCAGGCTCAAAAGAATAAAAAAATAACACACAAATTCTCAACTATCCTGATGAATCCCAAAGAATCACATTTTTTAATCACCAGTTTCCCTTAACCTTTGATATTACTTTTGATGGATACATTCTGGTCCAAGCGGCTTGTCATTCGTTAGACCTTTGGACATGAATTCTTTGTTCTACAAGAACTAGTAGAGTATATTAGCCCAGTAGTGCAGTTACAAACTAATGGGGTTTTTTGTAGCCTCTTATGAAACACTTTTACTGAACAAAGCCAAAACACTTTTACACGATCTTAATCAAAAGAAAAGCGATTCCCAAAAAGCTTGTCATTCCAAACAGACAAATGAAAGGTATTACAAAATTCTGCAGTACACATTATGCAAATGCAAGGTAAATGTGAAGGTTTAATGGTATAGAGTTTTATTCCACTGGACGTTCGACATGGAATCAGGCTAACCTTTTACTGGACAGATGAGTAATAAGGCACTGGGCCAGATGCATATTTATGGGATTATGGTTGGGACTCAAGCACATTTTGGGAAGCCACCGTATTCAAGGTGTTAATCATAAGGTCTGTGTATTAAATTAAATATTTTACGTGTAAACAAGGCACATATTCTGTGCTACTGGAGAAAGGCAACAGAGTTTGTCATATACAATAATAAACATCTGCTCTGTTTTCGGTGCTTCGCTGTAGATCTGCACCATGCCGTCTGTAATAAACGCTTCCATCACATTCACAAGGTCACCTCGAGCAATGTTTGTAAACTGGACTGAAACATCTCTGATCAAAGAGGGAGAAATGTGCCTATGCCTTAAGACAATGCACTCTGCAAGCAAAAGCACAGCGGGGAAGTGTCCCATCTAACTGTTTGCTGTTTTATTTTTCTTTGTATGTGGAATTCTGTATGATGTATGGTGAATGAGTCCCTGTGAATGGAAGTATATTTCTAATTACCAGATAAAATGTTATTTCATATGATCAATAATGTTACTAGTTCTGTTATGCTGCTACATGTCACTATGATTTGTGGATTTGAGAACATATACAGTGTTAGAGGATCAAGGAATCTTGGAATGTTCTATCACTTTATTCAATATTTTAATCAGAAATGTCTAATCAGTTGTAGCGTACATAACTTCAGTAGCTAAGGAAATTGCGAGTATGCATTAAAGAAGGTAATCCGTTGAGGATATCTGTTGTCTGTACAAAGGTGAACAAATAACTAGCTTGTATGTAGATTAAGCATCACCACAGAGTTTCACAATATATAAGTAGTGTCCGTGACTAGAAGAGCATTGAAGAGTCACTAATGCTTTTAATTGAAATTACGTTTATATTAAAAAAAAAAGCAACCTGCGAAAAAACAGATAGATATATATATATGAACTTATCATCTGTTCTACGTTTGATTTGATTGAAGGTGACAAGAAAAATGTACAAATAGAAAAAGAAGGAAAAAAAACACATTGACTCATTTGAATAGAAAGTTGTATTTTAATTGGTTCATGTGTGCCCGAAGCCAATCAGAATTTGGATAGAACTCAATTCTTGATCAAAGAGCAGAAAACAGATAGATGCTTAAGAAACAGAGGTTTAACTGATTACTGCCCCTTGTTCCATCCACTGTAGACATCCTGGGGAAATATAACTAAACAATTTGCATAAACTTGCATAACTTTACACATTTGGAATGTGTAATAAATATTTGAAAAACATAGCTAGATAAAGGCCTTGTTCCCTAGACTGAAACATGTGCTTTGGACAGCTTAGATTGGAGCCAAAAAAAAAAAAGAGTCACTTCGAACATTATAACCACTATACCCAACTACTGGTTATGATGCCAGGGGTACCCAGGTGCCATCCCTTGAAAAGAGGGCAAACCATTTTAAAAGGTTTTCATCTTACCTGGACCAAGCTAGTTTAACAGAAGCCGGAATGCGATCTTGTTCATTAAAGGACCACTATAGGCACCCAGACCACTTGAGTTCAATGAAGTGGTCTGGGTGCCAGGTCCATCTCATTGACAGCCGCTAGAAGCGCTTCCGCGCTTCTCACTGTGAAAATCACAGTGAGAAGATGCTGACGTCCATAGGAAAGCATTGAGATTTGATGCTGACGTCGGAAGAGGGAGGAGATTCCCCAGCGCCTAGGGAGCCTGGTGCTGGAGAAAGGTAAGTGTTTATCCCCCCCCCCCTTCAGCCCGACGGGAGTGCGACCCTGAGGGTGGGGCGGACCTAAAGACCCTATAGAGCCAGGACAATTAGTTTGTTTTCCTGGCACTATGGTGGTCCTTTAATTGACTGAGAGTGACCGAGTCCTTGCACCATCACCACTTCAAAACACTGAAGTGGTTATGGTGCTTGGAGCAACCATTTAAACTTTTAAAAGAACAGAAGTTATGTATATGGCATTTGCTTGGCAATCCATTCCTCAACTGGAAAATGTGAGGAAATGACTCATTCAAGAGTTATATAATTCTAATTAATATGAAAATACATTTTGCAAAACATCTTTCTGAGTCATTTTCCAGTGCAGCTACAGTAACAACGTAGACTATGTAAGGGCTTTGTTAGGGCCTGATGAATATGGGCTGCTGCTAGGGTTGCATCTAATTTACATGAGTACCTACTTTGAGTCCCAGCTCGTGGCTTAAGAATCACTGACCTAGGTTGTTTTTAGGTATTTATTGTACTTTTCTAATCCAAACTAGCTGTCAACTCATTCCACATCATTGTATTTATATCTCGATTAAGCTGGTTAGATGTTGAGTATAGGTATTATGGTTGACTAACAGAAATACACATAAAATATTTGGAATCATGTGAAATCCAATAGAAAAAATATCTAGCATTTTTATAAGTCCAAAATGGTATTAGCAAAACTAAACTGCTAACAAGTGTGCTATATTTTCATTATATAAACAATTGACTCATATTTTGTCTTATAATGGTTCTATATATACCAACATAGTTACCTTTTCCCCAAACCTGTACTAACATTAATCATATTCCATGCATTTTGATAGTTTTCATTGAGGATTGAGAATACACAATTGTCCATGGCATTTAGTACTGGGTCCCTCATTTTAGGGTTTTATTTTTAATATCATGATAATCGTTTTCCTTTAGACTATCAATAAGGGCTAATTGCCAGTATTTATCTAGTGCATGTTGACTTTAAGAACATTCAGGGTGTGATCTCTTGATCTGATACAATGATATACAGGGTTAGCAGTTTAGCAAAATAAAAAAGAAAGCTTTGGAATGTAGATGTTACCAAATCATTGTCTGTAATTATTTGCTTATTTTCTACCTAGCTAGATTGGCCATGATCTCAGTTTGCCCCTTAACCATTGCATCTTTGGTATTTATGGAATCATCCACCCTACAGACTTCAATAAGGGCTAGTTGTTGGTATTTATATAGTGCAAGTTTATTTTGAATAAGAACCATCACCTGTGAGATGTATGCTAACAAGACATTTTTTTAATTCTGAATGGTTTTAAATTTTTAGGTTACATATTATGCCTGACTGTCCTGGTACAGGTAGAGCATATAGTGTGAATTAATTAACTCCCCACAGTGCTGTGCGCTGATACTATGTTGGCACAAGCATGTGTATGACACTATGGCAGAATTTTCTGCATGTATGTGCTCAAATAGCATTTTTCAGGAGATAGTAAGTCATCCCAGCATCACTGGGACAGCATGCCCAGAGTGGCCATTGGACATGCCATGTGCCAAGTGACATGACAAGGGATCAAAAGATCTCCTCAGCTGAGCCAGTGCTACCAGGGTGCCAGGCCAAAGAGGCCATGGTAATATCCCACTAGCTGTGGGGAATTCTTGATCAACCTAATTCTAGGGTCATTGGGACTATGTGGCCTGCACCACTGGTGGGTGCAGACAGCTTGTATCCCTATAGCTCGAACCACTCAGAGTGTTGCTGATGGGTTACCATGGCACGCGTCTTGCACATGCTATTTTGGACTCTATTGGAAGGTAATGCCTTTCTTCACACACATACACTTTATGACCCCTACACATAAATTACACTATAAACAGCCTCTAACCACAAATACACTACAAACAACCACTTTCAACAGAAACACATAACAGAAAAAAAACTATCCTCAAACAAACAGTACACCACAGTCAACACAATGTACTGCCTATAGTTTCTATCAAGACACACAGTGTACCACAAACTCTAATCCACACACACCATCTATCACAAGCAGCTCTTATCCATACACATTATAACACACCATACACACCTAACAAACAAAACACCTGCACACACATTCAATACCGTAAGCAGCCTTCCCACACAATGCCCTACTTTGTCAGTTATGGGAACACTGAAGACAAGTCATCTGTAATTACAAAGTAAGAATGTAATTACATGTGATTGTGCAGTGGCAAACAAACACATGGCATTTTTTCTATGTAAGACCACCTCAGCAGGGTTCTGGACTCACATGCTTACTTTAGAGAATATGCATGTCAAACTATTATGGTTATGACACAATATGCCTCTCTCTATGGCCGTGCTGCTACCTATTTGGCTACTCTACTCTTAAATGCTCGGACTGTATTTTTGTCCCAGTCTGATTCTGCTCGGTGATAAGGTTGCCCCAGACATAGGAGTCTTGTGGAGGCAACTACAATTTCTATTTACAACCACTTCACTGCGTACTTTAGAAAATGTTTTAATTATGTCCCCTAGGGTGATTTACTGTAGATCTGTAACGTTCAGAAAATTGTTTGTTCTTTGTTAAAAATGTCAGGATGTGATCTCTTGATATGATATAAATGGCATACAGGGTCAGCAGCTCAACATCATTATGAAGAGTGAAAGCTTTGAAATGTGTATGTTCTTGATTCATTGTCTAAAATTTTTGATGGTGTCTAAGTATTACTTTACATTCTGTGTGGTTGATTCACCAAAACTTGCCAAAAATACAGCTGCCAGACACAGTGTAGAGACTTGCAAGCCAAGCAACAGCCATACCACTGGTGTCACTGAACAGGAAAAAACTAGACACAGCAAGAGCCATGAAACACATCAGAGTAATATATCAGCCTCTTTATTAATATAAGATCTAGAGCTTTCAAAGGTTTTATGTTCTTAATTGGATTTGCCATAGTATTTACAATGACATTCATTAGCACACCTTGTTTCAATGTCATCTTGTCGATTTTCATACTGTATCAGAGTGTGGCAAGCTATTATTGTCTATTAAATTGGGATATTTTTGCAGAACATGTAGCACCATAATCCTACCATTTATACATTGTATGTTTATGTAAGATTTCTATTATATTAATAAGGGTTTAGCCATTGAAAACAGATTGCCAGAAAGTGTACTATGTGCCATGCACACATGCCATGGCAGGAAAAGTTCAATGAGTATTGATGCTCCCATTATTGTTAATAATGCATATCATCCAGAAATACCATGCACTGGCATTACATAACTCTCATATTGCATTGACTTATACAGTTATCATTTCAATGCTTAATAAGCAAATTCACCTTGTACATTATTAAGCATTGGAGCAGTATTTCTCAACTGATATTTTGAAGTTACCCTACTTACTATTGGAGTAAAACATAAACTCTATTGATTTAAATATGATTTGTGCATTAACATGCATTTTTACCATGAGCTTTTAAATTTGGTGTTTCGGGCACTAAACCTGAAAGTTTCTTTGTATGTTATTGGCACCATCCAGTGAACTAACTTATTCTTGGTTCAAATGAGAGATATTGTCCTTTCTTGATCTTATCCTAAATAAAACTTCAGATTAGAGACAAAAACCTTTCATAACATTCTAAATGTAAATTTGGGTATTGTTATCAATTTTTGAGGTCAAATAATCTAGCCTTTTTCAGAGACAATGCTAATTATTATTCAAAAAGTCAATGTGGCAAAACATGTGTATCATGGAGAGATCTTTAATAACAATATGGATCTTACTACAAGGGATAGGCGATAAACTTCATTAGTACACTCTACTGTAGTGTTTCCCAAACCAGTCCACAAGACACACAAACAGTCCACGTTTTGTCCATATCCCCATTGGAATAAAACATGGAAATACATAAATCCTGAATTTTTGGTGGGCGATGAGGACTTGTTTGGGAAGCACTGTTCCACTGTATATATAATGATGGAACTACAATAACAATGACATACTAAGATCTATAGTATGTTTACTATAACGTTTCTATATGACCTTATTCTAAAGTTTCAAAAGCATTGGAATTACTGTGTTTGTTTTGTGATCATTTAGTAAAGAAAATGAATCCTATAAATGTATATTAAATTAGCATTGGCTCTTACACAATCACTTGAAAGATTAGTAAGCATCTAGAATTATAAAAAAAACAACTGAGAATGTTAAGGTGCCAAATTGATTTTTCCATAACTTTGTATAATTTATGTACATGAATGATTCTTTTCATTGAAATATGTAGTTTGCTGTCATGGTCCCTGAGATGATCCAAAATACAGTTGTATGTAAAATGTTGTATGTAGAACACCTAAATGTCCCACATCTTTTAGCCTTCATCTCAACTGTTCTGTGCCAACCTCAAAAGGCAAACCTGAGTAGCCAACAAGATTAATCAGCAAACGACAGCCACTTGTATGAAATCAACGAAGGAGGCATTTATTTGTGAAAATGTAATGACTTTTCTCAATCTTTAAAAAAGTATTTGAATTTTAAAAGGGGGGCAATTCAGAATACAAAGTCCCAAAATGTGTAGAACTTTGTAGGACTTTCAAAAGTCTAATTATTCAATTGACTAATTGTAGTGGTTACCCAACCAGCCCTCAACAATTCTAAAAACATAGAATATGGAATTCCAGTATAACACAATATTTGTTGTAATAGGAATATGTGAGTTTATCTGTGTGTGAGTACCAGTGTTTTGATGTATTTGAAGATTTAATTGCTACATGATTTGAAGTGAATTTCTAAAATTTTCATTTCTTATTTTTAACAATTTTGTTCCTGAAGGAAGAGCTTCAACAGCAAATTTGTAAATCTCAAATTTACCCCAACAAGCATAAAAAATGTAAAAAAAAAAGTTTTAAAAACATGTCACAGTTCATATTGTTCCACTTGCAAACTTCATGCCACCCCACAAGTTTGAGAGTATGTACAATGATGCAAGAAAGTCCCATATGAATGCATGTGTTTGAATGATGATAAAACGTGTGTTTGGGAAATATACACAGCTTTTTGGGTTTGTTTTTGTATTGGGTTTATATGTAAGTATGAACTCACTCTATGCAAAAATTTTTGTAAGCATTTGCAATAATGCTCAGTATAATAAGGAGATCTTTTAACTTTATTACACTTTCTGTACAAGAATAAAAAGTGATTTGTATTTAAATGATTTCAACTTCAATCTTGTAAGACCTCTTAATAAAATAATGATTGATATGAATATTATGAATTTGTCTCTGTGTGTCATGGTAAAATTACTGTTTCTGATGGTACAATTTCTATTTCAGTTTGTTGAAAGACATGAACATTTTCAGTATTATCCTTTTTTATGTTTGTTTTTTTCTTGTTAATATATCATTCTCAGGGAGTGGCTTATTTTCTTGATAAAACAAAAATTTTCAATGAACTAGAACAACGGTTCATTTTGGCACTTCTGAAATATATACTTACTCACAACTATTTTACATTCAATGGTAAATATTATTTACAACTCAGGGGCACTGCCATGGGCTCGTCGTGTGCACCCAGCTATGCAAACTTGTATTTAGGGTGGTGGGAAGAAACGATGGTCTTTACCACTCCTAATGAAATCTACACGTCATCTGTATTAAAGTGGTATCGCTATATAGATGACGTGCTAATCTTCTGGTTGGGTTCTTTTCCATTGTTCAAGGAAATGGTGGATACCCTGAACGATAATCAAATTAACCTACAGCTGACCCATGTCATACATGAGAACCAATTGGTTTTTCTGGACCTAATGATTCATATCTTGGATGATGGGCAAGTTACCACATCCCTATTCAGGAAACCCACGGCAACCAACAGCTTGCTCCACTGGCAGAGCTTCCATCCCCATCATGTGAAGGCCAATATACCATATGGCCAATATTTAAGAGCCAAAAGGAATTGCTCGAATCAGGAAGACTTTGAGAAGGAAGCCAAAGAATTAAGATCAAGATTCAAAAGCTTAGGCTACCCCAACAGGATTTTAAAGAAAGCCTATCAAAGAACGAAGGCTGTGGATAGATCAGAGAGTCTACACAGACCCCCTAAAAATACATCCACCACCCAGGGTACAACTAGGTTTATTGGCACATATGATAGGAACTGGAACCAGGCACTTCAGGTATTGAATAGGAATTGGCCTGTACTTCAATATGACACTAGTCTTAAAAATACCATTTCCACTGAACCATCTATGACATTTCGAAGAGCCAAGAACCTGGCGGACCACTTAACACATAGCCACTTCAAACCAGCTCAAGCTACCCCTACATGGCTACAAACCAAGGGTCTTTTTAAATGCGGCCACTGTAAGGCCTGTGATTTCATTTTACCATCTAAGACAGTGCATAACAAAAGGACATCCAAAGACGTAGTGATCAATACGTTTATCAACTGCAGCTCTACCAATGTAATATACCTTATGACATGTGCTTGTGGGTTACAGTACATTGGGAAGACATACCAACAACTACGCAGACGAATTTTACAACATATCAATTCCATTATGAATCCTCATATGGATACCCCTATTGCGAGACATGTAAGACTTAATCACGCCTCCCAAACTAAGGTACTCAAATTCCAGGTAATCCAAAAAATCTTTCAGGACCACAGGAAAGGGGACATCAATGTCTCGCTACTGAAAGCTGAGTCCAGATGGATTTACTCTTTCCAAACACTATACCCCAAAGGATTAAACGAGGAGTTTAACTTTACTCCGTTTATTCATACTTAGAGATGGTTAGTGTCTTAAATTGCCGTATAGGAATGGTTCGGAAGCTTACACTATATGTAGTGAAGAACTCCAGCTGTCATATTGGCAAATTAGTATTTATGCAATCAATTAGAAAGGATTTAAACCTACTTTTTCTATACACCTCTCAGTAACTATCTATACTAGTGTGATTTCATTTAATCACTATGTGTTTCCCTTTAAATAAGTGGAAATACCTTTACTATACATTTGACACAAGTTAAATACCTTTAGTGTATAAGTGCTTTTAATATTATTGGCATCATACCAATACATATTAGAAGAAGCACTATCTTATAAGTTGCAACTTTCGTTGCTGAAACATTAATTTATTTTGTAATAAATCTTAACATGATTACTATTCTAGCAGTATCTTTTTTGTTTAACATTGTGTAGAGTACCACTACAAGTATCATTGCAGCTCTAGCTGAATTAATTCATCGTTCGTTCCAATACTGAACATTTTTAATGACATTTTTCTCCTTTATTTAAGTGAGTGTCCCATCCGTGTATACACTTGTTTTTGACCCTAAAAGGGTTAATCACAGATGAGACCCAAGCTCCCTCCCTCCGTGCAGGCTAGTACTTCGGGCCAATCACAAGAGAGGGCGGGATATTTAAACCTCGATCTCTCCTACACCCGGTTCCCTTGAAAAGCCGCTAGTCGGCGAAACGCGCGTCGGGAAGAACTGAGGGGGAGGGTGAATCTGACAGATAGGGAGGACGCTCCTGCAAAATTCATTACTTTATATTTAGTCACCCCCCTCGAGATCTCTCTACCCGTTTTTGGTTTTTAGTTAGGACAGTTTTTCTTCGATTAGGCAGCTATTTCTACCGTCAGGCTTATTATTTAAGTTTTAGAGCTAGGAGTTAGTGACTTTGCTAACTTTGGGCTTTTTGGGTTGCTTTAGGCAAAAGAGGGTACGCTGGGGATTAGTTGGAGTTCAGATTTTCTCTATCAACCCCCTCCCTCCTGCACTCTCTTTTATTTGTGCCACTATTTGATACTAGCAAGCATATCTCCTTCCTCCTTACTTTTGTAAGTTCTGTCCTCACCGACCACGTATATATTTTTAAATCTAAATTATTAAAAGTTATATTTTAATTTTGAGACTGCTGACTTCTATACAAGTATCCTGTAGGTGCACTAGGATATACTGGATGTGCACTCCTCAGGTTTACGTTGTATTTTTCCTCCTACTTATATTTCATTCAACAGGGGTTACCCCCCTACTCATTCCAGCAGTTTGACACACACTCTCTATTTTTCTCTTCTCAATTTATCATTCTCAGTTGTAAAATGTGAGTTGTTTATTGTAAACGCGGCTGGTTCCCTTATTTACCACTATAATGTTTTAAAGCATAAAACTTAGCAGGGCTAACCATACAGATATCTTAGCCATAATTTTATATATTTAGTCAGAGATCCTCTATTTAACATATACAAATAATTGTAGATTATGCTAACGTAGTGTACAGATAATCTTAATTTTAATAATGACAGGAGGCGAGTATTTTGCATAAACTTTCTTTACTTTATGCCTCCAGCAGCACAAGTCAATCAATCAAAAGAAAAAAATATTTAACCAATCAGAGTCCAGCACATCCTGTATATAAGTCTCTGACAGGCGCTCCATTTCCTCTTTCTTTGATGTAACCATGCCTGGAGAAAACTTCAGAGTAGATAATGAAAACTTGAACGGTAGAACTTGTCAACTTGGTGAAAAAACGGAGGAGACCTAGAATCCGACTTCCGTCTCATAAAGTGACGTTAAGCTGAAAGAAATAGAAATAAGTGAAAGGCATGGGAAAACAACTGTTGTCCTCATATCAATGTCTATTCCTAATCTTAAGTTTAACAATGTATAACGTTCAGTACCTCTAGATGAAGTATAACCATGTGTACATCGTGTGATACAACTGTGACCTGCAAGTGATGTGCTGGCTTTCTATCGTCATGTGGTCTAAGCGTCCCATGGCTCAGTTTTTACCCATATCCTATATTATGTGTAATTAAAGCAACTAATTACCAATTAGAGATGAGAGAAAACAGTCCCAAGAGTATAGGGAGGGATAGAAGAAAGGGAGGGAAAATACTCGCCTCCTGTCATTATTAAAATTAAGATTATCTGTACACTACGTTAGCATAATCTACAATTTTATTACATGACAGGAGGCTTCCTATTTTGCATTTTTAACGCTGAGGTAAAAACAAAAAGGACGCGTGCGATGATTGGCGAAAATAAAACACCATGAAGGTATTTTCTCTGGTCCAATCCGCCGTACGTAAAATGTCCGCCAAGGAGGCTCCCGCCGAGAAGGCCCTAGATGCCGCCGCCCATCGAACCGAATGGGCCCCAAAACTAGAGTTACCCCGGCTAAAGATAATAACCACCGTATCCATCTGGCTAATGTAGTGGTTGTAACTGGTTTGTATGGTTTGGTATACGAAATTAACAGTTGTCCCGTTCCGGAAGACCGAAGGGGCGCCGTAACCTCCACATAACGGAGCAAAGTAGAGACGACACAAAGGCGAGGGACCGTTGGAAAAAAGGGATAGGACATGGATCTGGAATCCGTCTTAGTCCTGCGCGATACCAAAAACGTAACACCGACGGGGGTTATAGTAAACCCGTCCACGTCGAAAGCCCGAACATCCGAAACACGACGGAAGGAGACTAGACATAATAACAAGGTGAGTTTGGCTGCAAGTTGCCGGAGTGATAGGGCCGTGTTATCCAGCCAGTCCTGGATGAAACAGATGACCACATCCACATCCCATGTGGTGCCGGTGATATTTTGGAGCCGGTGGTCTGGCTAATTTGATGCCCCCGTAATAGCCGACATACTAAGGCTTCCTGACCCACTGGGGCACCGTTAACAGGAACATGAACCGCTGAAATAGCGGCGCGTATAACATTAATGGACCGGTACGATTTCCCGGTGGAGAACAAGTTGGAGAGAAAATTTAGTATGGCCGAGACAGGTGCTGTAAAGGGATCAAGGCCCCTTCCCATACACCATACATCCCATGCTGCCATGTAGCTACGCCTTGTCCCTGGTTCCCAAGAGTCCCATAGTAGGTCCCTAGCCGCTTGCGATAGGCCTGGGATTGCCTAAGATCCCCTGAAAGAGTCCAGACTACCAATTCTAGTCGTTCTTGTAATATTAGTGGATGAGGTTCCACATTCGGGTTCGTGAGAAGCGTGGGAAACGTCGGTAGGACTAGCGGATGGTCCTGCGACAGTGCTAGTAAGTCGGTGAACCATGCTTGGCTTCTCCATAATGGTGTGATTAGTATCAGAGATGTCTTGGACATGCGCAGCTTGTGAAGTACTCTTGCCAGCATCGAAAACGGTGGGAAAGCATATGCTCCTATCGGGGGCCAGTGTTGTAGAAATGCATCTACTGCCTCGCTCTGTGGGTCCGGTAGCCAGCTGTAGTACCTCGGTAGCTGTGTATTCGTGCGCGAGGCAAAAAGGTCTATGTGAAGTGGTCCTCTGAGTGTTCTCACCATATTGAAGATCGCTGTGTCCAGGTGCCAGTCGCTGGTGTCCCGCCAATGACGAGAGAACCAATCCGCGGTGAGGTTGTTGAGACCCGGTAAGTATTCCGCTCTGATAGTTATGTTGCGTGGGAGACAAAAACGATATATGTCTTTGGTAGCCTCCGTCAACGCTCGGGACCTGGCTCCCCCGAGACGATTTACGTACTGGACTGCAGATATGTTGTCCATGCGTAGAAGTATGCAGCAATTGGACATGTGCTTGGCCAGACTGCGGATAGCGAAGGAGCCGGCTATCAACTCTAGACAATTGATGTGTAGTAGCTTTTCTTCTTCCGACCAAGGCCCCCCGTGGATGCGTGTGCGCAGTGGGCTCCCCAACCTCACAGGCTGGCGTCCGATTCCAGAATAAAGTCTGGGTTCGGGCCGAATATGGCTCTGCCGTTCCAAGCTTCCATGTGGAGGAGCCACCAACGAAGTTCCGTCCGAACTTCCGCGGTTATCCCAATCTTCTGATCGTATGAGTGCCCTTGTCTCAGGTGGTGAGCTTTCAGTCTTTGCATGGCCCGGTAGTGGAGGGGTCCCAGGAAGATTGCTTGTATGGAGGACGACAGCAGCCCGACTATTCTGGCCAGGAGTCTCAGAGGGACCGTGTCTCTCCGTAGGAAACGCCGTATCTCCTTCTGAATGCTCGCAATCTTCGATTTGGGGAGATGTAGTGTGCATGTTAACGAATCTATCTTGAATCCGAGGAACTGGACGATTTTCGATGGAGAGAGCGATGACTTTTCTCTGTTCACAATGAAGCCTAAAAACTCCAGAAAGTGCACTATGAATTTCGTCTGAGATCGAAGTCTGGATGCGTTGTCGCAGAAAATCAGTATGTCGTCCAGGTATATCAGGCAGCGGATACTCCTTGTCCGCAAGTGTGCCATGGCCGGCTTCAGCAGTTTCGTGAAGCACCAAGGGGCGGAGCTGAGACCGAACGGGAGGCACGTGAACTGGCATGTGTGTCCTCTCCATTGGTGTCAAAGGAAAGGTCGACTGGATTGGGCCATCGGAACCGACAGGTAGGCATCCTTTAAATCCAAACGGGTGAACCAGTTGTGCTCCAGAAGCAAATCTCTGAGGAGGTGTATGCCCTCCATCTTGAAGTGCCTGTAGGTTATGAATGTATTTAGTCTTCTCAGGTTGATGACGGGTCGGTAGTCTCCCGTCTTTTTCTGGACTACAAATATATTGCTGATGAAACCCGTATCGTCGGGAGCGAATTCGACTGCTCCCTTGAGGAATAGGTTTCGGATTTCGTCGTCTATGAGTTTGGTATGCCCCCCCGACATCCGTATCAGTTGCGGGCGACGTGTTTGGGTCGGTGTGTCCACAAAATCGATCTCGTAACCCTTGATCGTTTGGAGGATCCAGGCGTCGGAGGATATCTTTTCCCAATTCTGTGAAAAGAGAGACAGTCTGCCAGCAGTGACATGAGAAAGGCAAAACGTTACTTGAGGAGTGCTCACCTGTATTGATGCGCCCATGTCCGCGGGTACGAGCCCCTCTGGGACGGAAAGATCCTCTCGTGAACGGTGGTCTCAATGGGAAGAAAGCTTGAGTCGCTTGACTCCTGGGGCCTGCTGGCCAGAAGCGGCTGGTGGCCCGGCCCCGTTGGCGACCAGCCCTGCCGAAAACCCCTCTATACAGTGTGGGGTTGCGAAAAACTTGTTTAATCGAAGTTTGGGCTTTGCTTAACATAGTGAATAAATTCACATGCTTCTTCAATTCACTGATGAACGATTCTCCAAACAGTTGGCCATTGGCCGGTGGCCCCAATTCCTTCTTACCGAGTTCCAGGAGTTTGGAGTCCATCTTTAGCAGTGCAGCCTTGCGTCTCTCTGCAAATAGGGCAGCGTTAGTATTGCCCAACATGCAGATAGCGCGTTGCGCCCATTCCCGGATGTCGTGGGCGTCTAGGACATTTCCTTTTGTGAGTGCCCCATCTGCGAGGTACAAGATTTTGGCTAGTGGGCCCAGCATGTCCAGTAGTTGTCTTGGGAGGCCTTGAGGCCCTTCTCAATGCCTTTACGTGGGTCACGGCCCGCTCGTGACATGAATAAGACCACAGTGGTATCGAATTCCGGGGTGTGTGCAATTTTGTCCAGGCAAAATGGGTCTCGGGCACTCGGCCTTCAGTCTTGCACGCACCTCCTTTTCCATTGGCTGTCTCAGCCAGAAGTGAATAAATTGGGCCAAGTGGTCCGGCAGGCCACACTCCGATGACCTCGGGTGACGTATCGTACGGGGGTCAAACATCGGTGTGCCTTGTGGGTCCAGGAAGGTGCCTTCCTCCAGACTGTCCACCTGCATGCGGGACTTCCAGTGTCCATGACGGACGTCCTGGTCTTTGACCAGGTCAGACCCTGGGTCGCCTCGGGGCATGTCTAGCCAGTCGTCTTCCTCAGAGGGGGAGTCCTCCGCTTTCCACTCGTCCATAACCTCCAGCGAGGTTGGAGAATTATTTTCCTCCTCATCGGAGGACGTCAGTGGAGGGGTTGAAGGGCCCTGGCGGTCCGCCTGGCAGCTCCTCTTTAGTGGGGCCTTGCCCTTCGCCTTCCGCGGGGCTGGGCCACTGCCCTTCCAGTGCCTTTTAGAAGGGGCAATTTCCCCAGAAGACCTATCTGGGCCCTTAGTATCAGGGTCCCCACTCGGGGTCTGGACCAACAATTTTGCTATAGCCTTTTCCATCGAGGCCGCCACCGCTGAGTTAATCATCGCTTGAAAGTCGGGTGGAGTTGGTTGTGAAGATTCACTCATTCTTACGGCCGTAGGTCTCTCTGTCTGTGGAAGACAGGATAGGTTCAGGTACCGAAGTACGTGAATAGTAAGACCAGTAATAGTAATACTGTGGCTTTCTACCTATGACTGGGATTCGCCCAGTGTGGTCATTGGGCCCAAATCAATTGATAGGTCCTGCCATATAGTACCACTGCCTGTAATTATGGGCTAGCGAGGGGGTCACCCTCCTGGAGACCGGGATGAGCGGTCAGAAATAGGAATCGATTTGCCTAGGCTGTGTCGCCTGGTAGTGATATTGGATGTGCCCAATTTCAAAGCCCAGTGGAGACCTATTGCAATAGATTCCGCCTCCGTTGTGGGAGAAATTTACGGGTCACCCCAGTCGTAGTGTGGAGGGCGCCGTTAATGCGTATCAGCAGTATATGCTAGGGGGGTCCCCCCGAATTGTTAACAGCTCTTCAGAGAATTCGGCACACACCTGGGGGTCACCCAGCGCAGGGGAGTCACCCCTTCAATAACAATAATCAGTGTGCTTGTGGGGGGGTCACCCCACTCAGAGGGGTCACCTCTGGAAGAGTCTTTTTTTTATTATTTTTTTATTATTATTATTATTAGGCAGGGTAGTGGTGCTTTAATTGACTATCCGATACAATGTGGATGATAATCAGGGCTGCCTTACTGGTAGCTCCTATATCTCAGATTGTGATGATGAGGTTCAGCAGGCATCCATTGCAGATTAACACATTGCAATACAAGCAGGCATATTGATGCCCAACACATAAATCTGTCTCTTAAGAAGAAAGGAACCCCCCCAGGACCCCCTGCGTCTATTGGAGGGACCTGGCAGGCTGAGGGTAATAGTAGTGGAGATGGGGAAAAAAGACCGTGTGAATCACGGTCTGCCAGTATCTAAGATGGCCGCCTTGGACCTCGCGATCCGCGAGATCCAAGATGGCCACCGTTCGCGCCTAAACGAAGTCCGGAGAAACAATAACCCGGAGTCCCCCGCTCCCCCCGCCCGCTCTGATCCTTCCCCCGGATGAAACAAAATCCCCGTGCGATCGCGATCGCGGTAAATAGCCGCGATCACGGTGGGACAGAAGGGGTAGCAGCACAAGAGTGGGGGGGAGAGGAGGGTAAGAGAAATAAAGGACAGTAGTAAGGAAATACAGTAATAAAAACTAGTAAATGTATTGTGCAAACTGAAAATCAAAGAAATAGTAATAAACTAAGTAGCAGAAAAAATCACTCTGACCTGTGCCTTGGCTGGAGCAGCAAAGAAAGAGGAAATGGAGCGCCTGTCAGAGACTTATATACAGGATGTGCTGGACTCTGATTGGTTAAATATTTTTTCTTTTGATTGATTGACTTGTGCTGCTGGAGGCATAAAGTAAAGAAAGTTTATGCAAAATAGGAAGCCTCCTGTCATGTAATAAAATTGAGAATACAGTATAAAATAAGTATTGTCTTGGAAGCAATCAAGTTTTGTCTTTTTAGATATTATATAAAAATATAAATATAGACATATAAAACCCATTACACTAATTTATAGCAGAGTTAATACGATTAAACTAAATGCTTGCAAATATCATTAATAGATTAACATACCCTCCTGAACATGTCATCATGTCAGCCTCTCTGTCATTATAAGATGGAGTAGCGTCTGTCTCCAAATCTCTCCTCTGTGTCTTAACATTTAAAAGTACACCTATTTATACCTTAGGTGTCTTCATTTTAGGGTCACCATAATTTATATATGAAAAAGTAACTTCTTTTACTTTATTCATTTTAGGACCTCTCTTAAAAAAATACAAGGCCATATCTAAAGGGTGTACACGTCATTTAAATTTCCCTGACTTAGGTCAAGATGGCATCTTAAAGTCTGAACATCTTTATCTACTTAGGGTTACCGCAGTATATTATTTACTGAAAGAGTCGTAGCATAGCCTTGGAGCTTGTTTATGCATTATTGTTATTGTATTTCATCTGGGACAAAATGGCGTAAACATATTATGCACTGAAGGTAAGAAAGAGGTTATTGCTAAGCCTTAAAGAAACATGTATGAAAAACAATGTTCCATTTCTAACACCTTGTCAGTTTGCAATTTCTCTTAAAGACAAAGTACACAGTTTGAGGAATACAATATTTGCATTTGCCCATAACATTATGAAGCCACTTAACCCCTAACTGAGATATGATGACAGGCAACCTTATAAATAGCCCTATGCCAAAGTAAAATTGTATTCTCTTAGGGTGCAAGCTCTGTTTTTTAGGTAAATGTTTACATATATTGATTATGTATGGGTTTTTCTTTTACCATCTTTATT
The DNA here is from genome assembly GCA_933207985.1 of Pelobates cultripes. Lineage (NCBI taxonomy): Eukaryota > Metazoa > Chordata > Amphibia > Anura > Pelobatidae > Pelobates > Pelobates cultripes. The sequence continues at coordinate 203,212,024 of OW240914.1, forward strand.
TAATATTTAATTTTTTTCATTTTGTGCAATCACTTGTTCACCGGTATCTTGGAAATACAGGCGTAGCATAACATACAGAAAAACAACACCAATATGACAATGATAAATATTGAGCAATATTAACAATGTAGGCAGCTGGACCTGGCATCATTCACTAGTAATTTTCAATACAAACTGTAACTGATTCACAACATGCACTTTGCTTTATAAACATGTCTCTCCTTATCTACTGAGTACCTATAACCAAGGTTGTTAAGTGACAATGTTATCAAATGCACTGTCTACTCAGCATATCTATTCAACCCAGTAACCTGCTGCTTCCAACCTCCCCATCCCATGCCCCCTTCCTATGCATTAACTTAAGCTCTATAGCTTCTGTCAGTTGTGAGAGGTTCTCTACTGAGTACCGCTAACTAAATCAATGCCTTATTATGGGGTTTTAGCTGATGCTGGGTGTCCTCATGCAGAGCGTGAGTACGTCCATCGTCAGGCAACCAAAAGTTGCCTAACGACCCGGAAGTGCCTCTTGTGGCTGTCGGGTAATATTTGCAGTTTATCAATAACTGCAATAATTACAATTGCAGGGTTAAACTGACAGAGCAACAGCAGCCAGACCACTTCAATGATCTGAAGTGGTGTGGGTGCCTATAGTTTCCTTTTAAATGAACACTCCAAAAATCTGAAGCCTTTTAACTTGCTGAAATGCTTTATATTTTAATAGTTTGTTCCCTCTTTCTTTCTTTATGAAAGCAAAGATTACAAGAGAAGGTAACACTTTCATAAAGCTCCTAAATTGCCCTAGTACAAAGCAGAAGGCAACACTTCACCATAAGAAGGTGGTACAGAGCCACACCAAGAAGATTTTCTCAGTGCTGGATTTTACAGGTACTAGGGAAAAAGGTATCTCACTATTAGACTGTTCATTTAACAGCAATAGTAAAGTAACCTATGTTTAATGTTTAGGTTTTGATATATGTGCCAGACTTACCAAGGCCGGTGAGAGACTTTGTCGTGGTTTTCATGGTGATTGCTCCTTATTTAGCACTTTGCCCCATAATTTCTTATAGCCTTGATAAATCACTTCCAATAGCTATACAGATTATGGTTGTATGAAGCTGCTATATTCCTGGAGTAAAGTGGGGCTCCTGCAGACTGCTAAAGTATAGAACATGTCATTTATATTTTATTTGTTAATACAATAGTTAAAAGAATAGCAAAGAGATAAAGAAAATCATTATTGAAAATGTTTCCCACATATTCCATATACTACTCTCACATACATATATTCAGGGCCGGATTAACATAGGGGCTGATGGAGCTGCAGCTCCAGGCCCAGGCCCATGGAATAGGCCCATTGATTTATTTAAAAGGAAAAAAAAAAAAAAAAAATGTTTTAATTGTTTTTTTTTTTCACACATTACTCTTAGGGATTCCACCTGGCTTTTATTTTATTGGCACAGCCAGTATTTGAGGCTGCCTGGCTGGTGCCAATATTGCAGTGATATTGGCAATACAAATGCTGGTATTTTTCTCAGTATAAACAAGAGATTACTATGCAATACCAGCACTGGCCAGTAGGGGTCGCTGTGTGTGGAGACAGGCAGGGATAGGAAGTTCCAGCATATCCCTCCCTGCCTATCTATACTCCCTGATCTGCAGGGGAGCAGCTACAGAGAGTCCAGACAGCAATTCCCACCCTGCAGAGACAGCCTCAGGGAAGTAAGGGATGGGGGGGAAAGGCTGCAAGGAGACATACACTGAGACACTAAGGGACACTGGGAGACATTATGGCAGACACTGAGACACTAATGGACATTGGGAGACATTATGGCAGACACTGAGACACTAAGGGACATTGGGAGACATTATGGCAGACACTGAGACACTAAGGGACACTGGGAGACATTATGGCAGACACTGGGACACTAAGGGACATTGGGAGACATTATAGCAGACACTGAGACACTAAGGGACATTGGGAGACATTATGGCAGACACTGAGACACTAAGGGGCACTGGGAGACATTATGGCAGACACTGAGACACTAAGGGACATGGGAGACATTATGGCAGACACTGAGACACTAAGGGGCACTGGGAGACATTATGGCAGACACTGAGACACTAAGGGGCACTGGGAGACATTATGGCAGACACTGAGACACTAAGGGGCACTGGGAGACATTATGGCAGACACTGAGACACTAAGGGACACTGGGAGACATTATGGCAGACACTGAGACACTAAGTGACATTGGGAGACATTATGGCAGACACTGAGACACTAAGGGACACTGGGAGACATTATGGCAGACACTGAGACACTAAGGGGCACTGGGAGACATTATGACACAGACACATGGGGACACAGTGTCCCCATTTCTCCCAGTGCCCCCAGTCTGCCAGTGTCTCACTGTACCCATGTCTCCCAGTGCCTCCATGTCTCCCAGTGTCTCAATGTCCCCATGTCTCCAAGCTAGTGTCCCTAGTGTCTGTGGCCCTGGTGTCTCCTTGTCCCCATGTCTCCCAGTGCCCCCATGTCTCAATGTCCCCATGTCACCCAGCCAGTGTCTCTAGTGTCTGTGTCCCTGGTGTCTGTGTCCCCATGTCTTCAAGTGTCCCCTATTTTCCCAGTGTCCCCATGCGTCCCAGCCAGAGTCCCCTAATCTTCCAGTGTCACTGGTGTCTCCGTGTCACTAGGTCTCCCCGCGTCCCCAGGTCTTCCCATCTTCCTAGTGACATGGGGACCCTGGGATACATGGGAACAGAGGGAGACATGGGGCATTGAGACACTGTGATACATAGGATCACTGGGAGACCTGGGGACACGACACTAGGGGACACTGGGAGACATGGGGCACTGAGACACTGATACATAGGAACACTGAGACCTGGAGTAATCGACACATGGGGGCACTGGGAGACATGGGGCCACTGGGAGGAATCCATCTATACAGCAGAATCAAACTAAGTAGTTTTTTGGTGATTTTACAGCATTTTCTCTTATGTCACTCCTTGTGATTTACATCATGTGATGTCACCCATACATATTTAATTATGCAAATTAGCAAGGCCGGTATGTTTTTCCAAGAAAGGTGGCAACCCTAACTACTTTTCACATACTCTTACTTAAGTATGGAAACTTAAGAGGGATGTATGGGAACAAAACTTGTGTGGACTGGCTGACAATGAATATAGTTAAAGGGACACTAGAGTCACCAGAACAACTACAGCTTATTGAATTTGTTCTAGTTAGTAGAATCATTACCGTCAGGCTTTTTGCTGTAAACACTGTCTTTTCAGAGAATATGCAGTCTTTACATTACAGCCTAGTGATAACTTCACTGGTCACTCCTTAGATGGCTGTTAGAGATCCTTCCTGGGTCATGGCTGACTAAAATGCATCCAAACATTCAGTGTCTCCTCCCTCTGCATGCAGACACTGAACTTTCCTCATACAGATTCATTGATTCAATTCATCTCTATGAGGAGATGCTGATTGGCCATGGCTGTGTTTGAATCATGCTGGCTCTTCCCCTGATCTGCCTTTTTATCAGTCTCAGCCAATCCTATGGTGAAGCACTGTGATTGGATTAGGCCACCACTTCTAATGATGTCAGCAGACTGCTTGTTCTTCTGAGTCTAACAGCATGCAGAGTTACAGCTTCAGGCTTGAATACAGTAAGATTTTGCTATATTTATGGAGGCATGAGGGGCCCAGGGGGGCTAGATGGTGGTGTTAACACTATAGGGTCATGAATTCATGTTTGTGTTCCTGACCCTATAGTGATCCTTTAAGGTAATGTTGACTTTGGTCTCTCTAACACTGTGGCATGTTCCCTTTCTTCTACACTCACTACATACAGCTTTTCTCTGTCCCAGACTATATACCAGGAGCTTCTGCCTGCTAGTAAGAAGGTAAGGAGACAAGTGGACCAGCGAGTGCTAGGAGACAGTCCTTAGAAAGCATTGAGCAAGCGCATCATTAGATGCATTTATGCCAAGCTCAGGGTGCTGTCTGCATAGTATGCCCTTAGTTGGCCAGCTGCATGATTGGCATGCAGCCTGACATGCATTCATACCAGGCTGGCCTTCTAATTCTTTGGGCAGACATATACTCTTTTTGGGCATGTTCGCCCCTTTTGGCAGGTTACGTGATTTGTGTCAGTGGCACACCCTTTTACCGTGCCCATTGACTTCTTGCTTGACTGGACACTGCTGTTAGGGGTTATGGATTTACTTGAAAGATGAAAACATAAATTAGAGAGAGATTAGCCTATGGTATGTGTTTTCTTATAGCTGCTGTTTTCTTTCTCTCCAGCACCATCTCCATCAGATACATGACACTTGGGAGTGTTTTACTGTTTTTGGTAGATATGATTCTGTAATTAGGCCCGTCATAATTGTCAGCACCAGGCCCACTGGGCTCTTAATCTGGCCCTGCATATATTCCCATGCATAATCATATGTGTCTATCTAATCTAAAGTCAGGTCCATAAATATTGGGACATCGACACAATTCTAATCCTTTTGGCTCTATACACCACCACAATGGATTTGAAATGAACAAGATGTGCTTTAACTGCAGACTTTCAGCTTTAATTTGAGGGTATTTACATCCAAATCAGGTGAACGGTGAAGGAATTACAACAGTTGGTATATGTGCCTCCCACTTTTCAAGGGACCAAAAGTAATGAGACAATTGCCAGGTGTGTGTAATGGCCAGGTGTGTGTTAATTCCTCATTATCCCATTTACAAGGAGCAGATAAAAGGTCCAGAGTTCATTTCAAGTGTGCTATTTGCATTTGGAATCTGTTGCTGTCAACTCTCAATATGATATCCAAAGAGCTGTCACTATCAGTGAAACAAGCCATCATTAGGCAGAAAAAACAAAACAAACCCATCAGCGAGATAGCAAAAACATTAAGTGTGGCCAAATCAACTGTTTGGAACATCCTTAAAAAGAAAACGCACCGGTGAGCTCAGCAACACAAAAAGACCCGGAAGACCACGGAAAACAAATGTGGTGGATTACCGAAGAATTATTTCCCTGGTGAAGAAAACACCCTTCACAACAGTTGGCCAGATCAAGAACACTCTCCAGGAGGTAGGTGTATGTGTGTCAAATTCAACAATCAAGAGATGTCTTCACCAGAGTGAATACAGAGGGTTCACCACAAGATGTAAACCATTGTTGAGCCTCAAAAACAGGAAGGCCATATTAGAGTTTGCCAAACAACATCTAAAAAAGCCTTCACAGTTCTGGAACAACATCCTATGGACAGATGAGACCAAGATCAACTTGTACCAGAGTGATGGGAAGAGAAGAGTATGGAGAAGGAAATGAACTGCTCATGATCCAAAGCATACCACCTCATCAGTGAAGCATGGTGGTGGTAGTGTCATGGCGTGGGCATGTATGGCTGCCAATGGAACTGGTTCTCTTGTATTTATTGATGATGTGACTGCTGACAAAAGCAGCAGGATGAATTCTGAAGCCAAATGCTTCAGAACTCATTGGACGGCGCTTCACAGTGCAGATGGACAATGACCCGAAGCATACTGCAAAAGCAACCAAAGAGTTTTTTAAGGGAAAGAAGTGGAATGTTATGCAATGGCCAAGTCAATCACCTGACCTGAATCCGATTGAGCATGCATTTCACTTGATGAAGACAAAACTGAAGGGAAAATGCCCCAAGAACAAGCAGGAACTGAAGACAGTTGCAGTAGAGGCCTGGCAGAGCATCACCAGGGATGAAACCCAGCGTCTGGTGATGTCTATGCGTTCCAGACTTCAGGCTGTAATTGACTGCAAAGGATTTGCAACCATGTATTAAAAAGTGAAAGTTTGATTTTTGACTGTTAATCTATCCCATTACTTTTGGTCCCTTAAAAAGTGGAAGACACATATACAAACTGTTGTAATTCCTACACTGTTCACCTGATTTGGATGTAAATACCCTCAAATTAAAGCTGAGAGTCTGCAGTTAAAGCACATTTTGTTTGCTTCATTTGGTTGGTGTATAGAGCCAAAAAGATTAGAATTGTGTCGATGTCCCAATATTTATGGACCTGACTGTATCTATCTATCTATCTGTCTGTCTATATGTGTGTTTTGTATAATATATGCCACATGTATGTTGTATACATGGGGCACACTGCTGCCAGGTTGGCTCTTTGGACACACAGACACAGTATTGCATACACATGCAAACACACTGATGGACATCTACTTATCAAACATATACTGAGTGTGTCTGGCAGTATGTAACTATGTGTGCACATCTGGCATTGTGCATCTGTGCAAGTGCCTGAGTGTGTGTGTGTGTGACTGGTAGTGAATATTCTTGTATGTGCATATCTGTACATGTATGTGCATATGTGTCTATATCTTTTTGTCTGTGAACATGTGCATGTCTGTGTGTGGGTTTTTGTGGGAGCAGATTGTCGTGTGTCTGTGCATGGGAGGCTCCATATGGTCTTGACATCTGTGTAGTGGTTTTGGCAAAGTTCTTAATTGTGTGAGGCTGTGCGTACAATGGGGTGAATGTGTGTATGGAGGTAAATGCGTGCGTAGATGTTAGTGTGTGCATATGAGGGGTGACTATTTGTATGGAGGTGAGTATTTGTATATGAGGGGTGACTGTGTGTATGTAGGTAAATGTGTGTATATGAGTGGTGATTGCCTATATGGAGATAACTGTTAAGACGGTGACTGTGTGTATGGGGGTGTGATTGTGTTTGGGAAGGAGTGGCTGAAAGTGTTGGAGTGACAGTGGGAAAGGTGATTATAAAGGGTGAATGTATGTTGGGAGGCTGTGCTTATGTGTCCACAACCCCATGAACACATTTTTAAACATGTTCCCTCTGTTTATGCCCATCCTATACTGCTCTTTTTAACAGCCTTTTGTTTACACCCCCCCTCCACACATATCTGCCCCCTGTATTTCTGTCCTCCTTTCTATTTAGCCTTATAACTGCAGTTTTTGTCTTCCCTACATACATTTTTCATTAATTAACAGTTGTTTGCCTGCCCCCCTATTATATGGCTACTTGTACCCCATGGCTGGGGTACCTTCCTACATTTTTTTTAACGTGGCAGCTGGATAGCAAGAACTACCCAGCCACCATATACTTAATTATTGCTGGTGGCAAATAGCTTGAGAGCCACTGGAAAAGCTAGTTTTTAGGCCAACTTAATTAGAGTTATATGCTGTAATATATAAAATAGTAAATGGCCTCTGTAGACGCAATAAAAAGTTTATTTTATTACTGTACTTTAAAACGCACAAAACTCATAAGACAGGATAAAAATGACTACCTACATTAATATCAGTATTGCCAAATAGTGTAGAAACTTTCAGCAAAAACAAGCAAACAAGAATTCTGGTAATTAGTCGATGTATTACTATTGTAGGTCAATTGCTTAATAATCTGTGCAAAGAGGTAGATCATTTAGAGATAAAAAGGCGATTAACATTCATGAAAACTAGAATAATTGCAGACAATCAAAGGTCGACAAAAAATTCAGATAAATTACGTTAAGCACTTCTCTTTCAAGGCAATGTATTCACACATTAAATGGCTATTAGACAATACATTGTTACTTCTCAGCCCAAGATAAACATTTTAGCAACACAACAATAAAAAGCCTTGTTAATTAATCAAACACAGTAATAATTCCTAAATTTCAGATGAATGTCAGAATGTTTGTCAAGCGAATGTTCTTCAAGCAATTGCTTATACGCACATCGACTTATCCAGCTTTATGTTTCCTTTTTTTTGGTGCAGGTGGTGAAACTTCATTCCTACTGATGTATTTCTACAAGTTGGTAAATGCTCCGACTGCAATACCTGTCAGAGCTTCAGAGTCACGTACTTGAGTTTTGGAAAGGTCAATTCACACTTTCAATAAACAGAAAAGGTGGAGCACACTCTGGGCTTTTTGATACTTCTCTACCCAATGGTCGTTTTTCACACAAATGCCTGAAAAGCAATTACTAAAAGAGTAATAGTGCAGAAGTAAAAGATACCATAAATTATAATATGGGTATTTTACACTCAAAAGGATAGGATCAATAGATACACTTAGCTCTAGTGTAAGGAGTATATCGACTTAGATGGGTAGTTTTAGGCCCTCTTCTATGGATATTGTTTCAAGTAATTTGCCTCAACACTGAAAAGCAAAAGGAAGCTTCATTGCTTCATTCCGTCATCCCAGTGAAATAGTAAGGTGAATAGAATCACTCACATACAACAGAGCCTGGTGAAACGAGTTGGACACTTTGTAGGGCAAAAAAGACCCTTGGGAGATATGTTTCAATAAACAAATCTGAATTTGAAAGAATTTTATTGTAAGTATACACTAATACATATATGAGAAAAAATAAGAGCAATAAACAATCTTACTACATCCAAAATGCGTTTTGCCTGGCTCGGCTTCATCAGTTGCTATATTTCCATTATCTTTTCATCAAGTTTAAATATCCCTCTTAATTATCCTTAATTCACTTCAACAAGATTTCTGGTTCGCCCCTTTTATGCAATGTGTTCGGCTTTTGGAATGAACAATGACGCAATCACGCTTTTTCAGAATCACCCCTCTTTCTTTAAGCCAGACCATTCTAACCTTGGTTGTTTTATACATTGCATGTAGGATCTTTCAGTAATCCTGACTTGTGTAAAAAACATATTGCCTATTGTGACAAAATGCCTTTTGTCCCTGGATTGTTAGGTGACAAGCTGCCCTTTGCCCCCGGCTTTTGGAGGAGCCTGATTGCCAGCCTCCTTCCTCATGACTATGGCCCTGGGGTGTATTGCCATTTAAAAAGACTATTTGGGGCTTATTGGCTTCTAAAGACAGTTTTTTCCCATGTGAATCCATGGGAAGGTGTGTTTCTTCCCCTCCCCCATTTCCTGTCTATTGTTCTCCAGCAGGGCGTTGTCCCAGGCACACTGCCAAACTAGTTGGAACTGACTGCTTTTGTCCCTCCTTGGTTTCTCAACAGCCCTTGCTATGCTTTACCCCATGGAAAATCTACTCTGTTCATGGGATCTGAGCGCTGTTCACCTAGATTGGGCGCTCAGATCCGAGCTATCTGGGGATAGGTTAAATGTGGGGGTTCTGTGTAATAAAATAAGAATTATGTATTTTTATGTACTTTTACGTATTTTGCTGTTAGTGTTAAATGTAGATATTTTCTGTACCTGGAGATAATTGAGTTTACTGCAGTGCCTTAAGCCAATTATCTCCAGGATGGAGAGGAGGGATTTCATTGTGTATGTGAGAGTGTTATCATGTTAATTAGTGTTCCCATTGGTTTGTGTCCCTTTTGTCACAGTTTACCACCAGGTCCAGGGGGTGTGCCTCTGACCTGAAAACTTGTATATAAGGAGTAATAAACGCTCATTGGAGTCAGATCATCTTGTACCTTCATGAAGTTTCGGCTCATGTTTGGGGGATTGGAGAAACTACACTCTGGGGATTGCTATAATCACTATACTCCCCAGGGTATAATCACTAAGCTCTGCTAAGAGCTTGTTCCTGTTCCTGCTCTCTGGAATTCGGAGAGAGGTCGACCTGCTGGAAGCTGGACCCTGGTCCTGGGTCCAGAGTGGGTGGAGACGGCGAGACCCCAACCAAGCTGCGGCGGTTCGTGGGGTCTGCAGTGGTTATGGTGTCAGGCAGAGTGCTTGGAGTCCTCGGAAAGCACTAGGAGCATCCGTCGGCGGAAGGTACCCGGTCGGGGTGCCAGCGGTTCCGTTACACCTATCAACTGATATTTTTGTTATTCTAACCTTTAATAATTGTTATTTAAATTTTAATACAAGGGCAAAAGATAGATTTGGAACATTTCTGAAAGCAGCGCTATATAGAAGTGAAGTAGCTTTCTAAATGTGGAATAGTCACCACATAAATCAGTGGAGTCAACAGCAATGCTTTCTTTTGTCATATTTTGTCTGTAAAATGTATCTACCTCTGTCATTTAATTCATACCAATTGTACCCATGGTCAGTGCTGCAGAATGTGTAGCATTTTTTATATAAAGTATAAAATAAATAATCATTGGTTTCCATGATGATAGTTATATAGAGTATATACATATATATTCCACAGTAAAAAAGTACTCATGGAAAAAAAAAATGCAAATCAACATTTGAGTATAGGAACTTTTCTAAAGACAATAAATGCACAAATAGCCAGAGGGAAGAGGAACAAGGTGTAAATATTACATTGGTTTTTTTTAGAATATACCATAAATAGTGTCTTTGTCTTCTACATGAAATGGTACCATAAATGTTTTTTTTATTGGTTTTCATTACTGCTTGTCTTGTTTTGTCATTATGTTCAGTCATGTACTAAACTGCATTTTTATCTTTGATATGAATATTTCAGATATATTTGTACAACTTATTCAGTCATCGCTGCTGGTCACCCAGGTAACTATAATAAAAACCCACCAAATACAACTTAGCACAATATCTATGTAATTGCAAAACACTAATTAGTGATCCTTTACCAGACAAAGACAGCACTTAATAAAGGGATATTTATTATGAGCAAAAAATGGTCACAGTGCATACAAAAATATAGATGACAATCAAATTAGTTACACCAACAACAGATAAAAACAATCACTTACTCAAGTTTTTAAGGTAAAACTTCTGCCCAGGAAGTCTCTGGTAATAAAGGTGGTAACTCACTTAGAATTAGATTCTGGCCCCAAGCAAATCCAATCCACACTTCAGTATCATTAAATATATACCCTGTGGATTACCAAGCTTCAGCAATAGGTGGAGATAAGGCATATCTTTAGTAACTATAAGTGACCACCCCCTTGTGTTCCAGACCCACATCAATCAAAATGGAAACATTTGGTTCTATCTCCCCTTACATACTTGCCACAGAAATAATATTTGCATCTATGAATTTGTTACCATTTTTTTCAATCCATAGATATTCCACACTCTTACTTGTGACTCAATATAGAGGACATCACAATCCCTTCCCCTATTGTTAAGTTACGCGTTTCATGTTTGGGCTTGATTAGAAGATTGTGCTTGTCCCATGCTAAATATAACAAAAATAAGGCTTACTTATTAATCTGTGGGTAGATATGGATGTTTCTTTTATATATCATACTGGAACGCAAGGCTAATGGCCATTAACATATCAAAGGACCCCTTATTAAATTAGAGAGTTAGTTTATATGTAAACCAGACTTCCATGCCACCTATGGGTGACTTGTCACACCTTGCAGAGCCTTTGATTAATCAAAGTATAAATCCATATTGTCCCTTTCCCATTCCTATGCAATTTACATTACCCCTTCTGTCATCTGACTTCTACCAAGTGGCCAATTCATATATGTACTACACAAATTACATTAAATGGCAATATTCTATTGGGCAACAATAAATTATGCACCCTTGGCGTGACAGCTGCATTTTGAACTTTTAATTTCTCCTATCCTTAATTTACTCACTAATCTTTGTGGTGTATTTTCCTAACAATGTGTTGTATTTTTTTACGTGTTACTCTGTTTGCTACCTTGTTACCTCTCAGTATTAAGTACAAAATTCCCAAGTTAGCAGCAGTCTGAATTTACAAGCAACCATTTTGATTGTGTTCCATGGTGGTTTAGATTTCTGTTCACATTCCCTGAGCTTGGTGATATACATAGGTAGCATTGGTATGTATAGTCTCACCTTTATTTCCCTTTCCCATCCCTATTTAAGGATCTACTTTCTTAACCTATTTCTTACCTATTTCAAACCACATGTTGATATATAATTTTTCTTTTCTAAAGTTTTTGTTTATAAATAGAACAGTGTATTGTTTTCAAGACCTGTGAGTGCTCTTATTTTGTGACCCAAATTTGTTAGGGTAAAAAGACATTTGGGGCTTAAGCCCACCAAACATTTTGTGACCCCTTTTTAAGGCCCCACCCTGAACTTACTTCAAACCCTGCTCATCCCCAGCTTTAAATAATTAACATGCCTTTTGACACACTAAAAGTTACATATAGACACACACACCCAGGTACACATACACAGAAAGGCACACACATTGACATGGTCGGCCAGACACAGACATTCACAGACATGCACAAGCACAAACAGACAGACACCAACAAACACAATATACACAGACAGGCATAAACAGGTGCAGATAGGTACACATGCACAAATCGGCATACAGATAGGCACAGACACAGGAACACACAGGCACAGACAGGCACAGACAAAAACACACATACACAGACAGTTGTACAGATTTGCAGATAGGCACACCGGCACAGACAGGCACAGATTGGCATACAGATAGGCATAGAAATGTATACACAGACACATACATCTGGATGATATCCTCCTTATGGCTCAGGACCCAGACACTCTACGCCTTCATATAGCCATGACCGTAATAGGGTCACGAGACAGACATATGAAGAGACAAAGACAGACATATGAAGAGACAAAGACAAACATATGAAGATAATCTCACAGGCACAGACAGGCCAACCATTTTAGTATGTTTTGACACCTACCTGGGTCTTCCTGGGTGCTCCCTCTGCATCTGATCTTCTGCTGCTGGTCCGTGGCTGGGCAGGCTGTTGTAGGATAGACTTACTCTCTGGTTGGACATGCTTGTGGTGACCTGGGCATGATAGTGGGTGAGCTGGCCCTTTACATGGCTGACAAGGGCAGGCTGGTGGGCGAGCTTGACCCTGGCTGTAGGTTACCTGGACAGGCTGCAGGATGGTAACTAGCTTTTGGATCATCTGTGGGCAGCATGCACTTGTTTCTGGTCCCATCCTCTAGCTCCCTTTCTCTTTTCTTATGTGCAGCAGGAAGAACAGGAGGTCACGCAGGGTTATAGTAGTATCGTCATATGTCAATAAAGAGAGTAAGTGGATAATCTCGTTCTTGCACAATTTCTTACACTGCACCACCAATTAATATTTAATTCCTAGTTGGCCCCCGGAAATATGAGCCTTTGCTCTAGGCAACCACTCTGCACTGTGCTCTCCCTGCCCACGCCTAGCTCATAAGTGAGACTTAGCCTGAGCCTCATTCAGGATCAAGGAATGGGCAGGGAGATCATAGAGCAGACAAAAAGGTCTAGTTTTACAGGGCTCCACATTCAGGGCTGGAGGTCCCCTATCGACACCCCTGCCGTGGCCTTTAGATTTTGCTAGAGATTTCACCATTTACTTACCTGATATCTTGATTGCATGGCTCTGGAAATGTATAAATCTATCTATCTATCTATCTATCTATTTATCTGTCTGTCTGTCTGTCTATCTATCATATGTCCGATATATCTATTTGCAAACATTTATTATTGTTTCTCAATTTTAGGTTAAAATATTTTATTGAAATATTCTAAAACCTGAACAGTTAATACAATACTCAGCACATACCATGAATATAAATTTGAAGTTTAAGTGATTTGTATGGATTTTTTTAGTTACATAACATTTCTAATTCAGCTCCTTACTAAATTGCAGAGAATATGTTTGTTTTTCTTTTTTGTAACACATTACTGTTTTTGCTCTTCCTATAGATGTTCGTATCTGAAAATAATTTTACAATCACCCACTGCATTTTCTGTGTAAGACTCTCCATGTGACATGTAATTACCTCCTTTGGGATATAATCTTGCCTTGTACTTTTCTGCAAGCTGAAAAAATATACCTTGAATTCTGAACTCCCTACCAAACCCTCTGGTAGTGGTATTAGCAGAACATCTTCAGCAGCTGTCTGTGCAGGTGTTAACCACTTCATCTACTGCTATTTCCTCAGGGTTTCTCCTGTCACAATCCAGAAACCATGAGTCAGATAAATGAATATATAAAAGCATAAACACTTTTTGCAAATGAGCATTGACTATGACCAGTGGGCAATGAATTTATACAAAAATAATGTTTAAAAACATTACAGTGTGCACAAAATTAGTGTTTTATAAATGCATAATTTCGCATCTGTGCTGACAATGTAGCCTTGATCCTGTTCACAAAAAATGTCAGAAGGCTATCATTTTATTTGTTTGTTTTTTTATTGGATACAAAATTCCAATACAAGAACCATAAAACAGCAGATTGTGTAGAGAACAGAACATATGGTTTTAACTTGTGACTGACAAAAGGGCCTCGGTTTAATATATTGGATAAGCTTTTCAAATAATTTAATATTTTTGGATTCATTTTTAACATGATTGCATTTTGCATTTTTTTTATAATTGTAGGTTTTTTTTTACATATCATATTTTTGATAATTTAGTTCAAGTTAATTTAAGTGTGAAATATTAAATCATTTGGAAAGTTCATTCAAAAATATTAAAAGGAGGCTAAAGTTAGCAATAGGAAATCTCAAAATAAAATATGTTGCAGTTCATTTTGGGGGTTTCAGCTTTTGTCCAAAGGTGTCTGCTCACAAGGGAGACTTTAATGGTGGTGGTGGTGGTTTGAACAGCAAACTAAGGCTTATATTATTTATCATTAGTGTCATTAGACAAGTGAGACATCTTCCTAATCTTATTTCTGCAACCTTTGCTAGTTAGTCCCTGTGTGTCATTGAGTAAAACAAAAAAAATGTTTACATTAATTTTAAACATTTTACTCACGGCTAAAAAGTCTTCAAGGGCATGTATAGGTGGGAATTCATAGCACATTGCACTCATTCCAACTTGGATGAAAACTTTCCTCGCATCTACTGAGCTAACGGGTTTAATTTTATTATATTAATGTTAAAGACTTTACAGGATATTAGCTGTGAATTGGGCCAAGGCAGTAAGTATCCACGTGTAGCCTCAGGAAGATTCCATGCTGTATGTATGGATAAAAGTCTACTGCAGAACCACGCACCATGAGATGCATTGGGTGGTTTTATCTTCTGATGCCCCTGCATACATGCTAGTGGTATTTTATGGGGCAAGACAGGGGGATTCATATTTGCTTCAATCTTCTTTACTGAACCTCCCAGCAGCAAAGAAATTTTTAAACATATAGAGAAAAAAAATCAACCAATCAGGACACATCTTAGAACATATTAGTCTGTGAGACTCCTCCCAACTGCTCTTTCTTTGCTGCTTGCCTCCCAGGTGAATCTATTCCAATTATAGCTCTATATATATCATTAACCTGCATTATCTTTGTTTATTAGATATTTTGACTCCTTTTAATATGATTATTTCTCATTTTCGGTTGTTTCATGAAGTAATTTGTGTGTTTATTTTATCTCTGCCCTTCATGACACAGACCTTACTCAGTTCAGCCCACTGTCCAGTCCCTTCCCTGTTATTTTCCTTAATCTGTTTAATTTATCTGGACTTTGCACCTTACTAGCAGTTTTTTTGTTCGAGTCTTTATCACGCCGCGCCAGTGCTGTGGTTGCAGCCTGACATGGTCACTCCCGCGATCTAAATCCAAGCCGCCCTTGTTCGCATTATTAGATAGACGCGCAAACCCGCCTCCCTCCTACTTGCTGGCGGCCATCTTTAATTCGGCGGTTTGTTTTCTAGTTTTCAAGCGCTTTTGTGCTGTTCATTTGCATTTGATGTCTATTAGCTTTCTGCTCTCCATGCCCGATCGGAATTACATCCATTCATCCATCCAAACGTAAGTATTTTTTCAGTATTGATTTATGCTTCCTGCTGGAACATATAATTTTGTTATTACAGTTCCTTTAGTGAACACTAAACAGGGCTCCACATTCAGGGCTGGAGGTCCCCTATCGACACCCCTGCCGTGGCCTTTAGAGTTTGCTAGAGATTTCCTCATTTACTTACCTGATATCTTGATCGCATGGCTCTGGAAATGGATAAATCTATCTATCTGTCTGTCTGTCTGTCTATCTGTCTGTCTGTCTGTCTATCTATCTGTCTGTCTGTCTGTCTATCTGTCTGTCTGTCTGTCTATCTATCTGTCTGTCTGTCTATCTATCATACTTTACTTTAGTCTATTTGTTTTTTCTTTCAGCTTGCCCCTCATTCTATAAACAGCTCTGTGCCTACTTGAGGGTGACTCCCTTGTGCCTCTTTTTTGAGGGAGACCCCCTCTTGCCTTACTATTGTTATCCTCCAGAGTGAACCCCTTGTTTCAATTGATTACACAGGTTACACCTGTCATTATTATATTGGCAGTTTAACTGCCATAACTCTTGTCTTTCGACAACATTGATGCCTTGTCTTTCGACAACATTTAGCCTTAGTTAAATCTACTCTAAGTCCCTTTTAAAGCTGACTGAATATTTTAATAGAGTAAACCCCAATAAGAAAAGCCTCTTTTTTTGTTTTGTGGGTGACAAATTTTGTTAAATAATAAATACATAGCACTGTCACCCTTCCAAGGGCGCTTACGTGGGACGAATTTTGGGGGACAAATTTTGTTAAATAATAAATAAACAGCACTGTCACTTTCAATAAAGAATTTGACCCCTTAAATGGTTCAGCCTCTGGTTATCACCTACAAGTGATGGACGAATAAGGTGCGTATTCAGATGAGGATCTCCCACAAGACTCTTCCTCAACCGACTATGTTACGGAGACTTTCCTCCTAGCCTAAGACCAGTCCTTTCAGGACACTGATCCCATCACTAATACTAATTTGGATAATACTAAGGACGATATCCTACTGGATACCAATGGTTGTCCTCTTTTTGACCCACGCTGTATCAGACACCCTCATTCAGCTGAATGGGCACCTCCTGATCACATTGCCAAATACTGCAGATTATGGCTTCGTAAACCACTAGAAAAGGAGGTTAGGGTCAAATTGAGGGCAGAATGTCCACGGCCTACAATCCCTGATAAGGTGGCTATCACCTCTGAACTCGACCCACTCCTGGTCACCTTTCTAACTAAAACAGGTAAAGATCCCCGTAAAGGCATCGAAGTAGACTTAAAAATCACACAAGACAAGCTGATGGATATTGCGGGCCCGCTTATCCTGATCTTTATAATTGCTAATGAAACGCTAGCAGGTGGCAACTTCAAAGCACACATGGTGCGTAAATGGGCACAATCGAACGGCGTAAAGCCATCCTATATAAAATTGATGCCAAACTGGCAGAACTAGGCACCAAAGAACTTGATCCAGAGGCTAACGGACTGTTATTTGGGGACAGATTGATACGTGACCTGAATAAACATGTATCGTACAGTTAAGATGGCATCAAGATTTGTGGCAGTTCACATGCCTCCCTTTTGGACTCTGTTCTGCACCTTGGAGCCAAAGTTTTTCCCATAGTCTTTCGTTACACGACTAGGCTCCATGGCATGGCTATCTGGGGTGATGCTGTTCATCCGGTTAAATTACCGAATGAATAGTCATTTGGTTCCACTACCGAATGCGAAGGTAAGGAGGCTGGCGGCTAAGCGGTGTTTGCGCAATTAAGTGTCCGTTTTCAGTTCCATAGTTTAGGCGCTGAACACCGCTGGCCGTTCGGGAGGTAAAATGGGCGCTGCCACGTGTTCGGCAACCGAACAAAGGCCTCCCAGTGTTAACCGCAGCTTCTGGGTGGTCAATTGACGGCACACTTCAGTTCCCAGGTGGTCCATCATTCGGTAGTTTGTTCGGTAGATGGAATCTACCGAACACTCTGGCAGAAAGGCACGAATAAACCTTTCAGCAGGGAAAATAACAGCTCTGAACTGCAGGGCCATAATCTAAAGGGAGCAGGCGAGCAACCAGGCTTCTCCAGTGCATAGATTCAAATAGATTCTGTTTTGGCGGTTCTACAACTCCCTTCGGTCAAGATCAAGAAAATCAAAAAAGACATCAGGAAAATTCTAGCCTCATCGACTATCCAGTTTCGCAACTTAGCATGCATAATTGGACTGCTCTCTGCCTTTATACAGGCGATTTTCCTAGCTCCTCTACACTATCCTCCTCCCATGGGCCGCGAGTTTGACATGCTTGTCGACTGTTCTGGTTTACATGGTTGATTATCGCTCAGGTTTACACGGTTGACTACACTTTTGATCGGCTGCATCAAGTAAGAGGAGTTGAGAGGAGTCTCACAGACTAATATGTTCTAAGATGTGTCCTGATTGGTTGATTTTTTTTCTCTATTAACTATTTCTTTGCTGCTGGGAGGTTCAGTAAAGAAGGTTAAAGCAAATATCCGCCTCCTGTCGTTAATAAAATTTAGATTATTCGGTCACTGAAGCTAGAATAATCCCAAATTCTTGTGATCAATCAGATACATTTATTGAACTGAAACATCAGATATCACACAAGATGAGCTTTGTTCCATGAACTGTGTAGTGGCGCAAAATGGTGCTTATCTTTAGTTATTTAATTTTATTTCATGAATATAATAAATGGTCATGGAGGAACATTTAAGGATTATCTGTAGCCTTTCTCCACTGATTAACCCCTTAAGGACCAAACTTCTGGAATAAAAGGGAATCATGACATGTCACACATGTCATGTGTCCTTAAAGGGACACTATAGTCACCTGAACAACTTTAGCTTAATGAAGCAGTTTTGGTGTATATATCATGCCCCTGCAGCCTCACTGCTCAATCCTCTGCCATTTAGGAGTTAAATCCCTTTGTTTATGAACCCTAGTCACACCTCCCTGCATGTGACTTGCACAGCCTTCCATAAGCACTTCCTGTAAAGAGAGCCCTATTTAGGCTTTCTTTATTGCAAGTTCTGTTTAATTAAGATTTTCTTATCCCCTGCTATGTTAATAGCTTGCTAGACCCTGCAAGAGCCTCCTGTATGTGATTTAACTTCAATTTAGAGATTGAGATACAATTATTTTAGGTAAATTACATCTGTTTGAAAGTGAAACCAGTTTTTTTTTCATGCAGGCTCTGTCAATCATAGCCAGGGGAAGTGTGGCTAGGGCTGCATAAACAGAAACAAAGTCATTTAACTCCTAAATGACAGTGAATTGAGCAGTGAAATTGCAGGGGAATGATCTATACACTAAAACTACTTTATTTAGCTGAAGTAATTTAGGTGACTATAGTGTTCCTTTAAGGGGTTAAGAGGTTAATGTATCCACTATCTGCCCATTTGTGAACATAGTGTGTCTGTGAGCCTAGAAAAAACAAGTAATGAGTTTAGAAATGTTGTGTTGATCTGTTATATTCTTTTTATTATTGCTGCAAAGATTTGTTTGTCATAATTGAATGTTCTCTAATTATGAAGGGGTTTAAAAGGTTCTTCCTGGTTTGTTCAATGGCCCAATGGCAATGCTAGAGACAGCAAGGGACAGCTGCTGTTAGGCCTTGTCATTTATGTGGCATAGAGCAATTGCCACTTTGACCTGTGGTAAAGATGGCTCTGCAGCTATTACAGGTATATTTTGGGGTACCTTTGCCCATATGCGCAATAATTTTGGCAATTTAGTCTGGCTAAAGTATGAGATAGTAATAGTGTTTAAGGAACAAGAAACGTCTCTGAAAATATTAGCTCGTCTTTAACCTGAATTCAAGAATGGGTGATAGGGTGGCAGTGAATGTAAATGGTGAGGACAGTTGTAGATAGATATGAAGACTATAAATGATCATAAAAGCCTTGAAAGCCTTAAATGGACCAGATAAATTATGGATCATTCTTGAGTGTTGTTATGAATGGATTAAAGTTATAAATAGTAATGGGCAGGATAAAATATGCAAAGACCCCTAAAAGTGACAAAACGTTTGAATCAAGTTCTAGAGATGTGTTTAAAAAAAAAAAAATAGCATAAGAATCATTTGAAACACGGAATGCATAGATAACACATAATTATAGGATTAAATTTAGTATATTCTTTCATTCTTTATATGCAAGCTGTGGGTGTGGTGAACCATGCCCCTGTTTGGATGGTGTGGACAAAGGAAGGTACATACATCTCATTTACAATATGTAGAGCCTCCCATGGCTAGAGTGTTTGGGTGACAGTCCCTAGGTCCCTCCTTGTATAATTATTAGAGCCCCCCAACTACCACCAACAGTAGGTCCTTCCCTTGTATGATTATTAGATCTGGGGACTGGGATAGGGACATTAGGTCCCTATAATGATTAGAGCAGGTGGGTGAATCATGTCCCTCCCACAATATGTATACGTGCTCCATCATGGGGGCAACATTGGCACCACAGTGGGAGCACAGGTGTTGAACAGGGATCTGTCCACTCCCTGTTCTTTAAATTGGGAGAACAGGGAGGTGTAATTAACAACTTATTAGGGACTTGGTAGCTGCCCACTGGCTGCTTGCTATTTAGCAGACATGTCTCCACTTATGACATTGTGAACATTTTAAAGGTATATGCCATGAGAGGGGGCATATCTACTAAACAGCAACCAGCCAATGGCTACTTATTGCAATGGCTGAATGATCCAATAGAAAATCTGAATGAAGTTTGTATGGTGAGTTATTGGTCATTCGTATATTCTGTCAATTATATATTTCAGATTCTTACTAAAACCTAAACTTTTGGTCATTTTTCCATTCTTCCAAATATGAACGCACATGTCTTGTGAACATAAGTTTGGTAAAGAAGTATTTTTCTACAGAAAGGGGATGTGGCTACGCAGGCAGGCTTATGGTGCAGCATTTTTCAAAACATTTTAAATTTTTGTGTAAAAAATATAAAGACCATGCAAAACATGCAGCATATTAATGAGGTTTAAAACCTGTCAAATGCATTAAGGGTGTATGGGTACCCCTGGTGTTAGGAATACAAAAATTTCAGTCAAGACTGGCTCTTCCTCTGCTCCGCCTACTTGGCTGTGATCATCAAAGTTGATGATCTCGGCCTATCCCAAGCTATTTTGTGCAGCACGGACCCTGAAGGCACCTGGAAGTGGCTGTCTGAGTGATTGTCACTAGAGGTGTTCCTTGGCACCAATGTAAACACTGCCTTTTGTTTGAAAAGGCAGTGTTTTTTCATTAAAAAGACTGCATGGAAAGGCAGTAAACTGTTTTGATGACAATAGAGTCCCTTTAAGCTGTAGTGATTCTGGTACGTAGCTGGGTGACGTTCTGTGCTACTTACTAGCCATGCCTAAAAAGTTACTTCCCACTGTAAGCCATAGAAAACTCACTAGACTTGTGCACAGTGGAAAGACTTGTTTCTCCCAAACCATTTTGTCTTGAAAATAAAAATGCTTTCTAGACAGCCACATTTCGATAATAGGGCAGTCCAGATCATCCTAATTTTGTTAAAAAAAAGAAAGATTTGGGAAAACTATAATATATATATATATATTTGCAGTACACTGATAGGTGCATTTGTTGCCATTTGGTTCACAGACTAAGTGAAAAAAAGTAGTCAATAGAGGGAAAAAGAGAAGGAGCAGTAAAAAAATATGTGTTTATATATTACACATGTATTAAATATATGATATAAAAATTCATAAATATATATTTTCAGCGGCTCCCTTTTTCCTTCTATTTGTCCCTTTTCACTTGTTCCGTGAATAAAATCAGTATTTAGTGACTGTCTCTTAACCATCCATCATCTTTTTTTCCCATTAATCATCTCTTTTTTTGGCGCCATAGGCGGAATTCTGAATCACATATAAAACAAACATTTTCATCCATTGTGTATTTTGTTTAATTCACGATTCGGCTAAATTTTGGCTCGGAACTTCAGGAATTTCAACGATCACTCGAATTGCAGTTCCAAGGGAAACAAATCTTTAATTCTAATACTCGCCATTGGTACATTTCTACTCGCCTTAACTAAATATTTACTTGCCAATGGCTAGTGACAAGCAGAAATTTTGAGCCCTGCTTAGAGTGCCCATTTAATTTAAAGTGAAACATTATCTTGATCTCTACAAAGCATGTTCAGAATGTACAAATAAATCCCTACGGTAATTATAAAAGCAAATGCAACAATAGAGCATTTTATCACGCATTTTATTTGCTTTAAATATAGAAAAAATCAATTTAGAGTTTTAACTTTGCTCACATTTTGATCAATTCTCAGTTACAATATCACTATGTTAATAAAAATGGAATTCTAAAATACCGGTAAGTGAAAATATGAATGTATACACACGTATCATCATGTATCTTTTATGATGTGTAAAATGTTAAAGGGGTTGTATGAGTTAAACCAGTACATTATATGATGTAATATGTGTTTGCCACATCACAGCTTAGATTATTTTAAGATGTGTGAAGTTGAGGCTAAGGATCATTGAGCCCAGTCAATTAATTGTTGGTAGGCGAACTGGAGGTCGCAGGAAAATGTGCAGGTTCTGCAGTGCTGGAAATTGACGAAGCATTTAAAAAAATATTTTATGTGTTTATCATAAGGTTTCATACCAGGAAATAATTTTGTTTACAATAAGCTGTCACAGTGCATGGGCACATTGATTTTTCATTTTTCTCCTAACATCTGTTCTTTTTCAATCTCTGCATTCAAAACCTGTTATAGCACCAAATATATATAATATGATGCCTAATATTTAATTATGGCAAAATTGATCAGGCACCGCACTCACTCCCAGCGGCCAGCGGTGCTCCGGAACAGGACCAGAAATCCCAACACGTTAAGTCAGCAAGAAAGATTCCCAGGCACTCAAAGTGTGAAAACCGCAGGCAGATTTATTGAAACAAAAAAGACAGCAAGACCTCTCAGTAGGTCGAAATGTTGCTCTCTTTTTTGTTTCAATAAATCTGGCTGTGGCTTTCGCACTTTGAGTGCCTGGGAATCTTTCTTGCTGCCTTAATATTTAATTCTGGTGAAGTCTCCAGTGGTGGCTAAGGCTGACTGAGAATCTTGGGAATTTTAGCCTTACTTGGCTAAATCATCTAGATCCAGATGTGATCATAGATTTTGCACTGACAAGAGTAGAAATCGTTTCTGACTTTTTAAATTTACTAAAGTAATTAGTATAGGCTTTTTCTTTGCCATACATTTTTCAACTAGATCCAGAGTGAATGGTCTATAATTCTAATTAAAGAGAATTTAGCATGAAACAAATGGTCTTTCCTCACCAAGGAGGAATTTTAGGTAAATGGTGGTCAAAACAGACTACATCCATTCCATTAGGCTTGTAATTTTCTACTCAGTGTGTGCCAAAGTTATTTCAGACTCCTACCCGATTGGTCTCAGAAAGTTGTGACTTGTCTGACCGTAACAATTATCTTGAGGTTGTGCAGACTGTTCAGTGTCATTGATTTCTACTATAAAAGATAAGGTCAGCTCCATTTCTCCAATCTTGAACCCTCACATTAAAATGGATAGCTTCATTGCTATTGTGACAGAACCACAGGGAGTGTGAGAACATTTTCTCCTCTTAAGAGCTGCTCTCAAACCTGAGGTTTCCCCTACTGTGCACCAGGTACAAACCTGATGAGTGCGCGCACTCCAACCCCACTCAGTAACCGAATTTCTGAGGAAACCAAGGAATGGCACGTTAGCGGTCACTAGGCTAAAAATCTTATTGGATGGCAATTCAACACCGTGAATTAAATACTCTTTTGACCAAAGGAGGCGGGGGAGAGCTATCTAGAGATATATACACACACACTGCCCCCTATACACACACACTGCTCCCCCATACACTATCCCTATACACACACACTGCTCCCCATACACTGCCACCCCATACACACACATTGCCCACACTCACACACACACTGCAACTGTTACACACACATACTGTCCCACACATACACTGCATCCCTGACATACACTGCCGCCCTCAATCACACACTACAACCTTCAAACACACACACTGCTCACACACTGTCCCCCTCACACACACACACACACACACTGCACACCTTACACATTGCACCACTCACACACACCACTGCTACTATGCCCTACTACAGCCCCATTTCCCAGCAGACCTCAGGTAAGTTGTCAAACTGTTCTTAAACGGTTTGACTAATTACTCTGGGAGGGGGTCCCGGCACTATTGACTCCATAACCACTACACTGAGCTGTAGTGGTTATTGTGTCTGGATTATTTCTTTAAATAATCTACAAGTGCCCCTCCCGAGATCAGGCTCTGGATCCGCCACTGCTCAGCAGTCTGTGTGTGTGTTTGTGTATGGACTCAGCAGACTGTGTGTGTGTCTGTTAGTGTGTATTTACTCAGCAGTCTGTGAGTGTGTATTTACTCAGCAGTCTGTGTGTGTGTGTATATGTGTGTATGGACATAGCAGTCTGTGTGTGTGTATGGACTCAGCAGTCTGTGTGTGTGTGTGTGTATGGACTCAGCAGTCTGTGTGTGTGTGTGTGTGTATTTACTCAGGAGTCTGTGAGTGTGTATGGACTCGGCAGTATGTGTGTGCATGGACTCAGCAGTCTGTGTGTGTGTGTATATGTGTGTATGGACATAGCAGTCTGTGTGTGTGTATGTGTGTGTGTATGGACTCAGCAGTCTGTGTGTGTGTGTGTGTGTGTATGGACTCAGCAGTCTGTGTGTGCATGGACTCAGCAGTCTGTGTGTGTGTATGTACATAGCAGTCTGTGTGTGTGTGTGGATGTGTGTATGGACTCAGCAGTCTGTGTGTGTGTGTGTGCATGGACTCAGCAGTCTGTGTGTGTGTGCATGGACTCAGCAGTCGGTGTGTGTATTTACTCAGCAGTCTGTGTGTGTGTGTGTATGGACTCAGCAGTCTCTCTGTGTGTGTATGGACTCAGCAGTCTCTGTGTGTATGGACTCAACAGTCTGTGTGTGTGTGTGTATGGACTCAGCAGTCTCTGTGTGTGTGTGTGTGTGTGTGTGTGTATAGACCCAGCAGTCTCTGTGTGTGTGTGTGTGTGTGTGTGTATGGACTCAGCAGTCTGTGTGTGTGTGTGTGTATGGACTCAGCAGTCTGTGTGTGTGTGTGTGTATGGACTCAGCAGTCTGTGTGTGTGTGTGTGTGTGTGTGTATGGACTCATCAGTCTGTGTGTGTGTGTGTGTGTGTGTGTATGGACTCAGCAGTCTGTGTGTGTGTCAGTGAGCAATTCCTGTGAGTTGTTGTGTAGGAAGGGCCCCAGTGCATTGCTTTGCCCAGGGGCCCTTAACTCTGTTAAAATGGTACTGCTTGTGTGTGTCAGTGAGCTTCTATTTAGTGAGCATGTGTGTGTCAGTGAGCTTGTCTTTAGTGAGCTTGTGTGTGTCCCTGAACTTCTTTGTAGTGAGCCTTCTGTTTATACAAGTGAGTTTGTCTGTAGTAAGCTTGTGTGTAAGTCAGAGAGTTTTGTCTGTCAGTAAGCCTATTTGCACATGTCAGTTACTATATATATATTGACTTGTAGGAATGGCATACATTTTTTTTCCAGGGCTGCTTTGGATTCCCAGGGATTCCCAGTTTGGCTCTGCCAGCGAGTGCACTTTACCGCTGAATCATCTGTGTGAGCTGCCACACACTTTAGCCCTGTTACACGCATCTGGGAGCTGCTGTTGACAGGTACTAGTAGTCTAGAGATTGGGACATGGGGTATATGCTCAGCTATCTGTATAATACAGATCTGTGTGTATATAATATCCTGGGATAGTCAGTGCTTCCTGTATAGTGCTGCTCTCTGTATAATACAGGCCTGTGCCTGTATAATATCCCGGGACAGTCAGTGCTCCCTGTATAGTGCTGCTCTCTGTCTTAGGATATTATACACAAACAGACCTGTATTATACAGAGAGCAGCACTATACAGGGAGCACTGAGTGTCCCAATTTATTATACACACAACCCTGTATTATACAGAGAGCACTGACTGTCCAGGGATATTATACCCAGACAGTAATTGATAGCTGTGCTGCAAAATGTCCTTGGAAATTTTTTTTCAAATGCTGGCAACTATGGCACTGTATCAAGGGAAATGTGTTTTGTTTTTTTTAAATAATCCCTGGAGGAAAATAATGAATCCTCCACCAGGTATTATTAAAAAAACAAAACACATTGTGTCAGGGGAGGGGCTTAACATGTGACAGGGGCGGGGTCAAACTGCAGCGAGGACGGGGTTAAATGTGACCCCCTACTTTTATCCCTGGCCCTCCATGTGCCCCCCCCTAAAAATGAATCCTAGAGACGCCACTGTAGGGGACGGGGTTATTTATGTTTTTCAAGTATTTATAGGGATATATTGTAATGGCGCACTGATGTGCTGATGCACTGATAACTTAGAGGCTACTAGCTGGGAGATAATTAACTTTAGCAGGTACAGATCTAGTTATCTCTCAGGCTCAGAGGAGCCAGGGTGGAACTTTAATTGTTGGGGGTTGTGTGTATTAAAATATGCCTTGTTGCTGAGTGCTGAGCACTTAGACTAAGCTTACAGCTATGCCTTAGACTAAGTCTGTGACTAAATTGTTAAAATGGTCCATCAGTCCCTTTATATAGTCAGAGGTACAGATAAGCACCTTGTTACTCCCTTTCACTATATCAAGAGGGAGTTCAGATTTGCAAAATGAAACAATAACTAGAATAGATTCAGAGAAACTGACGGGAAAAAGCAAGCAGTCAAGTGTAACATATAAAAAAAATTGGTGTTCCACTGAACCCTGGGGTTTTGCGAAAATGTGGTTCCAAGGTGATTGGCCCATCAGGTGGCCCATGCACTTAAGGCCACTCGATGGGCATTGCTGCACAGGGGCCGGTCATGGCTGCAGCCATTTTAATAGCGCGACCAGGTCCCCGTAGTATATGAAGCTGGGAGGAAGTGACCCAGTGTGTATCTGACAGTGTGTGTCACTATGTATATCTGAGTGTCACTGTGTGTATCTTTCAGTGTGTGTGTGTGTATCTGTGTGTTAAGGTGTGTGCTAGTGTATGTGCGTGTGTGTGTCAGTTTTTATGTGTCACTGTGTGTATCTGTGTGTCAGTGCCAGGTTGTATATCTGTGTGTATGTGCCAGTGTGTCTATCTGTGGGTCAGTGTGTTTCTGAGTATCAGTGTGTGTATCTTTCAGTGTATCTGTGTCGGTGTATGTGTGTATCTGTGTGTGTGTGTGTATCTGAGTGTGTGTATTTGCCAGTGTATGTGTACGTGTCAGTGTGTGTATCTGTGTGTAAGTTTGTGTGTGCCGTTGTGTGCATCTGTGTTTCAATGTGTGTATCTGAGTGTGTCTGTGTGTCACTGTGTGGGTGAGTATCCAAGTGTTGCTGTGTGTATTTGTATGTAAATGTGCGTGTATCTGTGAGTTAAGGTGTGGATGTGTTACTGTGTGTATCTGAGTGTGAATATGCGCCAGTGTGTGTATATGTCTGTGTTTGTGTATATGTGTGTATCTGCGCCAGTGTGTGTATCTGTGTGTCAAGATGTGTTCATGTGTCAGTGTTTATGTTTCTGTCTGTGTTTTTATGAATGTGTGAAGTGCGTTTGTGTGTATCTCTGTGTTAATGTGTATGTATATCTGTGTAAGCAGGTTTGGACTGGCCATCGGGAAAACCGGGCAAATGTCCGGTGGGCGGCGATGGCCAAGGGCCGATACCGACATGGGAGAAGCTCCCCGACTGGCCCCTTTAGGGCTGGTGCTGCCTGACCTCCATCCCATAGAGGGAGCTCTGTGTGGTAGGGAGATCAAAGATCTCTCTCACCAGCCTGCAACTAGCAGAGCACAGGCCCTGTTCACATGGTCTACACCTATCAAGGGTTGTAGACCAGGAACTTCTTCCACTGGACCACAAGGGAAAATAATTCCTCCCAGCATCCTCTCCTGCCAAGCATCAAGGTAAGAATAAACTGTGCTTTTTAAAAAATAAATAAATAATGAATTAGAAATGTACGTTTGGTTTTTTGCCCCATGTCCCCCTCTCACCTAGCAGGCCCTGTCCCTCGCTCTCACCCAGCTGCCCCATGCTCCCCTCTTACCCTGCAGCCCCTGCCCCTCTCTCATCCAGCAGTCCCATGCCCCCTCTCACCAAGCAGCCCCTGTCTCCCCCTCTCACACAGCAGCCCCTGCCCCCACCCAGCAGCCCCTATCCCCCCTCTCACCCATACCCTGAATCCCCTGTCACCCCCCCTCTCACCCAGCAGCCCTTGCCCCCACACCAAGAATCCCCATGTCCCTCTCATACCCTGAATCCCCTATCTCCCCCAGCAGCCTGTGCCCCCTCCACCCTGCAGCCTCTGCCCCTCTCTCACCCAGCAGCCCCATGTCCCCTCTAATACCCAGCCGCCCCATGTCACCTCTCATTCCCTGTCTCCCCCTCTCACCCAGCAGCCTCATGTCCCCCCTCTCAACCAGCAGCCACAACTAGCAGCGCGCAGGACCTGTTCACATGGTCTATACCTGTCAAGGGGTGTAGACCAGATACTTCTTCCACTGGACCACCAGGGAAAATATTTTCTCCACAGCATCCTCTCCTGCCAAGGATCAAGGTAAGGAAGAGGGATGGGGGAGTAAACTGTGCATTTGTTTAAATAATGAATTAGAAATGAAAGGTGTTTTTTTGGGGGGGGGTTTGTCACATGTCTCCCTCTCACCAAGCAGCCCCTGTCTCCCCCTCTCACACAGCAGCCCCTGCCCCCACCCAGCAGCCCCTATCCCCCCTCTCACCCAGCAGCCCCATGTCCCCTCTCATACCCTGAATCCCCTGTCTCCCCCCCAGGGCCGTCTTTAATAACGAATGGACCCTGGGCAAGTGTTTGCTTGGGCCCCTGGGCCCTGCTGCTCTCGCCCCTCACTCCCTGGTATGCAATCACGGCATCCATCCCAACGCAGTGGCGGTACTAAAGTAGAATTAATTTTATTGGGACCCCCAATTGCAAGGTTG
Source organism: Pelobates cultripes (assembly GCA_933207985.1). NCBI lineage: Eukaryota > Metazoa > Chordata > Amphibia > Anura > Pelobatidae > Pelobates > Pelobates cultripes. The sequence goes on from OW240914.1 coordinate 203,240,697, forward strand.
GACTAAAGGTAGAACTCCATCTGTCGTGCAACTCCAACAATGCTTTGACAGCTGGGACTCTACCAATTTCCCATGCTTGCAGGGTTGTATTTAGCACTGAGCCATGTTAGTATGTTTGAATGTAAGCATGTGTTTGTATGGAGTATGTTTGTGTGAATGTGTTTGTATGTGGTACTGGAGTTTGAATGCAAGTGTGCATTTATGTGTAGTGTTTGTTTTTGAATGTAGGAGTGTGCTTGTATGTAGTGTTGACGTTTCAATGCAGGAGTGTGTTTTATATGTAGTGTTGAAGTTTGAATGGAGGGGTGTATTTGTATTTAAAGTTGCGGCTCAGATGCACAGGTACACACTCTGACGCACAAGCAGATACACAGATACATACACTGACTACATACAGATAAACAGGCACATACACTGACAGACACACTGACACAGGTACATATATTGACACACACACAGACACATACACTGGTAGACGTACTGACAGACATACTGACACAGGCACATATACAGACATACTGACACACAGACACATATACCGACATACTGACACACACAGACACATACACTGATCAACATACTGACACACATACACTGACAGAAATACTGACACCCACACACTGACAGATATACTGACACCCACATACACTGAGAAATACTGACACACACACACAGGCACATACACTGACACACACAGACTGATATACTGAAGCACACACACTGAACATACTGGCACACAGACAGATATACTGACACACATGCATACACACATGCACTAACAGACAATACTGGCACTTGTGAGCAGACATACTGACACATACACATACTGACACACACAGATATACACACACATATATACTGACACACAGACAGACATACATACTGACACACACACACAGACATGCTGACACACACAATTACACTAACACACACATACACTAACACACACATACACTAACACACAGATACACTAACACACAAACACACACACTAACACACACACACACACTAACACACATACATACACTAACACACACATACACTAACACACAAACACATACACACACACTAACACACACACACACACACTAACACACAAACACTAACACACACATACACTAACACACAAACAAACACACACACACACACAAACACATACACTAACACACAAACACACACACACATACAAACACACATTTTTTTTTTTTTAAATGTAATCCCCCCAGTCTACTTACCTTTTGGAGTGCTGGGGGAATTCCCTGAGGTCCAGTGGTGCTGCTGGGCTCCTGGGCGGGTGGCCGGTCGGGCAGGAAGGCGGGCGCGCGAGGGAGCACTCACTGCTTCCTCTTCAGCTCCCTCGCGCGCCGCGTAGGGATGCCGGCGCCGGAAGATGACGTCATCTTCCGGCTCCGGCATCAGTGCGGTGTGCGAGGGAGCTGAAGAGGAAGCAGTGAGTGCTCCCTCGCGCGCCCGCCTTCCTGCCCGACCGGCCGCCCGCCGGTGTCAGCGGGGCCCACGGGGCAGGTGCCTCGGGCCCACCAAGAGAAACTGGGCCCGGGGCAGCTGCCCTGTTTGCCCCGCGTTAAAGACGGCCCTGCTCCCCCCCTCTCACCCAGCAGCCCTTGCCCCCACACCAAGAATCCCCATGTCCCTCTAATACCCTGAATCCCCTATCTCCCCCAGCAGCCCGGGCCCCCCACCCAGCAGCCCCTGCCTCCCCCTCTCACCAGGCAGCCCCATGTCCCCTCTAATACCCAGCCGCCCCATGTCACCTCTCATTCCCTGTCTCCCCCTCTCACCCAGCAGCCTCATGTCCCCCCTCTCAACCAGCAGCCACAACTAGCAGCGCGCAGGACCTGTTCACATGGTCTATACCTGTCAAGGGGTGTAGACCAGATACTTCTTCCACTGGACCACCAGGGAAAATAATTTCTCCACAGCATCCTCTCCTGCCAAGGATCAAGGTAAGGAAGAGGGATGGGGGAGTAAACTGTGCATTTGTTTAAATAATGAATTAGAAATGAAAGGTGTTTTTTTTGGGGGGGGGTTTGTCACATGTCTCCCTCTCACCTAGCAGGCCCTGTCCCTCCCTCTCACCCAGCTGCCCCATGCTCCCCTCTCATACCCAGCAGCCCCATGTCCCCTCTCATTCCCTGTCTCCCCCTCTCACCCAGTAGCCCCTGCCCCCCACCCAGCAGCACCTGTCCCCCACCCAGCAGCCTCTGCCTTTCCCTATCACCCAGCAGCCCCTATGTCTCCCCCTCTCACCATGCAGCCCCATGTCCCCCTTCTCAAACAGCAGCCCCAACTAGCAGATTGCAGGCCCTGTGCACATGGTCTACACCTGTCAATTGTAGACCAGATACTTCTTCCACTGGACCACCAAGGAAAATAATTCCTCCCCAGCATCCTCTCCTGCCAAGGGAGTAAACTGTGCAATTTTTTTTTATAAATAGTGAATTAGAAATGTACGTTTGTTTTTTTCCCCATGTTCCTCTCTGTGTGCAGGCTCTTTCCCTCCCTTTCACCCAGCTGCCCCATGCCCCCCCTCTCACCCTGCTGCCTCTTCCCCTCTCTCACCCAGCATCCCCATGCCCCCCTCTCACCAGAGCCGTCTTTAGCACGGGGCAGTTGCCCGGGGCCCAGTTGCTCCTGGGGGGCCCCAGAGCAGCTGCCCCGTGGGCCAGTGATTTCAGCAGCCCCCATGTACCCGGCGGTACAGCCGCACCGGCCCGCCAACTAAGGAGGCCCCCCAGGTGGCCCATGCACTAAGGGCCACCCGGTTACCATGTGTCAGCAGGGGCCCGGTCGGGCGCTGTGACGCTTAAACAGCGCGACCGGGCCCCTTTCTGTACCGGCTGGGAGGAAGTGAGTGCGGCATGTCACTTCCTCCCACCGGAGATAATAGCCGCGTGGGAGGAGGAAGGCAGGGAGGAGGGGAGTTCTTCAAGATAACTCCCAACTGCCTCAGCCTGCCACTGGACCCCAGGGAAACCACCCTCCATAAAAAGGTAAGAACCTGGAGGGTGGCTAAATGTATGTCAGTATGTCTGTGTGTTTGTTAGTATGTCTGTGTGTGTGCCAGTATGTCTGTGTGTGTGTGTTAGTATGTCTGTGTGTGTGTGTGTGTGTGTGTGTGTGTGTGTCAGTATGTCTGTGTTAGTATGTCTGTATGTGTGGTGTATGTCAGTATGTTTGTGTGTGTGTATGTGTGTGTGCTTGTGTCAGTATGTGTGTGTGTGTGTGTGTGAGTATGTATGTCAGTATGTATGTGTGTATGTGTTAGTATGTCTGTTTGTGTATGTCAGTATGTCTGTGTGTGTGTTAGTATGTGTGTGTGTGTGTATGTCAGTATGACAGACATACTGACATACACACACAGACACACTGACATACACATACACACACAGACACACTGACATAAACATACACACACTGACATACACACACACACACACTGACATACACACACAGACATACTGACATACACACACAAACATATACACACACAAACATACTGACACACACACACACACACAGACATACTAACATACACACACAGACATACTGACATACACACACACAGACATACTGACATACACACACACAGACATACTAACACACACACAGACATACTAACACACACCCACTAACACAGACACACTAACACACACACACAGAGACATACTGTGTGTGTATATGTCTGTGTGTTTATGTCAGTATGTCTGTGTATGTCAATACGCCTGTCAGTGTATGTGTTTCAGTATTTCTGTCAGTGTATCTGTCTGTGTGTGTGTCAGTATATATGTCAGCGTATGTGTCTGTTTTTATGTATGTGTGTGTATCAGTATGTCTGAATGTGTGTCAATATATTTGACAGTATATATTTGTGTGTCAGTGTATGTGTGTGTCAGTATGTATCTGCGAATGTTTTAATATGTCTGTCTGTGTGTGTATGTGTCCATATATCTGTCAGTGTGATTGCGGGTTGGGCGTAATGGGGAGGGGGGCGCAGGGACAGGGCCCAGGGGGCCCAAGAAAATGCTTTGCCCAGGGTCCTATTCATATTATAGACGGCCCTGCCTCTCACCAAGCAGCCCCTGTCTTCCACTCTCACCCTGCAACCCCATGTCCCCTCTCATACCCTGCAGCACCTGTCTCCCCCTCTAACCCAGCAGCCCCTCTCTACCCCTCTCACCCAGCAGCCCCATGTCCCCCCTTTCACCGAGCAGCCCCATGGCGAACATAACCTCTCCACAGGCTCCTGGAGGAGCCTGCTTTCCAGCCTCCTGCCTCAGGACTATTGGCCCTGCAAGATACACTGTAAAATACACTTTAAAATGCTCTGTTCATGTGATTTGGGATTATATTGTTCAGGAACCGAACAACCGCACGAACCAGAGACCACCTGTGTGCTTGTTAAGCCCAATTGACACCTTGTAACGAGTTCCATCGCAGTGTTGTAATTGTTTGTCTGGGTGGCCACAATTCGTACACAAACATTACATACAAAAATACCCCTAAATTCAAACCACAAAATTATATACAAACACACCCTTGACTCAAACACCAATACTACACACATGCATTTAAAAGCCAACACTACATCCAAACAATCCCCTAAACGCAAATGCAAACATTACATACAAAACACACCCCTATATTAAAATGCTAAAATGATATACAAACACCAACTCTACACACAAAAGCACACCTGCTTCTAAGTACTATAATCTGTTTACTATCTGTAGAAATGAGTGTGTATATATAGTAAAAAAAAAATTTGCTAATTGAAAGTTTTTTTTGGGGGTGGGGGGGTTCCATGATGTTAATACACTATGTCAAAGGGTTCCATGGAAAAAAATAATTGTGAACCCCTACTCTAGACCATGGGTAGTCAACCTAGTCCCTACTGCCCACTAGTGGTCGGTTTGGGATTTCAGGTGGGCGGTGGTGGGTTCTGCAGAAAATGCTCGGTTGGCCTCAATGGCCATGGACCAAGGCCGGCAGGGGAGATAATTTCATCTCCCCTGCCAGCCTATGCAGAGCCAGCCTTTGTGTAAGCCCTCTCGGGCAGGTGAGGAGAACAAAGATCTCTTAGTTCCAGCAGAGGGAGGGAAGGGCCTGGGAGGCGCTGTGTCCTCCTGCGAGCAGGCTGGTCAGAGCATTGCCGCACGTTACCATGACAGTGCTCCAATACAGTGCTAAGCTTGCAGGAGGACAGGGGAGTCAGCCTGCAGCCGGAGGAGCTACAGGCCAAAGTGAATATGCCACCACTGGACAGGGCCGGACTGGCCCACCGGGATACCGGGAAATTTCCTGGTGGGCCATCGGCACCTGGGGCAGGGCAGGCAGCTGGCTCACCTCCGGCTACAGAGGGAGCTCTTTAGGCGGCCGCAGGGGGAGCTGGCTGTTCTGTCTCTGCTCCCCCTCCCCAGCGCACTACAAAGGGACTGGGGCCGGAATATGACGTCATATTCCGGCGCCGATCTCATTAAGCGGCGCGCTGGGGAGGGGGAGCAGAGACAGAACAGCCAGCTCCCTCTGCGGCCGCCAGAACAGCCAGCTCCCCCTGCGTCCACCATCAGAGCTCCCCACAGGTAGAAATTGTGTGTGAGTGTGTGTGTGTCTGTCTGTGTCATGGTGTGTGTGTGTCTGTCTGTGTCATGGTGTGTGTCTCTGTGTCATGGTGTGTGTGTGTGTGTCTGTCTGTGTCATGGTGTGTGTGTGTGTAAGTCTCTGTCTGTGTCATGGTGTGTGTGTGTCTGTCTGTGTCGTGGTATGTGTGTCTCTGTGTCATGGTGTGTGTGTGTCTGTCTGTCTGTGTGTGTGTCTCTGTCTGTGTCATGGTGTGTGTGTGTGTCTGTCTGTGTCATGGTGTGTGTGTGTGTCTGTCTGTGTCATGGTGTATGCGTCTGTCTGTGTCATGCAATGTGTGTCTGTGTCATGGTGTGTGTGTGTGTGTCATGTTATGTGTGTCTGTCTGTGTCACGGTCTGTCTGTGTCATGCAATGTGTATCTGTGTCATGGTGTGTTTGTGTGTGTCATGTAATGTGTGTCTGTCTGTGTCACAGTCTGTCTGTGTCATGGTGTGTGTGTGTTTGTCATGGTGTGTGTGTGTTATGGTGTGTGTGTGTCTGTATGTCATGGTGTGTGTGTCTGTCTGTCATGTAATGTGTGTCTGTTTCATATAATATGTGTCTGTCTGTGTCAAGGTCTCTGTGTTGTGGTGTGTGTGTGTGTCTGTGTGTCATGGTGTGTGTGTCTGTCTGTGTCGTGTGTGTGTCTGTGTCACGGTCTGTCTGTGTTATGGTGTGTGTGTGTGTCAAGGTGTGTGTGTCTGTCATGGTGTGTGTGTGTCTGTCATGTTATGTGTGTGTCTGTCTGTGTCATGGTGTCTGTCTGTCTATCATGGTGTGTCTGTTTCTGTCTGTGTCACGGTGTGTGTGTGTGTTTCTGTCTGTGTCACGGTGTGTGTGTCTCTGTCCCGGTCTGTCTGTGTCATGGTGTGTGTCTGTCATGGTATGTGTGTGTGTATGTATGTTTTTACTCACCTTTTTTTTTAACCCCACGTCGTGCTGGTCTCCCCTCGACTGGCCCTGCCTCTATGGCTGAGATCATCAAGCTTGATGATCTCAGCCAATCCGCACTGTCACAGGAAGCACCTCTAGTGACCGTCTGAGTGTCTGTCACTAGGAAGCAATTTTCTCTAAAAAGTCAGTGTTTACATTGAAAAGCCTGCAGGGACAGGCTATAGACACCAGAGCCACTACATTAAGCTGTGTGTGTGTGTGTGTGTGCGCGCCTGCTAGTGAGTGGGCTTGTGTTTCTATGTCAATGGCCTTATGTATATAAGTGAGATTGTTTGTCTATGAGGCTGTGTATCAATCAGCTTGTGTCAGTGAGATTGTCTGTGTCTGCATGTGAGTATGCTTACTGTATAATTAAAAAATTTACTCTGAAAGGACCAATATTTTATATTGGAAAAAGCAATATATATATATATATATATATATATATATCAATCATCTAGGGTGGCAAGACATAGCCTTACATATTACATGCGACAATATATGGCGCAATGACTTATGGGGCTGGCATAGATTTTTTCCAGGGCTGCTTTGGAATCCCCAGTCCGGCCCACCCACTGGACCACCAGGGCTTGCAGCATTATGTCCCCTCTCCCTGGTAAAAGGTAAGAAGGGAGGGGGAGACATTGAGATAGAATTTCACATCTCACCCACCTACACACAGCATAGACCCTATGCACCTTTCACACACTGCCCCCTCATACACACACACACAAACTACACCCCTCACACACACACAGAATGCCACCCTCACACACACACAGACTGCCCCCTCGCACACTGCCCCCTCACACACAGAGACTGCCCCCTCACACATAGTGCCCTCTCACACACTGCATCCTCACACACACTACCCCACACTGCAAGCATCACACATATTCCACCTCTCACACACACTGCACCCCTCATATACACAGCACCTCTCACACACACGTCACCTCTAACACACACACTGCACCCTTCACACACAGTGCACCCCCTCACACACTGCCACCCTCACACACTGCACCCTTCACACATTCACAGCACCTCTCACACACACATTGCCTCTAACATACACACTGCACCCCTCACACACTTACATACCCCTCACACACACAGCACCCATCACCCATACTGCACCCTTCACACACACTGCCCTCTCAAACACACTGCCACCTCACACACAGCACAACTTACACACACTGTACCCCTCTCACACACTACCCCTCACACACACACTGCACCCCTCACACACACAACACCCTCACACACATAAAGCACCCCTCACACACGGCACCCTTCAAACACACTGCACCTCTAACACACTACACCCTTCACGCCCTTTACACACACAGCACCCCTCACCCACACACTGCACCTCACACACACACACACACACACACTACACCCACAAACTGCACCCCTCACCCACAAACTGAACTCCTCACACACACACTACACCCTTCACACATACAGCACCCTTCACACACAGCACCTCACAGACACACATAGAAAAAAAGTACAATAGGAAAAAAATAGCTAAATTTAAGTACATATTTATTTATTTATTTTTAAAACACTCTTTTCTAAAAATAAAATAAAAATAACACTTACGCTATAAAATTAGTTACTGTGGCACTGGTGATACAAAAGTGGGCAGTATGTATTAAAAGGTTGACTACCACTGTTCTAAACAATTTAAAACACATGGTTGCCCACAGTTAAAATGAATGGACACTGAAAGAAGAAACAGCGATTTAAAGAAAGTAATGATTTCTTAATTTTATAAAAAATTTGATTCATCTTCTACATCTCAAGAAGGCATTCAATTATTTTTTTAAATCATGTTTAAAATTTTTATTTCTACCGAAAATGCGTCCTTACCTAATGTATATAACCTAGTACGAAATAACGTTTAATACTTGGAAAAAAATAACAGATGCCAAATTTGTCTTTATTCTTGGTGTCATACTGTTAGACAATGCGATTCAGTAGAAAAAGAGTGCTCCTTTGAGTGCATACTGCTGCCATTTTACTCACTACTTGACACCTGAAAAAATAAGTCTACTATAAAACACGAAAAAAATAATCACTATGGGAAGCATAAAAACTCTTGTTAAAAGGCTGCATCCATAAAAATGTGTCAGGAATTGCACCTTTAAACCCCTAAGCTCGATATTCTTAAAACTCACTATAGATTCTGCTGTAGAAGCAATAGCAAACTCTGCTATCATTAGGCAAAATTACATTAGCCAAAGACTTAACACCTTGAACTAGTGATGTCTGTGCAGTACAAGAAATTCACATAGGTGCTGATTGCACCAGATTATTTTTTATTCTCTCAGTATGTGTAAAATCAGAGATTTTACATGCTAACAATAACACACCATGGGAGATGTTAACTTAAATGTTAATTTTTTTCCAAATACGGGAAACCTGCATAAAAATGAAAACTGACTTAATACATATTTTGCTGTAAATATTTGCAATTTTATAACAAGACAGGAAGCTCGTATTATGCATTAACTTTCTTTACTTAACTCCAGCAGCAAAGACATTTTTTCAATAAAGTTTAGTGAATAAAAAAGATAAAAACAACAGAGTAACTGAAATGGAACGTTGGTAGCCAATCAGCATCCAGCATAGTCCATATAGTAAATGATCCCCAATATTCTCCCTCTTTCTTTGCTGCTCCAGTAGAGATAAGTATCATATATATTCACTTATGCTACTGTTTTCTATACATACCTTCTAGTTTGGTTATATGTTGACATATGTGTTTATTCCTTTGGAATATATACTTTTCTGAAGTAATTCTATGTCTTCTTATTGTTTTAAAATATATATTTTTATATTTGGTGCACTGTCTTTCATGCATTCTATCTGGAAATGGAGTAGCTGTTCGTCCGCGTTCGGTAGTTTTGTCTTTGAACTGTTAGGTCAGTTATTTCTATGAATCGCATTCGTTAGTTTTTTCACACGAATTGCACTCATTTACTGTCGTATTACTTTATTATTCTCGCGTTCGCTTTTTTTGTATACGAACGGTCAATTCACTGTTCAGTGATTTCGGCAGTTTTATGCGAACCGCTGCACACGCGTTTCTGTCAGTTAGTCCCTCATACATTGATGACGTTTTATGGGTGGGAATACCAGTTAGTTGGTCCTCAGCTAACTTTCCAACCCACTTTACCTCAGGACTGCGTTTTTCTTCACAACCTGTTACTCTTTACTGGTAATTATTATTATAACTTGAACTATTTGATTTTCCTGTCAGGATGTCCCCTCATAGTTGGCAACATTTTTATTATTCAACTATTCTCGAATAGTAGATACAATTGCTATTTGTTGCAATTTTGTAAATTATGAATTCTAAAGAGATTAGACAAATTGAGTCACCAAAACCTGGTCTTTCTCATGACTGTGAAATTCTCACTGAGGATTCTTCACAAAATATTGTGGATTTATCCGTTCAAAAGTCAGTTTCCTCTGCAATTTATACTGCAATGTCTTCTATGCAAGAAGCAATTGCAAAGTCTGTGGCTCAAGCCATAAGCAACTCAAAACCCAGTGAGAAGACTCATTTAATTAGTACTCCTTCAGACCAGTTCTGGTCATCTGTGGAGTCTGAACGGAACCTAGCTCAAGGTTTTAGGAGGTCTGGGAAGGCCACCCAGAAATGCAAATATTGCTTTGACGGTCCTGCAGAATCCCCTGGCGGCTCTAAGCCACTTAAGATAGGGAAGGACCAAGACAAGAACACAATGCGTGTCTCACGCAAAACTGAAGAGTGTTCCTCTGCTCGTGAGGAAGACAAACGAGCTTGGAAGGCCATTCACAGGAGCAAACCTGACTCCTATAAAACCTCCTCAGATAGTGACTCATCTTCAATCTCAGGGGATGAAAAATCTGACTCTGATTCTGCCTCAAATTATTCATATATCTCAGAGACACCTGAGCTTATCTCTAAATCTGATGAAGAGAATATTATTTTGGATTTTAATGGTAAACCATTATTCGACCCAGACCATATTAAACACCCCAGGTCAGCCGAATGGGTCCCTATGGCTCATCTTGAATACTGGTTGAAGAAAGCCCTTGACCAAGCGGCTAGAAATAAACTAAGAGCTGAATGCCATAGACCGACCTTGTCAAAGAAAGTCGCACAGACCCCTGATCTAGATCCCACTATTGTACAATTTTTAACAAAATCAGGGAAGAACCCAAATAAAGGTCTTGACAGATCACTAAAATCTTGTCAAGATAAATTAATGGACATTTCTGGTTCTGTGGCTAAAATGTTTGAACATGCGAAAGCTTCTGGGAATCCTCCCAGCATTGATACTTTGAGAGGCTGAACCCAACGCATTATATGCTTTTTGGGGAATGCTAACGCAGCGCTGACCAGCGAATGCCGCAGGTCTATTTTAGTGAAAATTGACCCTCAACTGTCAAATTTAGCCACTTATGAACCTGGTTCAGCTGCGGAAGGTCTCCTATTCGGAGAATCCTTTATTAAAGACATTAATAAATATGTCAATCTATTTAGTTCCCTTGATAAGGCTCAGTCATCCCTGAGGAAAGTTTTCAACCCTAAAGTTTTCGGAAGGGCTGGAAGAGGAAGGCCCTCATATGACACCCAACAATCAACTCCATTCTTTCCACTACGTGGCAGACCTTGGAGATCAAGAGGCCATCGAGGAATGTTTCGCTTCAGATCTTCATCCAGTGAGTATGACAATCCCCCTTTCTTCCCTGGTAGGGTTAGGGGGCAGACTCACTCATTTTTTCCATGTCTGGAGTAAGATTACAAACAAATCTTGGATACTAGGCACGGTTCTAGGTTACAAAATAGATTTTATATCATGCCCCGTCCAAAGAAACATACCTTTCCCGATAAATTTTTTGACCCAAGGCCATGCCCTGGTGCATCAAGAAATATAAGTTTATGCTCAAAAAAATGCCATCATACAGGTGCCCATGAGCAGCCCAGGCTTCACAAGCAATTTATTCTTGGTGAAAAAGAAAGATTCTGGTCACAGAGCAGTCATAAACTTGAAATACTTAAACAATTTTGTCAGATACCACCATTTCAAAATGGAGGGAATTTATTACCTCAAAGACCTATTGATATTCAACGACTGGTTGATCAAAATAGATTTGAAGGATGCATACCTCACGGTACCTATCCACCACTCATGTCAGAAATATTTACAGTCCCTATGGCAAGGGAAGAAATGGCAATTCAAATCATTGCCATTTGGTTTATCCTCTGCAACTTGGTGTTTCACCAAATTACTCAAACCAGTAATATCCCTACTTTGAAGCAGGGGAGTAAGAATGATAATTTATCTAGACGACATATTGATTATGTCACAGAGTGTGCAAACTCTTCAACTACATTCTCAATGGACATTGAATCTGTTAACAAGCCTTGACTTTGTAATAAATTACAAAAAATCGATTTTAATTCCCTCTCTTTTAGGATTTCTAGTGAATTCCAATTTAGCCACTCTCAGCCTTCCATCACGGAAATTGAAAACGTTCCAAAAGAGATCAGGTCAGTTCTAAAGAAGGAATAAATTTCCATCAGATCTTTAGCACGGATTGTAGGTCTTTTATCAGCCTCGATCCAGGCTATCTTTCCAGCCCCCCTTCAGTATCGGGCTCTTCAAAACTTCAAAAGAGAACATCTACGCAACGGTCTCCTCTATTTAGACGAGATTTCTCTAACTTCAGAGACAAGAACAGAACTATCCTGGTGGTTAGATCACGTTCAAATTTGGAACGGGAAAGCCATTTTCACGTCATTCCCAGACCTAACTATAGAATCCGACGCAAGTCGATTAGGCTGGGGAGCTCGTTGTGGAGGCAATTCCACAGGAGGCAAGTGGTCTCTAGAAGAGACGAATATGCATATAAACTGCCTGGAACTCATGGCAGGGTTTTTCGCTCTACGCAGTTTTGCGAAACACAAATCCCATTGTTGTATCCTTCTCAAGATGGACAACATATCAGCAGTCCAATATATAAATCGCTTAGGAGGTACAAAATCCAAGCAACTGGTGGACATTGCCAAATAATTATGGCATTTTTGCCTCGATCGAAACATAACGTTACGAGCAGAATACCTTCCAGGCCTTTCCAATACAGTAGCAGATTGGAATTCCCGTTTCCTAGTGGATTACAGCGACTGGATGTTGGATCCCAACATCTTCCAACGACTACTTGCTCTGTGGGGTCCATTTCAATACGACCTCTTTGCATCACGACTCAATCACCAACTAGAAACATTTTTCAGTTGGCGTATGGATCCAGAAGCAGTAGATCAAGATGCTTTCCTCCAATGTTGGAATGACGGAATCAATTATGCTCCCCCCGTTTACGATGATATCCTGGGTACTTCTGAAAGCATGGTCCCGTCCCAGAAATCGACCTTAGTAGTTATAACCCCTCTCTGGCCATCACAACCATGGTTCCCTCAGCTTCTCAGCATGCTGATAGACTACCCACGACTCATACAGATGCGTCAGGATTCTCTATGCGATCCGGAGGGAAATTTTCGTCCTCTAGTGCTGTCAGGCCAACTACCCTTGATTGCATCTCTCATTTCGGGTCATTCAAATCTCATAGTGAATTTTCAAACACTACTAGAGACATTCTCTCAGAAGCATGGACACTGGGAACTCGTGCAAATTACAGATCAGCCTGGAAAATTTGGCTTAATTGGTGCATGGGACGGGCAGTGGATTCCATACATTCAGATTTAGCAAACATTCTAAATTTTTTGTCAGCCTCTTTTGACTCAGGGAAAGCTTATCGCACCATTAATGTCTATAGATCTGCTATCTCAGCAAATTACGACCCTATTGAATGTTTCCCTGTGGGTAAACATCCTCTAGTCTGCAGACTTATGAAGGATATCAGATTTAAACGTCCTCCATGCCCTAAATATAATATAATATAAATGTTACTCTGGTACTCCAGTTGAAATAATCATGGGGTGCCAATGACTCATTATCCTTAAAATTGCTTTCGTTTAAGCTTACCACATTACTATGTCTCATCTCTTTCAAAAGAGTTTCTGACGTTAAGGCTTTAGACTTAAATCATAGACAATATACTCCTGATTGTGTTAATTTTTCTATTGTTAGACGTACCAAAACTAATCTTCGCACTGTATTCTATCATTTATTTTGTGACCATCCTCTTCTATGTGTTGTTAGTTGTCTTCAAACATATGAGTTTAAGAGTTTAAAACCTCTTTGATTCGAAATTCAAATTTCTCGCAATTACTAATCTCTTTTCGTAAACCTTTTCTGCCTGTCTCCTCTTAATCTTTAGCTAGATGGGTACGACAAACTATGTCTATTGCAGGTATTAATATTTCAATGTTTGGAGCTCACTCATCAAGAGGAGCTATGACTACTAAAGTGTTTCAAGCAGGAGGCTCTTTATCAGATATGTTAAAAACTGCAGATTGGTCTTCAGAATCTACATTTAAACAGTTTTATTTTAGAACTTCTGATGTATTTTATATTATGACTATTTAGCTTTGAACATGCATAATACGAGCCTCCTGTCTTGTTACAAAATTCAAGATTTTCCTAGTCTAAGAAGATATAGATTTTATTAAAGACAGGAGGCGAGTATTATCCCTCCAATTAACCCACCCTGTTATTTATATTTCAGCTTAATCCTGTTTAAAGTTTCGTCATTCTATCCTTGGAGTTACTCTACTAGACACTTCTTCTAGATTCGCAGCTCGAAAGAGGGAGAAAATTAGGGATTTTATTAAGACACGGAGGCTCCTATTATGCTGCACTCTTTCTTTATTTCCCTCAGCAGCAAAGAAAAAACTTTATAAAACATAACCAATAATAACATTAACAGTTTTAGGTGTAATCTTCCTAGTAACAGAAACAGCCAATCAGGATCCACTTCTCCAGCATAATAGGCTCTGTCAACCAATCCTGTTCCTCTTTCTTTGCTGCTCCCTCAATTAAGTATATCTGATCCCTCAGGCTCCTTAACTGTGGGATTAGTTTTATATTGAATTACTTTATATTGAATTACTTTTATATTGTATTAATATTATATTGTATTAATTTCCTAGCATTCATTTCATAGTATTAATTTTATAGTATTAATTTTCTAGTGTTAATTTTTTATATGTGCTACTTTATTACTTTTTACTTGGTATTATTGATGTGCTACTGTAGGAAACATTTCTAGGGACATCCTTCATAGTTGTCCCTTTATTATTTTATTCTGCTGAATTTTCCCCTTTAAGTTTTTCCCCGCTCCAGCCGCTCGCCCCTCAGAGCCTAATTTGCAGGGGCTCGGGGACGTCGGCTGGAGCCGCACCCGGCGCTTCGTGCCCTCCTGCCGTGCCCGACCGCCGACTACAGAGCTCACTGAGCTCAGTTATCAGCTCCCTGCTCGCGGCGTACTTGTGCGCGCTGAGCGCTACACATTTCGCCGCGAGCAGGGCTTACCGGACTCTCTGCCTCCTCTGCACTGCTCCGGCGGCCATTTTCTGTTTTTCCTGCACGCCGCACGTAGCTCCACCCCCAACTCCCGGTCCTCGGAGTTGGGTTGCAGCTACAGTGGCGGTCGGACGGCTCCTTGCCCCCTTCCTCACCTGTCTCATTTAATTGTGCTTCTTGTTTTTGTGAGTACTCATTTTTCTCTTAAAGGTATATTTCCCCTTTCTATCTTTGGGTTACTCAACCCATCTAGGTCAGCTCAGTTCATTTATTTAAAGGGCCAGTGGTATACATAACATGCCTGGGGACAAAGATGTACCCTCTGGGTCTCTTGTCAATAATTTGGGGTCTGTTAAAACTACCCCAGGGGTATCTGAAATTGGTGCAACTAACCCCGCTGATTTTGAATCTACTGCTGATATGCAGCTTATGTTTGACAACACCATGTCCCATGTGGTGACTAAGGCCCTCACATCAGCAATGGGACTGATGTCTGAATCGCTATCACAGACTATTACTCACGCTATACTTGGGGCACAAAAGTCGACCCAACCGGTCGCTACCCAGGCTTTGCCTGCAGTAACCCCTTCCCAACCTCACATTGGCCGCAAGGCCACTGCAAAAACTAAACACTCTTCAATCTCACAGATGGACAGCTACACACCTGTCACAGATGGCGCGCCTAATATACCACCGCACAAAAGAGCCACTAGCCGGGCAAAATCGGCTAGGTTATGGAAGCGGGCAAAAGCCCAACTAGAATCTGAGTCTGATCTCAGCGAGATTGAAGAGGTCACTGATATGGATTCGGAGGATCCATCAGATCCCCAATCAGAGGGTATGACCCGACGGCGACCATGACCCGAGTACACAGATTGCACCACCATCTGAGTCGTATGACATGGAGCTTAAAGTACCAGACGATGCCACCAGATTGGTTGACCCCTACGGGGAACCTCTGTTCGACCCCGATGACCTACGTCATCCAAGGTCAGCGGACTGGTCACCTTCGGCCCATGTGGCCAAATACGTGGCATCGCGGACTCGCAAACCTTTAAATAAGGTGACACGAAGCAAATTGCGGGCAGAATGCCCACGCCCCACTGTCCCTGACGAGGCCTGCAGAACACCTGCAGTTGACCCGAAAATCATTCAATTCTTGGGCAAGACTGGCTGGAAGCCTAATAAGGGCCTTGATTTCTCCCTGCGCAACTGCCAGGACAAGATTTTAGACATATTGGGCCCGGCAACAAAAATTTTTGATATGGTCGAAAGTGACCAAGAATTAGATCGTTCCGCCATAAGTGGTTGGATACAAAGAGTGATTTGCCTGATCGGCAATGCCAACTGTGCGGTGGCCACAGAGCGTCGCAAAGCGATTTTATTAAAGATAGAACCAAAACTGGTGAACATGGCTATAACCGAACCGGGCGCCCAGGCCCATGGCCTCCTGTTCGGAGACAACTTTGTCAAGGAGCTTGGCTCCTTTGTTCACACTTTCACTGCCCTAGACAAAGCGCAGTCAAGCATGCGCAAGATTTTCCAGCCAAAGGTTTTTGGTGGGGCCGGAAGAGCCAGGAGCCGTCTGTCCGGCCGTGTCAATAGGGGCTCGTTCCGACAGAGCCGTGGCTCCTACACTGGACATGCCTCCTTCACGGAGCACCGCAACGCCCCGGTTTTCTTCCCACAACGTGGGCGACCATGGGTGGCTCGTGGACCACGTGGCTCCCGCCCAGGCAGACGACCTTATGGTAAGTACTCTCCTACTTCCTTCTTCCCTATGGGCAGTGGGGGGCAGACTCCGACATTTTTCCCATGTATGGTCACACATCTCGTCAGATGCTTGGGTACTGAACACGGTCAGAGGGTACACCTTAGAGTTCATATCCCTCCCGATACAACTCTCCCCGCCACAGGGCATGCTGTTTTCTCATCAAGACGCCTCCCTTGTAACCAAGGAGGTCTCAGAATTGGCACACAAACGGGCCATCTTAGAGATCCCCATGGCTACCCCAGGGTACGTAAGCAACCTATTTTTAGTTGCCAAAAAAGGCGGCGGCGTCAGCCCAGTTATCAACTTGAAACAGCTCAACACTTTTGTGGCCTACAACCACTTCAAAATGGAGGGCATACACTGCCTCCGAGATCTCCTCCAACCGTTGGACTGGATGGTCAAGTTAGACCTGCAGGACGCCTATCTTACGATACCAATCGCACGTCAGCACCAGGACTTCCTCCAGTTCATATGGCAGGGAAGGAAATGGAGATTCACATGTCTCCCTTTCGGTCTGTCCTCAGCCCCATGGTGTTTCACCAAACTTATGAAGCCTGTGGTGGCTCTGCTTCGAAGTCGAGGGGTTCGTCTCAATCTACCTGGACGACATCCTTATCATGGGTCGTTCCAACCACATTCTCGACACCCATCTGTCATGGACTCAGACTCTTTTGCAAAATTTGGGTTTCCTTATCAATTGGAAAAAATCCATCCTAACCCCTACACGACACATAGAGTTTTTGGGCCTCATCGTGGACTCCACTCTACAGACCCTACAACTGCCGGCAGCGAAACTGTCCACCATGAAGAAGGAAATCAGGCGTACTCTGACGACCCCCCTGATCTCCCTAAAACAATTGGCGAGAGTGGTCGGCCTCTTGGCGGCTTCCATACAGGCCATTTTCCCGGGCCCTTTACACTATCGAGCGCTACAGCGCCTACAAGCCTCCCATTTGAGAGACGGGACCGCATACACGGACATGATCGCTCTGGATACAGAAGCAAAGACAGAACTCAGATGGTGGCTATCCCATATGGACGCCTGGAATGGCCGAGCCATTTTCGGTACCGAACCGGATATGATCATAGAATCCGATGCGAGCTTGCACGGCTGGGGCGCACGCTGTGGCACTGTTTCTACCGGTGGCAGGTGGGCCGAAGTGGAGTCGATGCTTCACATCAATTGCCTAGAACTCCTGGCCGGTTCTTTTGCAATCCGCAGTTTTTCTCCAACTCAAGCCCGATGTGCCATCCTTTTGAGGATGGACAATGTATCGGCAGTCCGTTATATAAATCACTTGGGCGGCACGAAATCGAAGGTCCTGGCGAATTTGGCACGAGACTTGGCAATTTTGCCTGGCACACGGCATTTCGGTCACAGCAGAGTACATTCCGGGCCTCAACAATACCACGGCGGATTGGTACTCAAGGCACCTCAGGGATTCCAGCGACTGGCACCTGGAACCCAGGGTCTTCCAAGACATCCAGTCCCTATGGGGTCCTCTGGACAAGGACTTGTTCGCTTCCCGTTTGAACACCCAACTCCCCAGATATTTCAGCTGGAGACCGGACCCGGCAGCACTGGCAACAGATGCCTTTACTCAGGACTGGTCCTCCAAAAGGAACTACGCGTTTCCTCCCTTTGCGTTGATTCCCCGCTGCCTACTACAACTACGGCGACAGACGGGAACGGCAGTGCTCGTGGCGCCATTATGGCCGTCTCAACCATGGTTTCCTTCCCTGTTGGAGATGGCGATAGACGTACCCCGTACTCTCCCACACTTCGATTACCTACTTCGAGACCCGGACGGGTCCCCCCACCCCCTGGTTCAGCAAGACTTATTACACCTCATGGTGTGGCTGATTTCTGGGAACCTTACTCAATCGAAGGAGTTTCGGAATCAACTCTCCAACTTCTCGAGAGCGCATGGGCACCCGGCACAAGACAAGCTTATAAATCTGCTTGGCGCAAATGGCACGATTGGTGCATGGAACGGAATTTGGATCCCATATCAGCTCCTCTGACTTCGATCCTGCAATTCTTAACCTCCTTGTTTGAAAGCGGCAAAGCATATCGCACGGTGAACCTCTACAGATCAGCCATTTCAAACTCACACCAAGGCATCGAGGGCGCACCGATAGGACACCATCCACTGATATGCCGACTCTTGCGCGGCATCAGATTCACAAGACCTCTGCTACCACGCTATTCTGTACTGTGGGACGTCTCCGTCATCCTCAACCTCCTCGAATCTTGGCCAGATAACGCAACACTATCTCTGAAACACCTGTCGGCGAAACTGGTTATGCTACTATGTCTCATATCCTGCAAACGGGTATCAGACGTTAGAGCCTTAGACGTCACCGCACGGTCTTATACTCCGGAAGGGGTCGCTTTCGATATATCTCGGAGAACAAAAACCTCTATGAAGAAGGTGACATATCCAGCCTTTCCTGACAAACCTCGCTTGTGTCCGGTTCAATGTCTGCGAACCTATGAACTTCGCACCAAGGCGTTGCGGGACCCGTCTAGGCATGAACTCTTCATCTCCTTCCAGAGACCACACCTACCTGTGTCTACCACGACCCTGGCTCGCTGGGTCAAATGGATCATGGCTACGGCAGGCATAGACACTTCCATATTTTCGCCACATTCCATACGAGGAGCAATGGCTTCAAAAGCCTCTTCGATGGGTTGTCGCCTGGAAGACATTCTGAAAGCAGCCGACTGGTCTTCAGAATCTACCTTCCGTGACTTTTACTTCAAACCAATACACCACTTTGCAGGAACGGTAGTTTCTCAGCTTTAAACCAGCATAATAGGAGCCTCCGTGTCTTAATAAAATTCACAGATTTTACTATTACCATGACGTAAAGTCATGATTTTATTAATGACACGGAGGCGAGTATTATCCCTCCCTCCCACCCGGCGACGGGGGAAGGATAGACGGAAGTTGGGTAAGTTGACCTACGGTAAGTCATTTTACCATGTCTAGTTGTTACAGTTGTAATCGCCAGATGGTTACATTACAGTTATACTTAGATCAAGGTAAGTCTTAGCTACGATCACTGATTACCTATCTGGACACCCACATTTATAGGTTACACAACAATATTCACTTGGACACAACACTGACCAAACACTATCTTGAATACCTATGACTATGCATACACTAAGTTTTATGCAAAGATATTACCATATTTTTCCTCTCTTACAGCATAATCTGCCCATCTATTCCGGGAATACCATGTTCTATGCAGTTCAACGTTTTATTGGATAATTTTACTTCTTCGGGATTGCAAACAAAGAGGAACAGGATTGGTTGACAGAGCCTATTATGCTGGAGAAGTGGATCCTGATTGGCTGTTCCTGTTACTAGGAAGATTACACCTGAGACTGTTAATGTTATTATTGGTTATGTTTATAAAGTTTTTTTCTTTGCTGCTGAGGGAAATAAAGAAAGAGTGCAGCATAATACTCGCCTCCGTGTCATTAATAAAATCATGACTTTACGTCATGGTAATAGTAAAATCTGTGAATTATTTACTATATGGACTATGCTGGATGCTGATTGGCTACCAACGTTCCATTTCAGTTACTCTGTTGTTTTTATCTTTTTTATTCACTAAACTTTATTGAAAAAATGTCTTTGCTGCTGGAGTTAAGTAAAGAAAGTTAATGCATAATACTCGCCTCCTGTCTTTAATAAAATCTATATTTTCTGACGTCAAGACTAGGAAAATCTTGAATTTTAATCAAAACACCGCACAGTGGATGATGATAATTACACAGTAGAGTAGACACACAAATATCACATCAGCATATTCTCTTTGCAGAAGTTATGATGGAAAGAGCTTCTCTGCCACTTTGTCCCCGCAATGTTATAACTGCACCAAGTGTAAAATCAGATATATCACTGTAAGAAGCTGATGCTTTATCCTGTCAATTCAAGTACCTGTATTGCATATGCTTTCTGAGAAGCTGCATGCGATACAAGTTCCTCTTTTTACAGGCTCCTACATATACACTGATCAGACACAACATTAAAACTTTGATTATATCATTAAAATGGCACCTGTCAAATGCTGGGATATATTAGGCGGCAAGTGAACAGTCAGTTTTTGAATTTCATGTGTTGGAAGTAGGGAAAATGGACAAGTGAAAAGATCTGAGTGACTTTGGGCCAAGTAGTGATAGTTAAATGACTGGGCCAGAGCATTTCCAAAATGAGTCTTGTAGGATTATTATTATTATTTTATTATTTATATATGTTCCTGGTATGCAGTGATTAGTACCTACCAAAAGTGGTGCAATGAAGGACAAGATGTGAACTGGAATTAGGTTCATAGGCGTCTAAGACTCATTGATCCACATGGGGGTGGGGGGGGGGAAGGGGTGAGGGGGTGAAGGCTAGCCCATCTTGTCTGGTCACACAGAAGAGGTACTGTAGCTCAAAATGCTGAAAAACCTACTTCTAGTCATGATAGAAAGGTATAAGAACACACGTGCATTGAGTATAAGGCTGAGTAGTTGCAGACCGGTCAGAGTGCCTATGATGACCAGGGCTGTTGCAAGGACTTTTGACTACACAGGCAAAGATAAATTAGGAGTCTTTCAAAATATGTAACTTGGAAATCTGTTTGGTATCCATGAACACTCCCAACATTGAGTGCATAAAGTTTAGTATAAATTGACAACTAAAAAACTAAATATGGGTAAACTGGTTAGGGTCTGTGCTTATGCTTAACATTTTCGTATTGTTTAGTGAAGCCATTCTTTTTTGTTAATTAAAATAACAACACACAGATTGTAGTAAATTAATTTTATTGTTTATTTTTAATAATTAAAATAATTTGGCATTTTAAATAATTTTGCAGGCTATATTGTGAAATAACTAAATAAAAAAATACTCATTTCAGTTATACTTGGTACAACTGATGTTCCTATATTTTGATTATATTTCCACATATTTTTTGCACTATTTTATTTAAATTAGCATACCATTCTGCCTATTTGTGAATATGCATTACCTAAGTCAGGAGTCAGCAACCTATGGCACATGTGCCATGCATTTCATTTGAGGTGCCTTTGCACGGCACTCAGGGATGCTGGAGCCAAACAGGCTCTGGCCTATCAGGAGTCCCAATGGAACTTCAGCTATCTGCTTTTGCAAAAAGGTGATGAGGGACAATCCTCAATTTACACACTGCAGCCCTCAGAGGAAGTGATCTCAAATCTTCCTCCCAGCACTTGTGAACGTGAATCCGCACTGGAGTAGAGCAGCCCACAGCAGCTCCTGCCCTTGACCTGGCCAACCCAGCCTCCACTGGACCCCAGGGAAGCCTCCAACACAACTAGATACACACCACTGACAATCAACACACGTGCACACAACCCAACAAGCAGCTTCTCAGCCCACAATAGCCCACATACGCGTATATACAACACTGCAAAGCAACTGCAGCACCCATAAATTCAAGCATAATATGGCAACATACACACCTCTATTAAAAAAAAATAGGACCAGCACACCAAGGGACTTCAAGATTTGGCACAGTTTGCACTATTTTCTTAAACACCAATGTTGTAACAATTTATTATTATTATTAATATTATGTTATTATTTATATAGCGCCAGCATATTCCACAGCGCTTTACAGTGGGTGGATGAACAAACATGTAGTTGTAACCAGACAAGTTGGACACACAGGAACAGAGGGGTTGAGGGCCCTGCTCAATGAGCTTACATGCTAGAGTGAGTGGGGTAAAGTGACACAAAAGGTAAGAATAGTATTAGACTAATGACAGTTGCAACAGTGGAATCACTCGGGAGCTATCAAAAGTTTAATTGATATGCTTTTATGAAGAGGGTTTTTAATGATTTTTTTGAAGGAGTGGAGACTGGGTGAGCATCTAAAGGAGGAGGGAAGTGAGTTCCACAGAAATGGTGAAGCCCTCAAGAAGTCTTGAAGGCAAGCATCAGAGGTGGGAGTACAGACAGAAGATAGACGTAAGTCTTCAGCAGAGCATAAGGGCCTAGACGGGACATACTTGTGTATTAGGGAGGATAGATAGGTGGGAGCAGCATTATGTAGAGATTTGAAAGCAAGAACAAAAATTTTAAATTGAGCCCTATATCTTACAGGAAGCCAATGTAGGGACTGACAAAAGGGTGAGGCGTGGGAGATGTAGGCGGACAGGAAGATGAGCCTCTCCACCGCATTCATTATGGAGTGTAACGGCGCAAGTTGGGAGCACATAAGACCACTGAGAAGCTGATTACAGTAGTCAAGGCGAGAAAGGACAGTGGAATGGACCAACACCTTAGTTGCATCTGGCGTTAAGTAGGGTCAGATGCGCGCAATATTTTTAAGATGGAAGCGGCAGGATTTGGTGATAGACTGAACATAAGGTGTGAAGGAGAGGTCAGAGTCAAAGTGAACACCTACGTAGTGAGCCTGCGTGGTGGAGCTGATGGCAGCACCGTTGACTTGGAAGGAGACAGACACAGGAGTAACAACACTTGAGGGAGGAAAGACCACAATTTCAGTTTTGGTCAAGTTTAGTTTAAGGAAGTGGGCAGCCATCCAGTTAGAAATAGCAGAGACACTAGTCAAGAGGGACGGGGAGAGATCAGGAGAGGACAGATAGATTTGCGTGTCATCCGCATAGAAATGATATTGGAAGCCAGAGGAGCTAATGCGTTTACCAAGGGAGGCAGTATAGATGGAGAACAGTAGGGGATCAAGGGCTGAACCTTGGGGGACACTAACAGAGAGTAGTTGGGGAGAAGAAGCAGAGCCAGAGAAAGAAACACTGAAAGAGTGCTGGGAGAGGTAGGAGGAGCACCAGGAGAGAGCAATATCTTGTAGACCGATATTGCGGAGGATGAGAAGAAGCTGTTGATGATCAACAGTGTCAAAAGCAGCAGAAAGGTCAAGGAGAATTAGGATAGAATAGCGACCATGAGATTTTGCAGCGAGTAGATCATTGGATACTTTGGTCAGTGCCGTTTCCACAGAGTGCTTAGTGTGGAAACTAGACTGAAGTGGGTCTAGCAGAGAGTTGGACTCAAGGAAGTCTGTCAATCTCGCATACACAACTCTTATAAGGATCTTGGATGCAAAAGGCAGTAGCGAGATAGTTTATAAAATTTGTCCTCTTTATTATACAAATCATATATTTTAAAATAAATTGAAAAGTATGCTATGCAAAAAAACAACAGAAAAACCCCAACATATTCTTTGTGTACAAGTATGGTTAAATAATCATCAAATGTTTCTTGATCTGATCTTATATGCTGCATTTGGAAAGTGGATTTATTTATTATTGTATCCTGTAGTACCAAACATCCCTACATTTCAGTGGCCAGATATTTTCTTGAGACATGCTGTACAAAAGCATATATTGTATAATTATTGCTATTTACAACAGTTGAAATTTGCAAACACATTGATTGCATCCAAAGGGTTCAGTCACCAAGCTGTGCTATATGATGAAAATTAATAAACCATTTGTAAGATAGCCAAGTTGGGTTTTTGTTTAACAATATTACTGTGATAGACCCAGCACCATGGGAGATCAGTGCTGGAATTGGTAAGTGTTAAAAGATTTTTTTAACCCTTGCAGTGCCGGCAGGGCCGGATTAACATGGGGGCTGATGGAGCTGCAGGCCCAGGCCCAGCCCCATGGAATAGGCCCATTTATTTAAAAAAAAAAAAACAATTTAAATTTTTTTTTTTTTTTTTACATACTACTCTTAGGGTTGCCAGGTATTTCTCATGTATTTCTTATGGATGCCAGGTATTTCTCAGAAGTATTTCTCAGGTATTTGAGGCTGCCTAGCCGGTGCAGGTAAACAGAGATTATTCTGCAATACCAGCGCTGGCCAGTAGGGGTCGCCGCTATTTGTGTGGAGAGAAGCAGGGATAAGAAGTTACAGCATCTCCCTCCCTGCCTCTCTCTACACACTGATCCACGAGGGAGCAGCTCTGCACAGAGAGTCCAGACAGCAGCTCCAAGCCTGCGAGACATGGGGACGGTGAGAGACTAGGGGATGCTGAGACATTGGGACACTGGGGAACATGGGGACCCTGAGACACTAGGGACACAGTGGCCACATGTCTCCCAGTGGCCCCTAGTCTCTCAGTGTCCCCATGTCTCCCAGCCAGTGTCGCTAGTGTCTCAGTGTCTCCATGTCTCTCAGTGTCCCCATGTCTCTCAATGTCCCTGGTGTCTCTCAATGTCCCTAATGTCCCAGAGTCCCCTAGTAATTCTCTCAGTGTCCCAATGTCTCTAAGTGTCACCTATTGTCCTAGTGACATCAAACCACTTTGAGACATGGGGACACAGACTCTAAGGGACACTAGTAGTATAATATAAAAGAAAAAATCTCAGGCATTCACTGTGATAGATTTAAGCAGGTTTATTGGACACCACAACATTTTGACCTGTACCCATATCTTTATCAAGTCTCCAGTGTCCACTATGTATCACAGTGTCCCCTATGTATCAGAGTGTCTCAGTGCTCCATGTCTCCCAGTGTCCCTGGTGTCTCTCAGTGTCCCAGTGTCCGTAGTGTCTCAGTGTCCCCTAGTCTCTCAGAATCCCCTAGTCTCCCAGTGTCCTCATGTCTCACAGTGTCCCCAAGTGTCTCAGTGTTCCCTAGTATAAAAGAAAGAAATCTCAGGCACTCACTGTGATAGATTTAAGCAGGTTTATTGGACACCACAACGTTTTGACCTGTACCCAGGTTTTTATCAAGTCTACAGTGTCCCCTATGTATCACAGTGTCTCAGTGCCCCATGTCTCCCAGTGTCCCCTCATGTCTCAAAGTCACCCAGTGTCCCCATGTCTCCCAGTGTTCCCAAGAGTCTCAGTGTCCCCAGGTCTCCCGGTGTTCCCTAGTATCTCAGTGTCCCCATGTCTACCAGTGTCCCAATGTCTCTCAATGTCCCCTAGTATCCTAGGGACATGGGGACACTGGGATACATGGGGACACAGACATGCCCCCTTTTTGTGTATGTTCGCCCCTTTCGGCAGTTCTGGTTACGTGATTTGTTTCAGTGGCCCACCCTTTTACCCCATCCATAGGCTTCATGCTTTACTGGACACTGCTGTTAGGGGCTATGGGTTTACTTGAAAGATGAAAGCGTGAGATTAGCATACAGTATTTGTTTCCCTCCAGCTCACCTCCATCAGATACATGACGCTTAGGAGGTAGGACTGTTTTAGTGCTTTTGGTCGATAAGATTTTGTAACTAGGCCCATAATAATTGTCAGCACCAGGCCCACTGGGCTCTTAATCTGGCCCTGAGTGCCGGGATGCAGGGGGGTTGGGGGGGGGGGAACAATGGTGTAAGAAATACAGATTTGTATTCCATGGCTTGTTAGTTGACCCATGTTGTCCACATTAATATATTTAGATCATCTTGGCCCATGTGTGCCACTTAATTAGTCATTCTTCTTGAGGACTAGCTATAGCTTCCAATAGGGACCAAGTGTCCAGTGATTGCTACTACTAATTTAGAATATCCTGCAATATGACAAAAATGAATGTAAAAAGGTAAAACATTCCTAGAAATGTGCCTGTTTAAAATGTATACATGAGATATACTTACAAGTAATATAATTACATGCCACTTGTTCTTAACTCATAATATGTTAATGTGCATCTGTACAATTTGTGAATGTGTTTCCGGAGATGATAAATCAGTCCTTTGAAATTAAGTATAAACAAAAAGATACTAATAGGAAGGTAACTAAAAGTAATGTGGATACATTCAATCAGGCAATCTCCCTCCCACCCCCCATCCCATGTTGCTGAAGGGGTGAAAACCCCTTCAGTGACTTACCTGAGACCACCGGCGATGTCCCTCGGCGGTGGTTTAGGGTCCGCCCACGCTCCTCCCCAGCCGACGTCAGCCAGTGGGGGAGAACGATTACGCAGGCGCGGCTGCCGGCAGGATGAGACCTAATGCGCATGCGCGGCACTGCCACGCACGCGCATTAGACCTCCCCATAGGAAAGCATTGTAAATGCTTTTAATGCTTTCCTATGGGGATTTTAGTGACGCTGGAGGTCCTCACATAGCGTGAGGACGTCCAGCGACGCTATAGCACAGACCTGTGCTATAGACCAGGAAGTGCCCTCTAGTGGCCACTAGAGGAGGAGTTAACCCTGCAATGTAATTATTGCAGTTTATGAAAACTGCAATATTTACAGTTGCAGGGTTAAGGGTAGTGCGAGTTGGCAGCCAGACCACTCCAATGGGCAGAAGTGGTCTGGGTGTCTGGAGTGTCTCTTTAAACCCAGTCCTAACTCTTGATTTACTTGTTAAACTCCCAATGTTGAGTTTGATTTGCTCACACTGCATTGTAAACCAAAAAACAAAAACAAAAAACATTGTGCCTTAACAGTCTTTTCAACTACATCACAGGTTGAATGTTACAGACAGCCAACGGCATTGATAATGCAAATAGGTGAAAGGTGCATCACCGCTGTGTTAGATATAAATAATAATGCTTTTGCCCCAAATTTACCGTTAATAATAGAATTTTGGCACAATTTGTGGTCTTTATTTATCTTTATATCAGTAGAAATAACAGTTTTCTGCAACTTTGAATTACAGACATTCTTGTTTATCTTTCTCATTCCTCAGAGCCTAATCTGTCTGTCACTGATTCCTTGGAACCTAATCTGTCTGTCTCAGACTCTTTCGAGGACAACTTGTCTGTTTCAGCTTCATCCATTAGATAGCTTGCATCTGTGTTGTTGGCTGGACATGCGGTCAACTCCTTCTCGGTTATTGGGTCTTCTGCGTGTGCAACCAGTTCTAAACTGGAAAAAGAAGTCAAATATCAAAATAGGGAGAATTAATCAAATTTACCATGTTAGTATCAAATAAAAACAATTATAATGACATGTAGGCATCAAATCACACTATGATATTATTAGTCTAAAGATAGGGCAGTGTAACATTTTACATTGGAAGGATGGAACATGTGGGGGTCTAGGGGTGGGGTTTATTAAAGGACCATGTAAGCCTCCCGTGTTCTGACACTTGATAAACATAAAGCCCTGCACATGCACAGACAATGTGAAACTGCTCAGGCATGCAAAGAGTCCTGCATGGTCACTAAGGTAGATCAATTTTGTATTGCTTCAGTGCATGCAGTTTCAAGCATTTGTATGTATTTAGTTCAATGTTTCTAATAAACAGCATACCTAATAATTAAAATTATAAATCAGGGAAACCTCATGTTAGAATCCCTGGTTTGGTATTTCATAAAACTAAGTAATTGATTGAAAGAAATGTCTTCAACAGTAAACAATGTGTGAGAAGATTGCTGCAATATAGCAAACGATAACCATTTAACCGTCAATTCAATGATATAAAAGGGTTTATTTATCCATTGCCAAAAATAAACATAAAACTGACAGTTATATCTATATGCTAATTAGATATTGTGATCCTAAAAATAAAGCCAACAGGTGATATATTGTGTCTCTATATATTCCCTATTGGTATAATAAACATCCCTTCAGAATCATTTCATAATTACAATATCCAAATAATCTGGA
This sequence comes from Pelobates cultripes, assembly GCA_933207985.1. NCBI lineage: Eukaryota > Metazoa > Chordata > Amphibia > Anura > Pelobatidae > Pelobates > Pelobates cultripes. The sequence continues at coordinate 203,269,116 of OW240914.1, forward strand.
ACAATCGTTGAAAAAAAGAGAGGGGAGTTTAATTGGGGAAACAAAACAGTATTTATTATAGGGGGAGATCACCTAAATTGTCAATTGGCTGTCATGGTAGTACAGGGGGTTATTGGAGTAGAAAAGTAGGGTAATAGTAATATAAGTATACAAAGCAAGATGATGTTGGAAGATCTGGAGAGATAGAAGGAGGGAGAAGGTAAGTAATGTTAAACACAGCTTAGGTAAGTATGGCAGTAATCAAAGGTATTATCTGGAGGCTTAAAAGTGCCTATTTCTATACATATATGCTGCTCCTTATCCTGCAAAAATCCCACTTATCTATAGTCTGGACTATTAAAAAACAATCACTGTGGCAAAACTAGCTACTTAAGACTATAATTGTATGAATATGTTTATATGCCTTTAAAGCTGTTAGAACCAAGTGTATTCCTGTATCTACATTTCAGGCGAACAAGGGCATTCGAATGCTGGCGGCATGAAAACCCCAGCATTCATACTGTAGTTTCACGAACAGTGCGTTTCAACACTGTTCGTGAAACAAATAAACTATCGAATGGGCGACCACACACAGGAGGTTGGTAGTACAGGGGGTTATTGTCTCCCTAGGGGGCTGTCGTTCGGCTACCGACCACGCGGTGGTCAGCCATCTTGGTTCCTTTGTTAAGCCCAGCGGTATTTGGTCGTCGAGCGCCTGGAACTAAAATCGGCTACTCAGCGGCACGAATACCGCTGGACTTCCAGGCCGTTCGGGAGCCCCGGGCGTTCGGTAGTTTGTTCCCCTAATGTCAATCGGTACTTTGAATATAACTTGAATTTAATGTGTGTTTCGCGCGGCGTTCGGTTAGTTATGCTGGGATCTGAGCGGTATTCTCACGAACTGTATACCCAGACCCCAGCTATTTACCGAACGTCCATTCGTTTAAATAGAGCGAGTAATGTGAAAGTTATGGATTTTAATGTTAAATATTGGTTCTGTTGCACGGAGGGATAATCTACTTAACTGTATATTCTAGTAGGAGTATCCCTCTCGTCCAGCAGTGCATGATGGGAGAAATGTCCAGATTGTTAAGTCCCCCATGCAGTCCCCTACTGTACAACCCCTGCAATGTCAGTAGGGAAACCCCTTGCATGGGGACTTGCATAAATACTGTGACCTGTGAATAAAACCTCAGTTGACTCCCATCCTATGTGTCGTCTAGTTCTTGGGAGGGAAGGATTCTTACTACGATACTGGGATTATTGTATGATGTATTTATTTACTTGGATTATTTTATGCTGTTCCTGTTACCCAGCGGAGATACTGTGGATTATACTACCTCTCCGCTACAATCGCCAAAACCCCTCAATTACTGCACCTTCAAGGTTGCAAAAAGACCAGAAATAAGTATAAGCTCTTGCACCTACATGAGTTCTATTAGTGCATGATACTGATATCCTTTAGCACCTTCATGGATGCTAATGATATAAGTCCCTGTATAAACGACTGCAATGGAGTCTCCTATCTCCTACTATACATAGGTAAACCCTAACTTAGCCCCCTGGAGCATCCTCAGAAGTGATCCTGAAGATCAAGACAGCTTGTGATATATTGTGTCTCTATATATTCCCTCTTAGTATAATAAACATCCCTTCAGAATCAAGTCCTACTAATCTGGAGCAATTGTTGAAAAAGGAGAGGGGGGTTAAAATGAAAAAAGACAGTATTAAAATAGGGTGAGATCACCTAAATTGTCAATCGGCTGTAATGGTAATACAGGGGTTATTAGAGTAGAAAAGTAGGGTAATAATTGTAAGATAAGTATACAAAGCGAGATGATGTTGGAAGATCTGGAGAGATAGAAGGAGGGAGAAGGTAAGTAACTTTAGACACAGCTTAGGTAAGTATGGCAGTAATCAAAGGTAGCAATTATCTGAAGGCTTAAAAGTGCCTATTTCTATACATTTATACTGCTCCTTATCCTGCAAAAAGTCCTCGTTTCTATAGTCTGGTCTATTTAATACAATCGCCAAAATCCCTTCAGAATCAAGTCCAAATAATAGGGAGCAATCGTTGAAAAGGAGAGGAGAGTTAGATTGAAAAAATACAGTATTATAATAGGGAGAGATCACCTAAACTGTCAATTGGCTGTAATGGTAATGCAGGGGGTTATTAGAGTAGAAAAGTAGGGTAATAATTGTAAGATAAGTATAACAGATGCATTATTATTGGCAAAGAAGAGTTACCAGTTTGGACCCTTCCCTTTAATTCTTCACATAGAGATGGTGAATGGGGCCAGATAAATTCACAAGCCATACTTCATCATATTATTACACTTGTCATTCAATTCCATATTCCATTCCATGATCCCACATGCCATGCCATTCAATAGTCAATCCCACGATCATCTCATGTGACATCTCCTGATCCAAAATGCCATCGCATGTCACACACATAGTGTGTGGATGCAGAGTGTTGTGTGTTAGTGAAAATCAGGGAAAATGTAAGTTTGTATTTCTATGAGTGATTTTTTATGAATTTTGTTTTAGAATTTCAGCTACCTACTACATTGCTGCATATTCACCAGTATGCGCAAAGATTCAAAGGGAGGGGAGATAGTGTTGCATAATTTGTGTTTACTAAAACCCCTTCACTGACAGGCATCTTTTTAATATTTAAGTTTGTCTGCCAAGTACAATGTGTAGCAAGCATATAAACATACCAGAACACAGGAATATTGTGTATAGATCGCTTATCAGACAAACTTAATTTTTTTGTAAAATTTTTTATTTTTTATTACATCCTTATATAAAAAAAAATTGTGAAATGAAAAGTTTTACACAGTATAAAGTGTAATTTATCTTGCAATACTTCACACAGAGTCTGAAACGTTAGTATAAAAGCAAAAATGCAATTATCCTCACATACAGTAGGTGTGACAATGAAATGTAAATAAAAAATTATCAAACACTTGCCTGTATAGGTATTTGTAAGGACCCTGAAGGCATTAGTAGTAGTGCAGTTTACTAAACATTGCAACAGAATATAAAAAGAATGTCTGCATAATGCCCATTTACAGTTACAGTTAAAGGAACACTGTATTCCTATCACTCAGCCCCTGTGCATTGTAAAGGGTTAAATAACCCTTTAGTCACTTAGCCGTAGACACCAATAATGGCAGTCTTAGTACAGCAATCTAAACATTGCTATTTTTCTAAAACTGCAACTATTTTACATTGCAGGAATGAGGGGCCAGGGACAATGTACCCAGACCATTTTGATGACTTTAAGTGGTCTGGGTGTTTATAGTGTCCCTTTAAATCATATATTTCTAAAATAAAGATATTTAAAACTAAAACTACTATTGAAATGTTTATCAATGTTCTGAATGATAATGCTGACTGTGAAATGGCAGTCACGTAACTCCTCCCCCTCCCTGACTGTAAGAATGATATCACACAGTAAAACTTCCGGTACTGTTTGAAAGAGGGGGGTATGGTTACATTTTCAGCATCTTTACAGGCATTGTAACTAGTGGCTTCTGGCAGATATTGTTGTTCCTCTACAGCAAGCATGTCAAACTCGTGGCCCACGATGAATATCTCTGTGGCCCAGCGAGCTGTGAGTAGATGCTTACTGTTAAGGCAGAATAGGCACCTGCTCTCCCCACATCACAGGTGCCTAAAATGTACCCGGCCGGGAGGAGAGGAAGCAGGAAGCTGACGGCAGTGAGGGAGCACAGTCTGTTCTTCCTGCTCCTCACTGCTCGCGCGCTGTCAGGGATATGAAGGAAATACGTATATTGTGTGTAATAAATAATACATGCATGTAACGGATCACCTGGCACCCCGACTGGGTACCTCCGTTAAAGGATGCTCCTAGCGCTTCCTGAGGACTCCAAGCACTCTGGCAGACACCACAATCACCGAACCGGAGAAACAAATAAATTCTCCCAAGCATATGAATGCTGTAGACAGTTGAATAGGAACCATACGAATAGGTTTACTCTCCTAGCAGTCAAACTGGAACAGCATACAATAAATCCTTCCCCCAATAATGAGACGACACTTTACTTTGAGGGTTAAAACAGGAACTCAAGTGCTGGCACACCCAGCCTGGTTTTTATTACAGCCTTTCACATACAGGACCGCCCACAGGGAGGTATAAAACAACCAATCACATATCAATTACATCCCACATATTCCCTCCCCTTATCCTGAGAGGAAACTCAATTACACATACAGTTAAAACATACTTTCTACCCAACTTTCATAACTTTAAAACCATACATCACATTCACATAAAATTACATATTCACAATCAATCCATTCAGGGGAACAACATATTAAAAAATGGCATGAATCCGACCAGGGGTTCAAAAGTTAGTAAAAGTATCTTTTGGGCCCTGGCTGGCACATGGATATCTGGCTCAAACTGGTTTTACAGAGCCCCCTATCCTGGAGACAATGGGGAAAAGTAATCCAATTATCCAGGGATAGAGGCAGACTCCATTGAGCACATGGTTGCAAAAATACATAAAACACTTTAAAATACATAAAGTCAACTTTTGCACATAACACACATACATTTCACATATCCCCAGATAGCTGGGATCTGAGCGCACAAAACTACTGAATAGCGCTCAGATCCTATTCACACAGTTCAATTTCCATGGAGCCGAAGTCTTTAACTACACGAATGGGCTCCATGGCATAGCTATCTGGGTTAACACATTCACATAAAGTCTGGTCCATAGTCCAAAGGCAAGAGGTGGGCAAGCAGCCCCCTCCAAGGACACGTGGCGAGGCCGGTTTCGCCACAATGCTTAATAGCAAAAACGCAATTTCGCTAATATGCCATGAGGTGCTAAAATGAAGAAATCAGATGTTTTTCTCAAAGTATGACACTGTCAGCTAAAAGAGCCAGACAGTGAGTAAATACATCTGTGTCAATAAAAGATAAGGACACACAGATAAGACAAGTATGTGTTAATTAAAAGTATGTGTTCAGCAAACACACATATATCGCTATGATGTATATAAATTAAGTTTAATTATATATAAAGATAGAACTATAGTGTGATATTGTCACATGTTCATCCTCACCTTGTGGTGTCTCTGGGGATAACTACCTTCCCGCCATTGGTCGCTGCGGACCCATGCCTATTTGTAGCATCACGTTCTGCCGCGGTGTTAACGACGTCAACGTGCATATGACGTCGCGCAAAGGACGCGTGCGCACGTTCTGGGGTCAGAGGCCGGGTACAGCCAATCGGATTTAAAGGAGACTTATTTAAACTTGACTTTCCTCATGCCCTGTCGTGGTTTCCATTAGTGGTTGTCCGAGAGTGTGTTCCTGAGCGTTTATTTCTGGTTATTGACTTTGACTTTGTTTAACTTCCCTGTATTCTGGTACCCTTGACTTTTGGCTTTCCCACATAGTTGTGTCTCATTCTGTGTCCCCAACTTTGGCAATTATTCTGACTATTTTCTGGTACGTTAAGTCCGGCCATTCTAAGGCCCGGTAAGACGTTACCTTTAGTCCTAGGTGTAATACAGTTCTGCGTGCTGGATCAACTAATATCCTAACATTACAACAGGGCCGTAGATCCTGTAGAACTGTGTCAACAAATAGCAGCTTGCGAGAGAAAGCTAGAGGAGAATGATCACGGTATGGATCAGTTTTCCCAGGCTTTCAGTACGCTTCTTACTCGAACAGCGCATCTTCAGCCTAAGGTTTCTCCGACTATATCACCTCTGCCTAAAGTACCTCCACCTATAGTACATAAGGCACCTACTATCTCCCTATCGCCTCCCCCGCATTTTGATGGTAATATTCAAGAATGCTGGGGATTTCTGAATCGAATTGAGTACCACTTTGAGGCCTCACCGGGATCTTTTCCATCGGATAGAGCTAGGATTGGTTACCTAATGAACCAACTTAAAGGTAAAGCCTTAGCTTGGGCCAATACGTTATGGGAGAGTAATAGGAGTATTGCATATAATTACCAGGAATTCCTTGCGGAATTCAAATTAACATTTGAACCATTAGGCAGGGAGGATGACGCCTCCACTGCCCTAATGCATATCAAACAAAGGGAACCGGTCGATCTCAGATTATGCCATAGAATTTCGCTAGAATAGAACTGGACTAATAGCTGGTTAATCTCTACATTTAAAAAAGGATTATCCAATGCAATTCTGGATGAGATTGCTGCCAAAGATCTACCTAAAAGATTAAATGAGTTTATCACATTTGTCATGCAGATTGATAATAGACTTAGAACCAGAGAAACTACCTGAAATAGAACCAGACATATGGCTATGTTATTAGCACCTCGGTTCTCCAGACCTGTTGTTCCTGGCCTCTCTGTACAGTCCGAAACCAAACCTATGCAGTTGGGGGTCACTAGACTGTCAGTGGCAGAAAGACAATATAGGAGAAAAGAGGGTCTATGTCTATACTGCGGTAAAAAAAAGACATATGAGGAGTGCTTGTCCCAAACAACCAGAAAACTTCCGCACCTAAGAACCCTAAGGTCTTAGGTGTGATGAATATGTCCTCTGGGAATAACAAACATAGATTCCTCCTTGATATTATGGCCAAATGTATCAAGAAGAACATTTCATGCAAAGCCCTGATGGACTCAGGTGCGACGGGAGACTTCATTGACGTAAATGTTGTCAAAAAATATTCTATACCTATCAGGTAGAGATCATCACCTCTGGCCATTGAGGCTATTGACGGGAGACCTCGCTGTCAACCCTTCTTTACCTACGAAACCTTGCCTGTTAACATTTCCATTGGTGCCTTACATAAGGAAGACATAACATTCCAAATAATTGCTCCTCCTTTTTGTCCCATCATATTAGGATTTCCTTGGCTTATTAATTACAATCCTCATATTGACTGTGCAAAGGGGGAAATGTTGGAATGGGTTGTACTGAGAGATGTATGTTGTACATTACCAAAAGAGTGGGCATCATTACATTACCCACTACTATGCCTCTGGTCTCCGAAGTTCCTATTAAATCAGGGGTTCACTCTATCAAATGCTTTTTCTGTGTCCGTGGATAGCAGAAGTAGTTTTTTCTTTAGTTGTTTTGCTGTGTGTTGGATCACAAAGAGGCTGAGGGTGCTGTCTCTGGCCTCCATGCCCAGGATGAAACCTGTCTGGTCAGTCTTGGCATATATGTCTGTAGTCGGGATGATAGTATCTTTGAGAAAAGTTTTACGTCCGTATTGATGAGGGATATCGGGCGGTAGTTTCCCACCTGTTCAGTGTTTTTGCCCGGTTTCGGGATCCCCGTAATCGTCTCTTAGGCTGTTTAGTGCTACTACTAGTTTCGGTATCAGTTCATCGCTGAATTTCTTGTAGTATTCTACCGGAAAGTCGTCTGGGCCGGGTGCTTTTCCATTTTTTGCTGTCTTTAACCCCTTAAGGACCGAGGACGGTTCAGGACCGTCATCGGCATTTTTGCCTTGAGGACCGATGACGGTCCTGAACCGTCCAAACGGTCTGGGGCTACTTACCTGATCGCCGTCGTTCCCCCGGCGGCGATCAGTGTTCCTCCGGTTGTGGGGAGACTGCCTGCAGCCCAGACAGTCTCCCCACGGCAGATTAGGACCCCTGTGGCCATGTGATCGCTTAACACAGCGATCACATGGTCACAATAGGTGTCCATAGTGCTGCCTGCAGGGGGACTGCCTGTACTGACAGGCAGTCTCCCTGCAACTGTAAAATCAGAAAAAAAATTAAAGTTAATGGTAATAAAAAAAATAATAATAATTATATATGTATAAATATGATATATAGACATATATTATATCTATATAATATATGTCTATATATCATATATATATAATGTCATACTAAGTGTATTTTTATATTAATATGTACTTATATTAATATAAAAATACACTTATAATTAAATTACACACGTATATATATAATATATATAATAACTATATATATTGTATATATATATTATTATAAAATATAACTAATAAGTAATTTAAATTAAATATTTTTTTTTAAAAATAATAATAAAAAATTTAAAAAAAATTATATAGCTATATGAAATTTTATTCTAACTGTATTTTAAAATTAATATATATATATTTATATCAAAATACACTTAGAATGAATTTGTATATATATCTATGTATATAAAAATAAATAAAAATAATAAGAAATATACATACGTCCATATACAAAATTACATAAATAATTATATAAATATACACGTAGACTTCAAATATATAAATATGCATATATATTTAAATTCTACGTGCGTATTTATGTAATATTTTTACATAATTCAGTAATTTTATTGATTGCAATTTGAGGGACCTGCCTGCCAACCCAGGCCGAAATTCCAGAGAATTTAATTGGCTAGCACTGTATTTTACCCTGTAACGTTCTACGACACCCTAAAACCTGTACATGGGGGGTACTGTTTTACTCGGGAGACTTCGCTGAACACAAATATTAGTGATTCAAAACAGTAAAACATATCACAGCGATGATATTGTCAGTGAAAGTTACTTTTTTTGCATTTTTCACACACAAACAGCACTTTTACTGATGATATAATTGTTGTGATACGTTTTCCAGTTTTTAAACACTAATATTTGTGTTCAGCGATGTCTCCCGAGTAAAACAGTACCCCCCATGTACAGGTTTTATAGCATTTTTGAAAGTTACAAGGTCAAATATATGGGTCAAATATTTTTACATTGAAAATGGCCAGGTTGGTTACGTTGCCTTTGAGAGCGTATGGTAGCCCAGGAATGAGAATTACCCCCATGATGGCATACCATTTGCAAAAGAAGACAACCCAAGGTATTGCAAATGGGGTATGTCCAGTCTTTTTTAGTAACCACTTGGTCACAAACACTGGCCAAAATTAGCGTTCAATTTAGTTTTTTTACTTTTTTCACACACAAACAAATATGAATGCTTACTTTGGCCAGTGTTTTCGACTAAGTGGCTACTAAAAAAGACTGGACATACCCCATATTGAATACCCTGGGTTGTCTACTTTAAAAAAAATATGTACATGTGGGGTGTTATTCAGAGATTTATGACAGATAATAGTGTTACAATGTCACTATTGATAAATTTTAAAATGTATGTTTTAAACCGCAATATCCTACTTGTACCTATAGCCCTATAACATGCAAAAAAAAGCAAAAAAGCACGTAAACACTAGGTATTTTTAAACTCAGGACAAAATTTTGAATCTATTTAGCAGTTTTTTTCATTCGCTTTTGTAGATGAGTAAAAGATTTTTCAAGTAAAAGTCAAAAAACATGTATTTTTTTCAATTTTTCATCAGATTTTTGTATTTTTTTAAAATTAAAATACATGAGATTATATAAATAATGGTATGTAAAGAAAGCCCATTTTGTCCTGAAAAAAACAATATATAATTTGTATGGGAACAGTAAATGAGAAAGCGGAAAATTACAGCCAAACACAAACACCACAAAAGTGTAAAAATATTCCTGGTCGCAAATGTACAACATCGCAAAAACAGTCCAGTCCTTAAGGGGTTAAAGCTGGTGCGTCTAGCGTTTCTGCTTCTTCCGGGGTGAGGGCGTCGGGGTTGAAATCCTGCAAGTATCTCACTGTTTCCGTTTGTTTCTGTGCGGTGTCGGGGTCTCCGTTTATGTCAGTGGTGTTGTATAATTTTGTGTAAAAGGACCTGAATTCGTCCGCGATTTCTTACGGGAATTGCGTTAGTCTGCCTTGTCTGGTTCGCAGGGTGTGTACCTGGGCCTTGTTCTGCGGACCTCTTAGCATTTGGGCGAGTAGCTTCCCTCCTTTATTAGCATGCATGTAGAAGAAAGCTTTTGAGCGTTGTACCTGTCTAGCGTGCTTGCGTTCTATTATCTCCGTGAGCTGTCTTCTTTTCGTGATTAGGTCCCTATATGTCTGGTCTTGTTGAGTCCTTTTATGCCTCTGTTCCAGGTCTGCTATCTGTTGGGTGAGGTCTCTTAGTTGTTCTCCAGCTTCCTTTTTCTTCTGTGTTGCCATTCGTATTAGGTGCCCCCTCAGGACACTTTTGTGCACTTCCCCGATAGTCATGTCTGACAGGTCATCGGTGTTATTCTCCTCAAAATACTGACATGATCAGTAATTTGCGCTCTCATCGGTTCGTCTAGAAGAAGGGAATCATTGAGTCTCCAAGCCGTCCTGGTCCGGCGGTACAAGGGTGACTCCATTTCCACTTTCACCGCACTATGGTCTGACCAGGGTGTGGGTTGAATGTCAGCGTTCCTGAGATAGGTGAGCCCCTCCTGCTGTATGCATATGTAGTCAGTTCTGGAGTATCGGTGGTGTAGTGTGGAGTAGTAGGTAAAGTCCCGTTCTACAGGGTGGAGCTTACACCATGTGTCTATTAGCCTGAGGTTTCTGCCATGTGTCTGCCAAGGGGTCTAGTGAGACTTTCAAGTCCCCTCCCAATATCAGGACTCCCTCTGAGAATTTGGTCAGCTTCATCAGTGTTCTGCGAATAAAGCTGGCTTGTCCCGAGTTCGGGGCATAGATGTTTGCTATTGTATAGGTTTTCCCGGGCCATATCCCCTTTTACAAAGAGGAACCTTCCATCGACGTCCACTAGGTGATCTGTAGCTGCAAAGTGGAGGCTGGCAGCGATCAGGATAGCTGTTCCTGTTTTCCTCATCGTGGGATGGTTGCTGTAGAAGTTCAGTGGGTAGTGTCGGTTTTTAAGTAGTGAGTTCGCTCAGGAGGGTTTCCTGTAGGAGAGCAATTGAGACAATTGAGTCTCTTGAGGTCTCTCAACAGGTGAGTCGTCTTTTCTGGGGCATTTAGTCCCCTGCAGTTTTGTGTTATTATGGTCAGAGGTGCTTGGGAGTAAGCCATTTCGGACGGTATGCTCACCTCGGGAAAGTGCTATGTCTTTTTCCCTCCTTGCGGGCCGGGGGCCCAAGCCCGCCGGACCACTAGCAGCACGGTTGGGTGAGTACGGGGGTGGGACCAACAGGCGCGGGCCCGTTATGCGTGATAGATAGAGGTAGCTGTTTGGGAACCCAGAGGGGAGCAGAGTAATGTGGTGTGTTGCCTTTTTCGCGGGTGGAGTTATGTGTCTTGTTTCTTGTTGTTGTGGTGTGTGTTGGTGAGGGTGGGTGTGTGCCCCCTCAATTGGTGTGTGGTCTTGTCTCTCCCTAGTTCAGGTAGAGTCCTTTGTAACTGGGTGGATGTCCAAAGCCGTACCACTACACGGTAGTTACCAGAGCGGCTGCTGCCGTGGTTCCCTCAGTAGTCTTGGTATACTCGGGCCTAGTTCAGGTCGTGGTCCTTGCTAGCAGAATTGGTGATGTGAGTGTGCCTCGTGGTGTTCAACTGGGCTCCTGGTCCGCCGGGTGTGAACCTATAGTTGTGCACTCTGTGGTCGGGGTTATGTGCAGACTAGATGGGCCGAATGGCCCATCTATGGGCAGACTAGATGGGCCGAATGGTTCTTATCTGCCGTCACATTCTATGTTTCTATGTTTCTATGTGCTAATGTATGATCTCCGTCTGGGGTCTGTTATATTAATCTCTTATGTCGTGTCGGTGCGGTCCCCCTCTCTCGGCAGCTCGATCCTGTAACCCTTGCTGTTCGGTGTGGGGTTTTGTGCTTGTTAGTCCTCGTGTGGACTTGTGTGGTCTATGTTTCATGAAGAATATTGTGCATATCCAGTTCAACACATTTTTTTCCATTTTTTTCCCCATTTTTCTTTTTCCCACCCCCTTCTCCCCCCTTTTCCCTTTTCCTCCCCCTCCCCCCCATTTCTCCCACCTTGTTTCTATAGCCTTCCCCTTTCTAATGCTCACTTTCAATTTTGCTGTATCCCCCCCCCCGCTTCCTCCGTTGGCCTGCCGATGAGTCCGGTTCTCCCACCCGCATCCTCTCCCGGCTCCCAGCAGTCCAGCTAGGTTAGTGGCAATGGTTGATGCCCTCTCACCCAGGATATTATCGCTCTGGGCTATGTGGTTCTTCTGCTCCACAGAGGTCTGCATTGTCCCCCTTCACCCTTAACCCCCCTCCCCAATAGCTGTTCAGCGTGTCTTGGTTTTCATTCCCCAGGCGCGGTCTGTGCTGTGTCGGGGACGTGTTTGCAGTCAGTAGTGGGCGGATCGAATCTATCGCATGTCGTGCCCCGTGGTGGGGTGAGCCTCGGAAGGGATGAGTCTAGAGTCTTAAGTCGTTGGTCAGTGCAAGTCAAAGTGGGGTACAAGTACTTATCTGAGCGGGTCTTGTGGCCATCGTCCCCAGGTGTTCGTCTGTCGGTGTCCCCTCACTGCCATTCAAGGGGGGTCTTTTATTGGCCTATCGGGCCGGTGTCTCGCACATTCGGCGTGTTGGGCCGGGTTTCGAGGCCAGTGTGCTGGTGGGCTGCGCGGTGAGTCCTCTCTGCGTCTTCGAGCGGCTCTTTGCGCCATGGGGGCAGGTCGTTGTTCAAGCGGCCCCGGGATCCAGTCGGCCATCTTGGTGTACGGCAGGCCTAGTCTCCTCAGGAATACTGGTACCTCATCTGGCCATCTCACGGGTACCCATTCATTCTCATATGGGGCTAGCAGACTAAAGGGGAAGCCCCATTTATATGGTATATTTCGGCTTCTTAAGAGTTGGGTTATCGGCCCTAGAGCCCTGTGAGCCTCTAGTGTGAGGGGCGACAAGTCCTGGTATAGGGCTACCTCAGCTCCCTGGAATGGCCAGCTCTGCTTGGATTGGGCTTTGGACATAATAAGCTCTTTCACTTTAAAAAATTTAACATTGTTACTGAGATTGTGATACTGTACTATGCCATATCTTGTTCAATATTATTGAAAACTATTCACTAATTACCATGTATAGTTACACTTATTGACAAAAATAAATATTATAATTTTTATAAAATATTCAATTTGAACAACGTATTCCAGGTCTAAAGAGTTAAAATAGTGCATAAACTCTTCGCTTTAAATAATAATTGTGAATAAGTGCCAATAAAATATCAAGCCCTGATATTTTAATAAAGATTATTAATTTTAATAATTTTTATGAAAATATAATTTTTTATTAATGAAAATTAATTAATAATAATTAATCCCCATAAATATCCTCACAGCCGCCCTCTGTGGTGATGCCGGGTGCTGGAATATGATGTTATTCCAGCCCGGCATCACTTAAATGCACGTGTGAGGGAGCAGTGAGGAGCAGGAAGGGAGACCTCGCCCCCCCCATCCCACGTCGCTGAAGGGGTTAAAACCATAGGCGTGCACAAAAAAAAAACATAATCCCCGCGGCACGTCTATGTATATTGAGACCGGCAGGGGAGATCTCAGGATCTCCCCTGTCGGCTCATGCAGAGACTCTGTTCTCAGCCTGCCTCCCCACTGACCCACATGCATAAGCCTGCCACAACGTCAATGTACCCCATCTTTGGCAGGTCCTACACTAACAGCCAGAGCAGACATTAGGCTGTTAGTGTAGGACCTGCCAAAGATGGGGTACATTGACGTTGTGGCAGGCTTATGCAATGTATGATCATATAATGTAACTAAACCCCCATTATTTTTGCCTAGATTAGGTGTTTTTAAAAAAACAAATAAAATCTTTCAATATTGAAGTTGCTGTTTAGTGGATAGGTGAGTGCGCTGGATCTTGTGTTTTGTATTATTTGGCCCCCAGCAGCACCCCCATTTATGCATGTTAAGGTGAGTGCAGCCAACCCCCTCTTGTTTTATATATATTTGGGAGTCTAGCCAACTCCTTGGTTTTGCACCCCTCCCTGTCACAGGTGCCTCATCCCAGGGCCCTATTTAGCCTTGTACTGCAGAGAGCCCCAGATGGAATTTCTTTCCCCAAGTAGGTTAATCTCATAAGAGCAGACATTAGGCTGTTAGTGTAGGACCTGCCAAAGATGGGGTACATTGACGTTGTGGCAGGCTTATGCAATGTATGATCATATAATGTAACTAAACCCCCATTATTTTTGCCTAGATTAGGTGTTTTTAAAAAAACAAATAAAATCTTTCAATATTGAAGTTGCTGTTTAGTGGATAGGTGAGTGCGCTGGATCTTGTGTTTTGTATTATTTGGCCCCCAGCAGCACCCCCATTTATGCATGTTAAGGTGAGTGCAGCCAACCCCCTTTTGTTTTTTATATATATATATATATATATACACACACACATACATATATATGCGGCGTGTGCTTGTGCTTTAGGGTGCACACCCTAATGCAATAGGCTGCGCACGCCTATGGTTAAAACCCCTACAGACACTTACCTGAATCCAGCGCTGATGCCCTCTGCGCTGGTTCAGGCTCCTCTGGGTGATGGGAGTTGGCACCCAGACCACTTCAATGGGCTGAAGTGGTCGGGGTGCCTACAGTATCCCTTTAAGTCTGTTTTTTTTTTTTGCGGCCCACATTAACTTAAACCTTGTTTATTTGGGCCATGCTAGCCTTTGAGTTTGACATGCTTTCTCTACAGGCTTATCAAAACTGGAGTATAAACTTTCTCTGTTAGTGATGAGGCTTTATAGACTACATTTTATATTGCATAATAAAATAAAAATGTTCGTACTTGACTTTGGTATTGAAAGTGTTAAAGATTCTACACAGCAAGCTTTTTTTCTCCATATGTCTAATATCACATGTTTTCCTCAATTCTGTGCAGTGGGACTTGCTGTAGGAGCAAACATAAGCACACATACTAACCAGTTATGCACTCCCATTCATGAACAACACAAATAAGATGCATTTGGTTGGGTTAAAAGAAGCCTCTGTTGTTTTAGGCATACACAAGGATGATATATGACATACCTGGGATCTGTTTGGAAAGGATACATTCCTCTTTGTTTCCCTGATAATGAGAAATATTAAATGCTGTTAATGTATTCCATATAGCTAAGATATACTGGCATTCTCCTAGCTTTTTGCACTAAGTATGAATTGAGGATACAAAAAAAACCATTGTTTAGTATTTAAAATAAGTAATACAGAAATCATTAATAACTTATAGTATATACAAGACATGGATGTGGGTTGAGCTGACCAGCTTGTAAAATACAGGCACATTTACTCGTGTCCCATTTTAAACTTGACACTTTAAGTATGTAATTCACATAATTAGTTTATTACTGCATTCCATAGTAGCAAATAAAGACCAACATTGCCCCTTAGGCATCTAGTAGTTATTATTCTTAAATGGGAATTAATTGTCCATTGTAGTGAAGTATACAGCATTTGGCTCTAGTAAATCAACTAGACAGGATGGCATTGCCGCCATAAACTGATACAAACATATGCTGATCATACTTCAGTAACATAGCAACTAAGATTACCCAGAGTTGTATGTCAGAATCACAGTGGCAATTGCTGATGAAGTTAAAGGGTTAAACCAACCAGAAAACTATGTTTTAGTAAAATATTGTGTTTCGGTTGTTATAATCCTTGTGGTCATCCCCTTTTAAATACAATGATGAAAATTCACCTTCACTAACTCACTAGCTGCAATGACAAGATTTGAAACATTACAAATACAGGTTCCTTGCACCATGACCACTTTAAAACACTGAAGTGATCATGGTGCTTTGATAAACCCTTTAATTCATCCATTTAGTCTTCCAATATTATAGAATTTCATTATATTATTCCAATAGTATTATTAATAGTAATAGTATGTAAAAGTAGAATCTAGACCTCAGGATGTGCTTGGAAACTCACATAAAGTTAAGTGCACCTTTCAATACTGTGAATTCATATAAATTAAACAAAACTACTGTCTGCTGTCACTTACCTTTTAATTTCAGTAACAGGAGAATAACAGCCGCTACAATAATCACAGATAGACTGATTGCGATGAGTACAATGTGAAGAGAATTTTCCGTTTTCTAATAGAGAAGCAAGACAAATCAATAGCTGAGCAATAGTCAATTAAGAGTCAATAAAGTGACCCTGTCAAGAAAAATGCATGCAGGAATATTTAAAAAGTAGTAATTACTATGAACTGTGTCTGTTATTTAATCTTTTCTCATGCAGCACATGCATCTGATTAGAGGCATCATACTTATAACCTTCAGTCACCTCTCTATATTTTTTACTGGATCAACAGTATATAGTTTGTTTTAAATGGTTAAATTAATAATCCCATTTAATAATAATAATTAATAATCCATATTCCAGTATGGGACCGTTTGCCCTTGCTTGCATTGCTTGACTAAAGGTTCACTGTCAGAGCTCAATGTCAGGAAACCTGCCCATGTTGAATACGACCAATAGCCCTCCTCCACCATAGAAAGCTACACAAGTGGAAGAAACAGGCGAACCATCATATGTAGGTAGACCACGCTGACCTTTAACCCCTTAAGGACACATGACATGTGTGACATGTCATGATTCCCTTTTATTCCAGAAGTTTGGTCCTTAAGGGGTTAAACAAGAATGGCTTAAAGGACAACTGTCACCTCAAAACAATTTTTTTAATATAGTAATCCTCTTTCAGCAAGTTTTGAAAGGAAATAGATTTTTTAAGTAAGGTTAGGTAAAAAAAAAAAACCTTTGGTCAGACAATATTTGAACATTTACATATATGTAAATTACAAAAAATGGATTTCCTTTCACAAATTAATGAAAGAATAATTATATTAAAATGAAAAATGTAACAAAATTTAGAGTGTAGCAAAGTTATCATGTAATCCCTAAGGATATATTTATATTATATATATATATATATATATATATATATTTTGTATTTTTATTTTATTTTTTTAAATGCTTTAAACATACATTTATAAAGACACCTCCCCCCTCGCTTTTATCCCTCAACAGCTTTACGGAAAACTTTCTAAAATACAGTCTGCAATGCATTTGTAAATCAAACCCAGTAGCATTTTTTATAAGTCATTCTAAACTCATGGGATGTGTAAAACTTGAAATTAAACTACCGTTGTGCTATCACTTCATGATCGATTAGATATACAACAAAACAAGGAGGCATTTTCTAACATCTCATTAGAACTTGAAGTACCTTTAAAAAGATGCTTAACAAAAAAATATATATTTTTAAATTGGCTTTTACCAACAGTGCTATAATAAACTGGTTCAAAACAAACAAAAATAGTATAGAAATTGGCTGGGATTTACATACACTTCTGCATGCTATTTGACAAAGCCATAATGTAGAGCGGTAACCTCCATTGCACTGTATCAGAAGACGTTTCAAAATATAAATAAACCAGATCTAACATAACTATCAAAGAAAGAGATTAAATGTATTTTTGATGTTTCTGTCCATAAATCCATGTTTATTCTTGGTCACAAATGTTGTAATTTGTTCAAAACAGACTCCTAAATTATATCATATTCCTCAAAAGTCCTGGATTAGGTGGAATGGTCCAGAATTCAGACTCCAGGCTCACCAACCCGGGTTTCAGAAAAATATCACTAAAGAGCTTCTGCTGCGTAAAGGAAAGCCACACATTTATAGGGAGGCATGAGAGGCAGCAGGAGATGGACTTGTCCCTTATTAAAGCCTCATTCTGGCCCGCCCATCCCCGTCTTGCATCAAAACCTTCCAAGTATGTTGTATCCTAGAAAGAGCACTCAAGTATGTGCTTCAATGAGTTGACCAAGCATGCAATTAAATAAATATTTGTTTTCTTAAGGACCAAACTTGTGGAATAAAAGGGAATCATGACATGTCACACATGTCATGTGTCCTTAAGGGATTAAAATATGTTTTAAAAAATGATTTCTTCTTGAGAGCAAATTAGAGATGAGTATCCAGACACTAACGTGTTCTTTATTGCCAATTGTACATGTCTGTAATTTCCCCAGAATTGTCAGTGCTGTGCAATATTGTGAAGAGACACTTTTCATATTACATATTTTCATTCAGTTTAATTAATTGATGATTAGACAGTTTAACAGTCGCATTTTTTTCTGGTTCCTGATTTGTTCAATGAATTTTCCTTATTACTTCTTTCCCTAATGTATAGTTTTAGATGTTGCCCTACCCTTGCTTACTACATTGCCTGCCCTGCTCGAACATTGCTTTTTTTTGTCTCACATTTTGGTGTTACAAACTAGAACAGGGTTATTCAACAAACAGTGAATTGTCAGAGATTGAAAGTGAATTCAAATTAAATTTTAAATTTTAGTCCAAAACAACCAATCAAAAATAATTCCAATTCTATTTGACTTCAAAACAGTTTTTTCCTGAATATCATGTGTGTATAAATCTGTGGGTGTGATTCTAACTTTTTCATGACAAATGCTCTGAATAAAAAAATTGCTAGTGAAAGTAGTTAAAATATAGAAATCTCACCATCTTCTCCTGTACATTGTTTCCTGAGAAGAGATCTATGAGAAACCAAATGGAAAAAAAACACAAATAATGAAACAAAAATGCCTCGATGCATATATATATATATATATATAATTTAAAAAAATGTTATAAAATAGTCTGTGGATAGTCAATACAATGTTAAACAAAAATCTGCACACCAGTCAAGCCATAAGACTTGCTTTTCCAATAGAAATCATAAATTTACAGTTATGTTACTACTGCAAACGATTCTGGGTGGGCATATGCAAATTAGTTTAACAAAGAATCACATTTTTGCCTCGTTCCATTTTAAACATGGATTCCTTTTCATCTGTGTTTGCTGTATACAACAGCTCTGAAACACAACTTAGGAAAATATGCAAAGCCAGTGAACCACTCATGGACAGCTATTTCATTGTTAATGCAAATCATCAGCATGAGGTTGGTTACTGGCTTGCTATTGAGTCTTGGTGGTGCTTGGGAAGAAAAAAACAACAAGGTTATGGTGGGGAAAAATAGTGATTGAAAACCCCTTCCACCTGAAAACTGTGGTTAGTCAATACAATGTTAAACAAAAACCTGCACACCAGTCAAGCCATAAGACTTGCTTTTCCCACAGAAATCACACATTTGCAGTGATGTTACTACCGCAAAGGATTCTGGGTGGGCATATGCAAATTAAATCCAGAAAGTCAAATTTTTGCCTCATTTTATATATGCCCACCCAGAATCCTTTGCGGTAGTAACATCACTGCAAATGTGTGATTTCTGTGGGAAAATCAAGTCTTATGGCTTGACTGGTGTGCAGATTTTTGTTTAACATTGCATTGACTATCCACAGACTTCATGTGGAAGGGGTTTTCAATCACTATTCTTCCACACCATAACTTGGTTTTTAAGATATATATATATATATATATATATATATATATATGTATATGTATATATGTGTATGTATATATATATAGCTAATCAGATTATGGTAGGATAAACGGTGTGTATTTTTAAGAAATAATAGCCTATATGTCCCTAGGGAGAAACTTACCTCTCCCTTAAGTGATGCAGAAATTAAGAAGATAAAAGTACTATGGGAGTAAGCAGCAATAAATGTAGAAAGGTAGCACATAATTGTGATCATACTAGTGGAATGGTTAATGAAGGTAAAAATGGGACAGGATTGATGAATGGACAGGAAATAGGGGTAATGAAGTGAAAAAGGCAACAGTGATAATGAATGGATAAAGACAGAGATGTAATGATGGGAGGAAGACAGTAGGGATAATGAAGGGAAAAACATGTCAAGGGTAACAAAAGGAGACAAATATTATGAGAGTAAAAAGATTGCACAATTAATCACATTTGGATGCATTTGGTAGTAATAAATTTAAAATACAGTAAGTGCATTGTGAAAAAGGCAATTGAAATATTAAGGTTGGAGGCTCAATAGAAATTGAATGTTGAAAAGAGAGGCTTCGTGTAGCAGTGAAAAGAGACAACTTGCCCAATTTGCCCTGTTTGGCAGAGACCGAATTTAGTGGAAAATATGCAAACATTATTATATATATATATATCATATATGATAGGTCATTTTGAGATCTAACAACATGCCTTCCTTATAATTCATACACTGTTAAAAATAAGGGCCATACAGAAAAGAGAGCTATGTATTTGTAAAGTTCATTACCGGAATTCCAATCATCTTGTATCCTTTCAGTTATGTTCATGTCACCCGACTCTGATGTTGGAAAAGCAGACGTCCAGTTTACATTTTTGTTATCATCCATTCTCAAAGTCGTTGCATCTACAATGTAAAATAATCTTTGAAATTGGAGAGGTTTAAATCTCAAAACTATTCAGATAGTTATATGTATTAAAGCATATTTGACTTAAAAATATCACACACATATATTATTTTTTTCTGGCCATATCCATGGCATATATATGAATATAACCGCTTCTACCCTTCATCAATTTTATCTGAACGATAAGAGATTCCTGCCAATTTTAATTTCAAGCAAATAATGTTGAAATCCTTTTTTAGCAGAGATTTGCATAGCTAAGGATAACATCCGAATCTTATGCAGTTATGGATTCAGATCCGTCTGATCCCTGAAAACAGGTCAGACTCTAAGGGACATAGGTAAGCCATTCTAATTTTTTCTGTGGCTCCAAACAAAAGAGTGCCTATTAATGATTGGAATTCCCTACGATGAAAGCTCTATGGGAAGAAAATCATCTGGATCATACAAGGGAAGTCGCCCTAAAGGATCCTTTGGTACATTTAGTAGGTCAATTTGGTAATGTGGCAATAGTGGGTAATCAGTTTTTAATTTCCTTATGAGGTGTGTGTGTTGTCACTTCCCATTAATAATTTGGAAGTCCTGTGTATTTCTTCCCTCCCTTGGTCATCGCTTGGGTATTACCCATTGTTGTGCTGGCATGGATATGGCCAGGAAAAAGGAAAATGTATTCCTACTTACCGTAGTTTTCTTTTCTGGTCATAGGCCATGGCAGCACAAAGATCGCGCCCTGGGATATTGCTGGAAACAAGACTGAGGGTGGGAGGGGTAAGAGGAGCTACTCATACCTTCTGTTTTAATTAGGTTCCTGTCCAATTAGGTATAGGGAGGAGCTACCCATTGTTGTGCTGCAATGGCCTATGACCAGGAAAAGATAATTATGGTAATTTGCAGAGCCCTCCATGAGCTGTCACCTTCAGTATGCCTATGGCCTTAGAAAATAACAGCAGCAACAAAAACAAAAGCGTGCGTTTGTCTCAGTGTATGTGTATGCACAGGGGACTCTATGATTAAGTGAGTAGACAGGGTAATCTGTCTCTCTGATGGCATCAACCAGACAGTTATTGTCTCCCGGGTGCTCAGGTTTGGCATGTTGCAGATAGAGTGGATGGTTATTGGAAGGGAGTTGAGAGGACCAAGGCCGGCCTTAAGGGTGTGCAGGGTGTGTGGCGCCAAGGCAGCCGACGCAGCTTGCATACACAGGGATCAGCAATGCAATAACAAGTTTCAAAACCTGGCCGCAAGTAAGGGTATGGAGCTAAATTGGTGGCAGGGCCGGAGATAAAATTACAGCTGTACACTGTTTCCCCAACTACTACATACCATGGACTTCAATGCCCCTGCTACCTCCTCCAGCCCATACTGTCTGTAAGTGAGAAAGAAAGATTGTGTTTGTATCTGCCTGTGACTGTGTGTAACTGTGTGTGACTGTATGTGTCTGTAACTGTCTGCCTATGACTGTGTATAAATGTATGTGATTGACTGCTTGAGACTGTGTGGGACTGTCTGTGATGATGTGCATATGCCTGTGACTGTACGTGTGACTGTCTGCCTGTGACTGTGTGAGGTTGTCTGTGACTGTGTGTGACACACAAGAAGGGCAGAGTGTGTGGAGAGTGTGTGTATGTGTGTGTGTGTGTGACTGTCTGCCTTTGACTGTATGTGACTGTGTGTGTGTGTGACTGTATGCCTTTTGACTGTGTGTGACTGTCTGTGGCTCTGTGCGTGTCTATGTGTGTTTGTGTGTGTGTGTGACAGTCTGCCTGGGACTGTGTGTGTCCAGAAGATGTCCTGTGACTGTGTATGTGACTATGTGTCTGCCTGTGACTGTGTGTGTGTTTGTGTGTGAGAGACTGTCTGCCTGTGACTGTGTGTAACACACAAGGGGGGTGGAGATTTGGAGATTTGGGAAGCCTCAAGAGCAGAACAGAGAAGTTTTGTAATAAAAAAAAAACGTACATACAATACAAGTGTCTCATGACAATATTAAATGGAAATGCATCACTTTGAGAAAAATTTCTTATTCAAAAGCCCTGCAGACTGGAAAAAAAGTAGGTACATTTAATAATTTTTATGTACTTTCTTTTTTTTAATGCTTTGCACACCCACTTTAAGGGGGGGGGGGTCCCAGTTTAACCAGTGTCCTATCCATATGAATGTTGAAAAAAAGTGCATTGGGCATGCCTGCCAGACTTAGATATGTGCAGTTCGAAGATCTCTGAGAGTGGGAGAATAGAGGAAGTCTGATCAGTGTGAGTTATGCATCGCAAGCTCAGGCGTCAGGTTTCTCTCTTCTGTTGCTGCACAGTGATGCCCTGTTTTTGTCATTTGTGCTGTGGTTTGAAACTGAGATAGGTGGATAAGAGGAGGGGGCAGGCTGAACAAACTCTACTAGTTGAGAGGTGCACAATAGTGCAACCTCAACACATTTGGAAAGCTATACATTTCAGGTAACAATTTAATCATTAGATATTTTAATTACTGGGACATGAATTGGGATGGAGGGACTGGTAATTCATGTCGGGGAATCAGGGTTTTGAACTTGTTAAATAACACCTCCGTGTCACAGTTGGTAGAAGCACCAACTCTAAAGGATGCTTGTTTGGATTTGGTTATAATAAACAATGTTGACCCATTGTACAGCGCTACGGAATGTGATAGCGCTATATAAATAATAAAATAATAATAATCTTGTGTCAAAAATTCATGTAGAAAAATAGTGATCACAAGTTACAGTCCTTGTTCACCACTAAATTGTGATAGCAGATATAGAGCTAAGTAAGGGGTGATCACGATATTACATGGTAAACTATTTCAAATTATATAATAACAGAGCATAATGTATTAACACTATAGAGACAAGCAAAAGGCTTATAAATTGTAATACACATCAAAAGGTATCAGGAAGAACACAAAATTTTTAAAAATGTTATCCTATTTCCTTTTCCTTTTGTTGATACCTTAATATCACCCTTGGCGACAAATTTGTTTAATGTAAGTATCACCTACGTACATATGACGTTCACTTCGTCAGTGTAATCCATATAAAACAGTGGGCTCAGTAATTTATACAGTATGTTACATTAGGTTTGGTAATTATAAATATAATGGAGGGAAAAGCTTAAAGCATTTGCTTTAACGAGGGCATTTATGGCTAATTAACTGAAACCATAAAGAAAATCACTATCCATTTTAATCGTTGGTTGAAAGAATGATGTCATGCTGCCCACTAGTGGGCTTTTTAAGAACAACACTATCCTAAACATTAAGTATTAAGAAAGCTGTTTTTGAAAAACATTGTATTGGATTTTTGGATTGCATCGGGCATAGTTATAGCTAGCAGGTATTGATTGAGAGAAAAAGGTCATCTTTGCTCAAAATCTGCATCCAAACTGCTAAATTTTGGTATAATGGTGATCATAAAAAAAATAATAATAATACTTATTCATTTTAATAAAGAAAATTGATATCTAGACTGGCACTGAATGCACCCTCTGTGTCTGATTTAAAAAAAATAATAATAATTCAGTGCAATGAACAGGGATGTGAACATTTATCAAACGCAAAACATTTCAGTTGGTGATTCTTGTACATATAGTCTCCTATGTCACTTATTTTTTCCCATTGGAAATAAGAAACATATATTGATCAGCATTATGTAATAAGACTGATTCTTATGTATTTGCCATGAATTTCCATTTGACCTTATTTTGACAAACAGTCCACACTGTTTGAATGGTGCCCTACTCAATATAGATGCGCTGTTGTTTTGGACCTCATGCTAGATAGAATGTTTTTTTGTGCCATCTGTTATTGAATGTGTTCTCTTTAATGTCTGTCTTTACTTTAATGTTGCATCTCTGTATTTCAAAGACAGTATCCAGTGCAAGGTTTGTAGGGGTTTGCTCACAGTAAAGGGTCTGGATATTTACAATATCTATTCATATTGATTTTGAGTTTGTCATAGCAAGGTCTCTTAATTTTCGATCATTACTTTAAAAACACCTTTTGAAGGATAATGCTCAGGTATAGTAAAATTGCTGCAGTAGTTAAGGCTCAGTACTTTGCTGGGGAAGATCCTGTTAGATGTATGTCTTTAACGAATGCATAGTGCCTTAGGAAAGATACGTCGTGAAATATTTTTCATTCTGAAAATAGAGTATTACAGAGGGATATCAAGCAGTGTCTAAGCTCCAGGGCCTGACCAGATATAAAAAGCTGCTCTGGAAAATGTTTTATACAAGCACGATATATATATATATATATATATATATATATATATGTGCATTGTTCCAGTATAGTGTGTAGATATACTGAAAATGATTTCTCTAACATGAAGAAGTGCACTTATAGGAGAAAATAAACAAAAGGGTTGCTTTATTCTTATCAGAAATGTAACATCTTACAGGCAATGTTTAAACCGCATTACCTTGACGTCTTGTGAGAAATCTGGGGATGGTATTGAAACATTGACTGTATGCTGTAGCACGTCAGATTAACATAAAGACGTTATTTTGATTTATGCCCTCTTTAATGCACGCTTTGGCCTCAATTTAATATTTTTGTATAAACTTTTCAAATAATTTAATATTTTGGATAAACTTTTAAATTGATTAAAATATTTTTTGCCAAACTTTTAAAAAGATTTATTCAAAGTATTACAATTGAACAAAACTTCTAATGGATATAAAATATATCAATATATCAAATTATTAAATCATTTGAAAAGCAGATTTAAACATATTGAATCTAGGTTTTTGCTGGATATATTATAGGACTGGAGTTTGACACAAGGACAAGAAATAATTGGAGACAGGCATGATTTAATTACAGAACTAAGATTTTTTGTATATGTATTTATGTAAATATAAACTGCAAAATTAATCTGAAATAGTTAAACTGTCACTATGGATGAGTTATAACATTTTTCCAAATCCCCTATTTTGGCCTAAATTATGCCATTTGGATTTTGAACACTCCTACAGTTCAAAATTTAAAGACTAATTCCATGAAGAATGCAAAGCCTTGGTTATATTTCATGTATATAAAAATAGATATTATCAAACTAATATACTAAATAGTCAGGGCTGGCCCAAGGCATTGCGCTGCCTGGGTCCAAGGATGAAATGTTGACCCCCCCCCCCACCTTGCACCAAAAGCATGCCAACATCCATTATGTTATGCAGTGTGTGTAGTGAATGCAATGTCTGTTTGTGTAGTGGTTGCAGTGTGTATATCATATTCAGTGTGTAGTGAATGCAGTGTGTGTGTCGTGAATGCTGCTTCTGTTATTGTGTCATGGACGTAGTGTGTATTGTATGCAGTGTGTCTATTGAATATATTGTCTGTGTGTGTATCAGAGAATCTCAACCAAGCACTAGGACTGTGTAACTAATCCTACAAGTGAGCAAAAACATTTTAGATACCTGATCAGGGACTAACTGAGTTCTCAGTGTTCATGTATTCTCTATTTTTTGACATATGTTAATATACATCGATATAGATATAGTCCCACCCAGTGTCTGCAGTGTCTGTGATTTTCTTTCATTGAGCATTTTCTCAGGGCTGCAGAGACCTTAACATGTATTCCAGGTTAAATCTGATATGTTTGGAATAATTACTGTTTCCTGTCCTTTTTGCTGTGAGTGTAGGAGATATTAATTTAGTAACAACATGCTTAGTGAACTTGTTCCTAGAGCATGACAGGTTTGGCACATGCCCTAGGTGCCACTTGAAGAAGGTGCTACATCAGAGCCAGATTGCCCCCCCTCGAGATGGCAGGGAGATCTTTTGATCTTTTAAAAATGGCATCTCCCTGGTGGTTGATGAGTCCTCACAGTTCCGACATTGTCTGAGGGAGTCAGGTCACAGACGCCAGGATTTCCGGCCTGCGCTTTGACATCATCACAGAGCACTGGACCAGAAGGCCCAACGGACCACCATGGAATGTATCTTTGCCCCATTCCTGTACAGTTAGTTAATCAGGAGGGGCCAGCTGTTCTATTTAAAAAAAAAAAGCAATTGCAGAGTGTTTTTACACAATCTGCCAACATACCATACTTAGTCCACACATACAAAGCCCTGAAAGATTGTCACCCTCTCAGTTACCCAGCAATAGTCACTGAACTGAAAACCTTGTGACAATCACTCCCTCTCACTTTTTAAACCCAGCCCTATTACACACACCCCAACCTTGTCATACTCACCACCCCTCCCACCATGCCACACTCACTACTTCACCCTACCACACTCACCCTCCTAACCCCTAAAGTTTATTGGTACCTCTAGTGTCCCTTTAAGTTCAGATACAGAAGAAATCAATGTAACATGCACAGGGTTATTTACCAAAATGAGCATCCAAAGCAAATCTAAAGTTTCAAATTTAGGAACAGAGTAACCAAACTGAAACCATAGCTGTCTTTTTTTTTGGGGGGGGGGCTATTTAGACCTTAAAGGGACACTATAGTAGCAGAACAAGTACAGCTTAATGTCCCTTCAGGTTTTTTTAGTGTAAACACTACTTTTTCAGAGAAAAGGCATAGTTTATATTACAGCCTAGTAATGCCTCTAGTGGCAGTCACTCTGGACACACTCTGAATATTTTTACTGTAAAATCAATTTTTGGATGAATCT
This sequence comes from Pelobates cultripes, assembly GCA_933207985.1. Classification (NCBI taxonomy): domain Eukaryota; kingdom Metazoa; phylum Chordata; class Amphibia; order Anura; family Pelobatidae; genus Pelobates; species Pelobates cultripes. The sequence continues at coordinate 203,295,856 of OW240914.1, forward strand.
TGTAAAATCAATTTTTGGATGAATCTTTTTTTTCTCCTCTGACTATAATTTACCATTTTTTCCAGAATCCTCTTCACTGGGTGGATAAAGATTGTCCACAGTGCTTACCCAAACAGGGTGTGTAGATTGTGAATGAGTCACAGTGTTTCCTTCTGTAAGTATAGTTACAACATTTTTAATTAAAGTTATTATACATTGTCATTTTATTTCTTTATTTGTTAAAAAAAATCTTATTTCAGAGATGTAACATATATTAAAAAAATCCTGAATAAAAGTGTATTAAAGTTTCATAAACAAAGTTACAAATAAAGTCCCCATAAAAGAAAAAGAAGATTGAAAGTGGACAATGCATTATGTGAGAATAGGTGAAAAAAGGACAATACAATCACAAATTAAAGGTAACATAACAGGGCATTGTGCCTTGGAATCATGGCAACAAGATAAAACATTAGACTTCGCAAATCCATACAGAAGGGTAGACAGAAAAAAAAGAAGAAAAGATATAAGAGATTAAACAAAAAGAGAAACAAGAAAAACGAAAATGAGAAAAGTAGACATCCAATCCAAGTGGCCTCCAATTCAAAAGCAGTCACATATTGGGGTTAACACCTATAAAATACAGGTAATATTTGAAGGGGCATATCCTCCAGATTCTCCACTTTTTGTAATAGGCCTCCATAGCGTAATCAGCTAAATGAGTCATCTTTTCCCAGTTTGTATTGATATCAAGGGTTAACTGCACGTTAGCAAGCATAGAAATAAAATCTGATCTTCAAAGCAGTGTTAAATTCTGTTTAGCTGCTAGAAAAACATGGCCACAGAATGTCTATCTGGATAACAAGCTGTGCTCAAAAGTTTACATACCTAGCAGAAATTTTGACATTGATTTTGAAACTATGACTGATCATCAAAACATTATTTTATTGAAGGATAGTGATCATATGAAGCCATTTATTATAACATAGTTGATAACAGAAATCACCCAAATGACCCTGATCAAAGGTTTACATAGCCTTGAATGTTTGGCCTTGTTACAGACACACAAGGTGACACACACAGGTTATGGTAGTTAAAGGTTAATTTCCCACAGCTGTGGCTTTTTAAATTACAATTAGTGTATGTGTATAAATAGTCAATGAGTTTATTAGCTCTCAGGTGGATGCAATGAGCAGCCTAGATACTGAGCCATGGGGAGCAGAAAAGAACTGTTAAAAGACCTGCATAACAAGGTAATGGAACTTTATAAAGATGGAGAATGATATAAAAAGATATCTAAAGCCTTGAAAATGCCTGTCAGTACTGTTTAATCACTTATTAAGAAGTGGAAAATTCAGGGATATCTTGATACCAAGCCAAGGTCAGGAAGACCAAGAAGGATTTCAGCCACAACTGCCAGAATAATTGTTTGTAATACCAACAAAAACCCACAGGTAACCTCAGGAGAAATACAGGCTGCTCTGGAAAAAGGTGGTGTGGTTGTTTCAAGGAGCACAATACAACAATACTTGAACAAAAATGAGCTGCATGGTCAAGCTAACAGAAAAAAGCCTTTACTCTGCCAATGCCACAAAAAAGCCCGGTTACAATATGCCTGACAACAAGTTGGCCCTCCAGTGGTAATAACAGAAAAAGGTGAAGGTTCTGGGGTGGCTATCACAGTCTCCTAACTGACTGACTGATGTCATCAAGCCACTCTGGGGAGATCTCAAATGTGCGGTTCATGCAAGACGACCAAGGATTTTGCATGACTTGGAGGCATTTTGCCGAGACAAATGGGCAGCTATACCACCTGCAAGAATTAGGGGCCTCATAGACAACTATTGCAAAAGACTGCATGCTGTAAAATGATGCTAAAAGGGGCAATGCACAATATAAAGAACTAAGGGTATGCAGACTTTTAAACAGGGGTAATTTCATTTTTTCTTTGTTGCCATGTTTTGTTTTATGATTGTGCTATTCTGTTTTAACCTACAGTTAAATATGAATCCCATAAGAAATAAAAGCAATGTGTTTTGCCAGCTCACTCATGTTTTCTTTGAAAATGGTACATATATTACCAATTCTCCAAGGGTCAGTGGTGTACACACAACCCATGGGGCCCCGGTGCGAAAACTGATCCGTGCCCCCACCCCCCCACGCGCTTACTCTGCGCGGGCTGGGGCCGCAACACATGGTGGCAGGCACGTGGTTAGCAAGGCTGCGACCCCTGTGATGTACACCAGTGCATGCAGATACACATACACTTAAAGGGCCACTACAGACACCCAGATCACATCAGCTCAATGAAGTGGTCTGGGTGCCAGGTCCCTCTAGTTTTAACCCTGCAGCTGAAAACATAGCAGTTTCAGAGAAACTGTTATGTTTCACTGAGGGTTAATCCAGCCTCTAGTGGCTGTCTCATTGACAGCCGATAAAGGAGCGTCCGCGATTCTCACTGTGAAAATCACAGTGAGAAGACGCTGAACGTCCATAGGAAAGCATAGAGTAATGCTTTCCTGTGGGCGGTTTCAATGCGCGTGCGGCTCTTGCCACGCATGCGCATTTGGAGCTGAGGGGCGGAGAGATCCCCAGCGCCAAGGGAGTCCGGCGCTGGAGAAATGTAAGTGCTTTAGACACACACACACACACACTCTCACGAACAGACGCATACACACTAGCTAACAGACACACACATTTACTGACAGACACACACTCAGTGACAGACATACATACACACTCACAGAGACAGACACACACTTACTCACTTACAAAACACACACTCTCTCACAGACCCACACAAACTAACACACTCAGTAACAGACACACACAGTAACACACTCTAACACTAACACACATACTAACACACACATACTAACACACACACTAACACACACACTAACACACACACACGCACTAACACACACACACACACTTTAACACACACACACACATTCTAACACACACACACTCTAACACGCACACACACACACAAACACACACGTTTTTAAAAAAAAAATGTAATCCCCCCAGCCTCCCTACCTTTGGGAGAGCTGAGGGGATTGCCTTGGGTCCTGTGGTGTCACCCGGCGGGCAGGCTGGCCATTGCGTGAGGGAGCTGAAGAGGATGCACACAGGGGAGAGTGCTCCCTCGCGTGCCTGCCAGCCTGCCTGCCGGGTGACACCAGGGCCAGCCTCGGGGGGAGGAGAGGAGAAGAGGCTGGCCACACTGGCATACATACTGGGTCGCAGGGTGGCTGGGCCCCCTGGTGGGCCGGGCCCGTTCGCAGCCGCGACCCCTGTGACCCCGGTATGTACGCCACTGCCAAGGGTATACACACTTTTGAACACAACTATATATGCTACGTCTGGACAGGTAGTTAGAGGGGAGTGAACTACTGCAGAAATGAGAGCAACCAGCTTGCACTATAACCACTAGATGTCACTACAGCTAATAGCATGATGTAGTGGCTTTGTTGTCTATTACTTCCTATACAGCAATCTATTCTTCTGGAGATTTTCCTATACAGGAAAACTGATAATGGTGACACGTTTTATAAATTTCTTTCATGTATAGCTCACGCGGTTAAATTCTGTTTTATAAATAATAATTAATGTTATTACTATTATTATCATTTATATAGTACCAACATATTTTGTAGCTCTTTAATATTTTACAATGAGGATATAAAACAGCAAATAATTACAAAAGGAATAGTATATAAGGAGAAACAAGAAGTGAACAAAGTCCAGCTCAAGCAAGTTTAGAAAGAAGATACAGATGTTAGGGTTGGAGAAAATGTTGAACTTGTTCTCAATGTTTTGAATAAGGTTTTACTTTTTTTGATCTTGCCTGACATTCTGGGAGTTTTGTAGAAACACATAGCTTATGTATTGGTTGCAGCCTTTAAAATCACTTTATGAAATGTAAATGTTATTAGACACTCCACTGCCCAAATAAAAAAATAAATTTGAACAAATGCAGCTTTTGTAAGCCTCCCAAGCCTCCCATCCAGCCCAGAGTTTCTGTGGGTATCAAATCACAGTCTTCCTATACAGCTCAATCTGAAGGCAAGTGCTCTGGGCAATTTCCTGCCTCCACTGAGATAACCAAACCAAAAGTAACAGGACTGGTTGTCCATTTGACATACAGGAGGGTGTAACAAGGTTAATTTCTACTGAAATCTGCACTTTTTGTAAAATGAAAACGATGACACATTCTTCACACATAAAGCACTTCAGCAAGCTAAAGTACTTTACGTAGTGATGTCCCGAACGGTTCGCCGCGGACTCATCATTGAGTAAACTTTGACCCTGTACCTCACAGTCAGCAGACACATTCCAGCCAATCAGCAGCATACCCTCCCTCCCAGACCCTCCCACCTCCTGGACAGCTCACTAAGAATGCAGCTTCAAAATGGATGCTGTCCAGGAGGTGGGAGGGTCTGGGAGGGAGGGTCTGCTGCTGATTGGCTGGAATGTGTCTGCTGACCGTGAGGTACATGTTCAAAGTTTACTCAATGATGAGTCCGTGGCGAATGGAACCGTTCGGGACATCACTAACTTTAAGTTCTGGAGTGTTCCTTTAAATCTCTGGGTATCACTATTAAAGCATTATTGCCAAACCAAAACCCTTTTAAGGGAACAAACTAAGTACCCATCCTTAACAGATGTCTTGTGTAGTTTAATGATCATGGAGTCAAGTTTTATTTACTTGTTCGTAATAAATGTTCTAATTATTTAGAAGACAATTTATTAGCAACATCTTGTGTCCCTATCTGCCTACCTACAGAGTTCTCTATATGAAGTGGTAATTTAAAAGACCACTATAGGCACCCAGACCACTTCAGCTCAATGAAGTGGTCTGGGTGCCAGGTCCCCCAGGTTTTAACCCTGCAGCTGTAAACATAGCAGTTTCAGAGAAACTGCTTTGTTTACACTAGGGTTAATGCTGCCTCTAGTGGCTGTCTCACTGACAGCCGCTAGAGGCACTTCCGCACTTCTCACTGTGATAATCACAGTGATAAGATGCTGACGTCCATAGGAAGGGCATTAAGAAAAGCTTTCCTATGGTCTGTCTAAATGCGCGTGTGGCTCTTGCCGCGCATGCGCATTCAGCGCTGTCGTCGGGAGGAGAAGGAGAGTTCCTCAGCACAGAGAGAGCCAGAGAAAGGTAAGTGTTTAAGCCCTTCAGCCCAGCGGGAGGGGGACCCTGAGGGTGGGGGGGAACCTAAAGACCCTATAGTGCCAAGAAAACAAGTTTGTTTTCCTGGCACTATAGTGGTCCTTTAAGCACCAGTTGATACTCTTAGCCTGATAATAAACTCCAAATAGGGTCAACATTGATATTACAACAGAATAATAATTTCCTCTTTAGTAATATCCAGAAAGGACTGCAGACACCAGAGGAACTTAGGTATGAGTTAAACCATTTGAAAAAGATTAAACTTTTTTTGGATGGGACCAGGGGACAGCTGGCACCAGGCTGCAGAGGTTATGGTGTTTAGATTAACCTTTTTTTTATTGAGAGTAATCCCAAACAATGATATAAAGCCAATGCAGTCTTACAATATGACAAAAAAATATGGTGCCAGGAGAGCTTTGCTGATCACCACCACATCCCACACCCTTTTGCTAACGGTTTGACGTCTTATGTAAGATCCACTGGTTCTTGCCTCTCTTACAGCCCGAAGCTCTCCACCTGAGCTAAACCTGTTGGTGCAGCTCATTGGTTGAGAGCGATTAGCTGACATTCTCACTCAATGAGAAGTCCCTACACAGTAGGGTTTATCTCAGGAGACCTAATGGAAGTGCCCAGCAGGAGCTTCTGGCTCTCACTGGCAAAAATAATCTGCTCTAATTGGACCCAGGAAAAGAAGCCAAACAGAAGAGCAGTAGTAATACTTAGAGTGTTACTTTTAGATTGCTTGCACTGTGCTTTACAAACTATGGGAATTTTTGCCCTGGAGGTGCATCCAACTGACATGCCCAGTTTGTCATTGGTGATGGAACAATTACACAATTTGCCCCGTCTCTTAACCCATCTTCCTGAGATTGTACTGCGCTGCCTTAAAATTATATATATTGTGGTTGGCTGATATTATAGTGTAGTTTCCCAATAATGTAATACTAATCCAGGTACTGAGGCTGTGTTGCAGCTTTCCGAAGTTAAGACTGCCAAATAATCAGGGAGAAAGAAGCACCCAAAATGTGCATGATACATTTTATAAACAAAATACCTTTATTTTTCCATTTAAAATGTATTACTGGTGCTGTACAGCAGAGGGCAGACACCAGCACTATGATGCTAAAGTGTTTTGTCCCTCACTGTCACCTTACCAGAGATTGGGGTAGTGTCTTCCCTCTGCTATGCAGTCCCAGGCATGACTTTTAAGTGAGAAAATAAAGGTTTTTTTTTTTGGTTTTTTTTATTTCTTTATTTTTTCATCTTGACAAGGGTAGCACTATGAAATTTTCAGTGTGGCTTGTGCAAAAGCCCATTAAAACATATAACAGATAACCACAGTGATACATATAAGAAAGAGAAAAACAATCGTGATAATTACGACATGTGCGTGAGTAATACGTTTCCAGCTACGCGTCAAGGGTTTTTTTTTTTTGTACTAAAGGTGACATAGGAACTGTGTGAACTTCGTTTCCAGAGTGTTGCATTGCCATGTAACTCAGCAGGGGTGTATAGTAGTGTAGCTTTGTGGGATTTATTATTCTTTGGGTGACCCCGTTACTCTGTGTCCTGGCATAATAGGGCGGATCCCATTCGCATCAGTGATATTAGTTCCCAGTGGGTAGCATGTCCTATGTCTGACTCTGACGTTAGTTGATATATGACCTACCGTGTAGGTTAGCGCATAGTTTGTTAAGGTAGTGGTTTTTATCGGGGAGGAAGCACTGGCTCACGAACCTCGAGGTGGGACCCTGGACCTGCCAGGGGAAGACTCGTTCGCTAGGGAGTAGGGTTCGGTCCTCAGGCTCCCCCGTGATATTGTGAGTGAAAAGAGGGTGAAAGGCAAGAAAGAAGAAAGAAAAGAATAAGGGGGGGGAGGAGGGGGGAGTCAGGGGCTAAGGAGGAGGGGATGGGGAGGGGTAGGGTACGGGTATACGTCAGGTCACCATGGTGTGGAACACTTCCGATTATGTCTATCGTGTTTAGGCTCCCCGTCTGTTACCAACTCTAGCCGTAGGAGGGTCAGGTGTGTGTTGTGTCGTCAGAGAGGTCGCTACTCTGCCATGGGCCCCACAGTTTGTCGAAGCTAGTCATTGATCCCCTTAGTCGGGCAGTCAGTTTATCCATGAGGTGCACCTCTTTTATGTTAGAGATTACCCTCTGAATGGGTGGCATTTCCGTCTGTAACCATGTCTGCGCTACGGCTCTCCTTGCGGCTAGTGTAATCTTGTGAATCAGTTTCTGTTCCCTCTTTGTCCAGTCGTCTAAAGATCTGTTAAGCAGATATGTCCATGGGTCTAATTTGGGGGCTTTATGGAAAATTCTATTGATTAATTTGTGTATCTTTGTCCAGAAGATTTGCACATGGGGGCATTCCCACCACATATGGATATAAGTGCCGCTAAGGCCACAACCCCTCCAACAGTTGTCGGTCGGTATTTGTTTCATGCGGTGCAATTTGGCCGGTGTGGTGTACCACCTGAACATTGTCTTATAAGACTGCTCCTGAAGGGAGACGCATATGGAGACCGAGTTGTTCGCTTCCCATATTTCTCTCCACTCTACTCCCTCCAGGACCTCACCCAGATCTTTTTCCCACGCGTCTGCATAGGCCAGGCTGCCCCATTCCCTCGTTTCTGAGCATATGTGTGAGTATAACTTGGTTATCAAGCCCTTCTGAGCCGTTTCAGTGAGGCACATCTTCTCAAAGAAAGTCAGCTGCTCTTTAGTGGCCCTTTGTACTTGTGGGTGTTGTACATAGTCCCTTAACTGGAGATACCGAAAGAAATCTGTGGGGGTGAGATGGGTCGCCTGTTTTAGGTGGTCGAAGGTGACAAGCTGGCCGTGTTCAAACATATGGCAGATTCTCTGTAGGCCTGCTGTTTCTAGGTTTTTAAAATCTCTCGCTGCCATGCCCGGGGCAAAGGCTCGGTTTCTCAGAAGGGGTGTTAGGGGAGATGGGGAGGAAGCCAGATTATACTTAAAGGCCATGGCATCCCATATCCTCAATGAGTTGAGTATGGCTGGGCATGTGGTCCTTAGAATTGGTCTGTCTTCCTTGGGGACTTGTAGACCTCGAGTCTTTACTGACAGGAGCAGACCTCCCACAATATCATATGTGGGATATGATATTGTGGGAGGTCTGCTCCTGTCAGTAAAGACTCGAGGTCTACCCATCTCCTCACTTCTAGAGGTGCGTGCCACATTGCCACTTGGGCGAGTTGCGCTGCTAAGTAATAATAGTATAGGTGTGGCAACCCCAGTCCTCCCCTCTGTTTCTGTCTGTACAAAATGTTTCTGGAGATCCTATGCCGCCGGTTTTGCCAGATGAAGTCGCCTATTGCTTTTTGTAAATGAGCTAAGTCGGATTTCAGTATTTTTATGGGTAGTGCCTGAAAAAGGAACAGTATTCGGGGCAGGATATTCATTTTAACTGTGTGTATGCGCCCTATCCAGGAAATGGGTTTGTCCTGCCACTTTTCCATGTCTTGTATTAGTGTTCGTATGAGAGGGCTATAGTTTAGTTGGTAAATTTTGGTTGGGTCGCTGGGAAGTTGTACACCCAGGTACTTCAATTTGTCATTTGCTATGGGTATATTATAGGTGACCCCTAACTCCGCCGTGTCCGCCGGTATTTTGTTTTTAAAGCTTTATTTTGCACAGTCCAGCCTTGATAACAAGGTAGATGAAACTGGTAACAGAGTGTGATGGACCGCCTGGCACCCCAACTGCGTGCCCCCGCCAATCGCTGCTTCCTAGCTGTCGCCGAGCATCATAAGTACCGCACTGGACAACATAAGCACCGTAGCCCATTAGCTGCTGCAGCTTGGCTGGGGTCTCGCCATCCCTTCCCACCCTGGACCAAACTCCTGGATCCATCTCCCAGTGGGAAGGCCTCTCCTCCAAGACAGTGTAGCAGGTATAACAGTGTAGCTCTTACAAGAGCTGGTGATTATAGTTGTTATAGCGGTTCCCTACAAACATGAGATTAGACTCTGTTAAGGGTAAGCAGGAACTCGTTTAATGGTAGCCACAACTGGCCTTATATGCAGGTCCCCATGCAAGGGGCACTCCCCTCTGGACCTGAGAGTAAACCACAGTAGAAACAAATACACAATTAATTTGGCTCTCAGACCCAGATCACTCCCATACATAATAAGATAATCCCTCCTCTATGCCTGGGAGATAATTGGATCAGGAACTGTACTAATCTAACCCATTTATCTTCAAGCACAGAAAACAATACAACAACACCCTAAAAGTACCCCTAAAACACATGAAACCTCCACAATCTCCTGATAGCCCTGATCTGCGAGGGCCAACATATCCATAAATCACCCAGATCGGTTCAGGGGTTTGGGATTTCCATAGAAGTCATATTTTTGACCGACCGTGCACATGGTCCTATGCCCAAAACAGTTCCAGGGAATTAGGGCCAACGGTCGGTCTCTCCTTATGGAGTACAAAAGTACAGAAATCACATAAGTTTTTAAAGGGCCCATAGTCTTTTGGCAGGAGGGTGCCACACAGAGAAAGAAACAAGGTGGTTAGAGAGGGTAAATAGAAGGTGGGCTGGAATATCATTCAGCCAACTCATGCATGTGTAACCATGACAGCTTCATTAATGAAAGACATTGCCAGCTGAAGACACATGCACCATGGATTATATAGTTACATACCAAAAAGACTGCAGTGAGACCAAACACAATAAACTCCCAATTTCCCATTCATATGCCCAAGAAGGACTTCTTAAATTCCAGCTTTAGATATGCATATGATAACAGTAATTGTTATATTAGCACTGTGGGGAGTTTTATCGTGTTTGGTCTCAACACAATCTTTTTAGGACCTTGCTCTATGCTCTCAGAGAGACTTTAACTTCCAGACCAGAAACGGCATTTGAAACTGCAGTCCATGGCTGGTTTCTGGTCACTGATCCTTTTGGATTGTAGCCCATGCTTTGGTTTGAAAAAGCTGTTTTTAAAACAGTGTGCATTGCTACGGGTGTCTGTAGAAATGCAATATAAAGTCTGACACATGATATCTGTCTGTGCTCATTTGCAGGTCAAACTGGGAACTCAGTGATATTTGTGGAAACATGATTTCTTGAGTATCTATGCTCACGTAGGACTTATTAAAGCCCTACTTGAGATAATCGAGTTATTTTATATATATATATATATATATATATATATATAAATATATATATTTCTATCCAACCAACAGTTTACTTTTTGTTTTTATTAAATAATGTGCTATCAATGCAAACATAAGTTTCTCGAGTCCTGCAGGAGTCCTGCAGGAACGCGTGGGAACGGTGTTCCTGCATTTTTTCACAGCAGGAACACCGTTCCTGTTGCTAGTGCAGGCACTAACCAGAGGTCGGCAAAAAATGCCACCCCCAAATTCCGCCCAGTGTTCCCCCTGTCATGGGGGGGGCCAAGAGGTGGGCTACTGGCCACCTGATGACCCCCCCAGCGGGCGGCTGTCTCTGATCTGCTCCCTCGCACGCTTGCTGATGCCGGGAGCCGGAATATGACGTCATATTCCAGCTCCCGGCATCAGTAGACAGCCTGCACGGCACGAGGGAGCAGATCAGAGAGAACACAGCTCCCTTGCCGCGTCTGACAGGTAGACAGCCGTCCGCCTCACTGAAGCCCCACTGGACCGCAGGGACAGGTCCACGACAGCTCTCCAGGTATGGAGGCTGGGTGGACATTTTTAAAATTTTAAAAACATGAATAATTTGTGTGTTTCTGTTAGTGTATGTGTGTGTGTGTCTGAGTATGTGTGTGCGTCTGTGAGTGTATGTGTGTGCCTGTGAGTGTGTGTGTGTATCTGAGTGTCTGTGAGTGTGTGTGTGTCTGAGTGTGCATGTATGGGTCTGAGTGTGTGTGTGCACCTGTCAGTGTGTGTGTGCATGCGTTTATATATGCATACCAGTGTATAATTATTTTGGGGGTGGGTGGATCTTGGGTTAGTTCCCACACTTTTTTCCCCAGGACTTGACCCCTGGTTTCCAGGACACGTAAAATACTCTGATTCTGAAGGGTATTTTTTTTTTTTAAAACCACATGGCGCTGAAGTGGTTAATGGAACATAGCATATCGGAACCCTCATTGTTAGTCATTTACCTGTATGCAAAGTTTCTTGCTCTTTGTCCACATCAGTTTCAGCTGTGGATGGATTTGAAAATCGCGATGAAGCCGTAATGCCCGTTGTTTCAAAGACATCTTCACTGGTGGTTTTCATCCATGCGTCATCTGGCATCACCGTTGTAGTTTCTGACCAAAAAAGGCAGCCAATAAAATTCTAAAATTCTGGACTGCTACTTGTTTAAAATATGGTAACATAACTAAAGTTTTGTTATTTTTTTTAAATTTTGATACTTTTAGATACTTTTTTTATCTGTGAATTTCTGTAATTCCTTCAATACAGTGTTTCAGTACATAAAAAAAAAAAAATAACTATATATATATATATATATTATCATATGACATATATTATCATCTAGACAATCCCTAAACAACAAAGGCCATTTTAATGTATATTATTTATTAATAAAGAGTAGTTTCTGTCTGAGAGGTTTGCTGTCATGAGATTGGCAATCCTGAAAATGTTAACATCATAAAATACTAACTCGCCAATAATTATATGTTTTATAATGGCACATTTTACTCATTGGTTACAGGGTTATTGCACCCTAGCTTCAAGTGATCAACTTATATATTTCTATGTTAACAGCTTTTTATAATAATATGTTTTACAGAAATCAGAAATCATGACCCAATAGAATGGAAGAATACATCATATAAGAAGGACGTGTTTCTATTTCAAATGCTATATGGTACATGAGTTCATGCTACAGTTTAAGAAAAATGTGTATTAAAGGGATACACCAAGGTCCAGAAGACTTCAGCTTGTTGTGTGGATTTTGGTGCAAGGTCCTTGTCCCTAAAAAAAAATAAAAAATGACTATCTCCGTAAATGTTTGGAGCTGTAAGTTCTCCCTTGGCTACTCATGTGTTTAACTCCCTTATTTCACTGTACAAATACTTGTACAGCGTGAGCATGCATTGCTTGATCAGGCCAAGGGAATTATCTATTTATAAGCACTGTGCTGTGAGTACACGCATAAGGAAAACTATTACACTAACTGGCGCTGCTCTGTGAATGCATTCTTTAAGTAATCCCTGCATCATGTTAATGTATAAAATGTTGTACCTGCAGGTAGATCCTTTGGTTCCAGTTTGGTGATGGTGCCATATGTGGTTGTAAGTAGCTGTACAGCTGTAGTTGTTGGAGGTGGCGTTTTTCTCTTTGCTGAAGTCGGTTTTGGTTTTGTAGTTGGTGCTCTGGTAGGAGGAGCTAAAAATAAATTCAAATATAATAACCAGTTTCCAGTATATCAATGTCATGCTTTATTTATATATATATATATACACAATGGAATTTATTAGATAAGTGTATGCAAAATACATGTAATATATACATTTTGATATACCAATAGAAAAATAAATTTGTACTTATGTAATGTTACAGTTAAAATATATACACTGATCAGCCACAACAGTAAAACCACTAACAAGTGAAGGCAATGACATTGATTAAATCATTACAGTGGTACCTGTCAAGTGGTTGGATATAATAGGTAGTAAGAGAACAGTCAGTTCTTGAATTTCAAGTGTTGGAAGCAGGGAAAATGGACAAGCAAAAGGATCTGAGTGACTTTGATGAGCCGAATAGTGATGGCTACATGACTGGGTCTGAGCATCTCCTAAATGGCAAATCTTGTGGAATGTTCCCGGTATGCAGTGATTAGAACCTAACTAAAGGGGTGTAAGGAAGGACAACCAGTGTCCTTCATCATGTCAGGGTCATGGGCGCCCAAGGCTCATTGAAGCATGTGGGGAGTGAAGGCTGCAGCTTAAATTACTGAACATCTTAAAGCTGGCCATGATAGAAAGGTGTCAGAACACACAGGTCATTACATTTTGCTGCGTATGGGGCAGCATAACTGCAGACTGGTCAGAGTGTCCCTGGTGATTTAAAAACTCTTTCCGTGGGGACAAGAGCATCAAAATTGGACCATGGAGCAATGGAAGAAGGTTGCCTGGACTGATGAAGCAAGTTTTCTTTTAGATCAGGTGGATGACCGGGTGCTTGTGCATTGTTTACTTGGAAGCAGGACGCACTATAGGATGAAGGCAAGCTAGAGGAGTGCAATGCTATGAGCAATGTTCTTTTGGGAAATCCTGGGTCCTGGCGAGTGTATGTGGGTGTTATTGACACGTACCTACCTAAAGATTGTTGCAGACTACACATACCCCTTCATTGCAATGAAGTTCACTGTCAATAGTCTTTTTCAGGATAATGTAACCTTCCACACTGCAAACACTGTTCAGGAATGGTTTGAGTAACATGACACAGAGTTCAAGGTGTTGCCTTAGACTCCAAATTCCCCAGATCTCAATCCTATTGAGCATCTATGGGATGTGCTGGAACAACAAATATGATCCATGGAGGCCCCACCTCGCAACTTGCTGGGCTACTGCTAATGTCTTGGTGCCAGATACCACAGAAAACGTTCTGAGGTCCTATGGAACCCATGTCTCAATGTATCAGAGCTGTTTTGGCTGCACTAGGTGGGCCTACATGATATTGGGAAGGTGGTTTTAATGTTGTGGCTGTTAAGTGTTCATAGCAGATTCTAATTTTACTAGAATCTAATGTATGCATATCTGTGTATATTGTTGTTATAATGTTAAGCGGAAGATAAGAAGATGGTCAAGTGCAAAATGTTGGTTATTGACATCACATGATGTTAGTGCTGAAATAGTGTGAAATTGTGCCCAATTGTAATCCTTTTTTTTTTTCAAATGTATTTATTTTTTACTATTAGCACCTTTGTCCACCTGTAGCTCAATGTTGAGTTTCATGTCGTTGAACCAGCCATGATGTTCCACTCGGCAGCAATATGTTCCTTGATCCTCCAGTTTTGCATTCATAATTGTTAATGATACTTGCCCATTTCTAATTTGCCCTCTGAGCTGGTATTTGTCAGATGAACTAAATGTTACTTTGTATCCATCTGTATATATAATAGGCTGATTGCATTTGGAGTTGGGGCAGCTGTCCCGTCCCCAGCACATTGTGGTGATATCACTGCTGCTTGTAACACTGTAGGTACATGGCAAAGTAATATGCTGGCCTTCTTTTCCCTTGACCTTAATTCCAAACGCCAATGGACCTGTAGAAAGATAAACCACATAAAGGGTCATAGGAGAACAATAGTGCATGATATAAACCTCACACAGCACAAATCTCCAATGCATTCACCTTAATGTTCATGAACCATATCTATATATAATAAAATTAATCCTACATATCTTGTAGTATTCCAGAGGCTATTTTCATACTGTAACAAGCATGTGAAATGGATGGATTGTATGCGATAGCTACTTGGTTCCATAATGTATCAATTACTGGTTATTATTGTCACTTTTACTTTGGATGCAACCAATTGTGATATTTTACTACACACAGAGAAAATTATGTATTTTAAATAATTTTAAAAAATAAAATGGAAGAACTAGCCATTGAGTTGCATCTTTATCTGACAAACAAGGCATATGTTACAATGGTTAAAGGGATACTATAATCACCAGAACAACTATAGCTTAATGTAGTTGTTCTGGTGAGTATATTCATTATATGCAGGCATTTTCATGCAAACACTGCCTTTTCAGGGAAAAGGCAATGTTTACATTGCCCCTAGGGACACCTCCAAGTGGCCACTCCTCAGATGGTCACTGGAGATGCTTCCTGGCTCAGGGCTGCACAGTAGGCAGCATTGCTGTTCAGCGTCAACTGAATTTCAACCGTTCAACTGAATTTTCCTCATAGAGATGCATTCAGTGGCGTACACACAATCCAGGGGGCCCCGGTGCAAAACTGATCCTGTGAAACTAACAGGATATAGCTTTAAGAAAACACATACCATATGCTAATGTCTTGCTTTCATCTTTCAAGTAAATCCATACCACCACAGCAGCGTCCGGTGAAGCAGGATTTCGGTGGGCGGGGTAAAAGGGTGGGCCACTAACGCGAATGACATAACCAGAAGTGCCCAAAGGGGCAATCATGCCCAAAAATATCTGCCTGGCGTGAATGCATGTCAGTCTGCCAGCCAATCATGCAGGCTGGCCAACTAAGGGCATACTATGCAGATAGCACAGTATGAGCTTGGCATAAATCCATCTAATGATGCACTCGCTCCCCACTTTCTAAGGACTGCCCCTTTGCACTCGCTAGTCCACTCCTCTCCTAACCTTCTTACCAGCAGGCAGAAGGTCTTGTTATACAGTTTATGACAGAGAAAAAGTGTATGTAGTAAGTGTAGAATAAAGGGAACATGCCACAGTGTTAGAGAGACTGAAGCAGCAAGAGCATTTGCATAGTGCACAAAGTCAGCTTTACATTAAAGGACCACTATAGGCACCCAGACCACTTCAGCTTAATAAAGTGGTCTGGGTGCCAGGTCCATCTAGGGTTAACCCTGTCTGCTGTAAACATAGCAGTTTCATAGAAACTGCTATGTTTACATATGGGTTAATCCAGCCTCTAGTGGCTGTCTCATTGACAGTCGCTAGAGGCACTTCCGCGCTTCTCACTATGATTTCACAATGAGAAGACACCAGCGTCCACAGGAAAGCATTGAGAATGCTTTCCTATTGACTGACTGAATGCACACATGGCTCTTGCCGCGCAAGCGCATTCAGCCGATGACGGCAGAAGGAGGAGGAGAGTCCCCAGCGCCGAGGGAGCCAGGCGCTGGAGAAAGGTAAGATTTTAACCACTTCCTCCCCCTAGAGGGGGGCCATAAGGGTGGGGGGGGACCTATTAACACCATAGTGCCAGGAAAACGAGTTTGTTTTCCAGGCACTATAGTGGTCCTTTGACTAATTTAATTGTCAGCCAGTCTACAACAGGTTTTTTTTCCCTACATCCTAATGTGAAGAGTAGTTCATTTTTTTTTTTTTTTCTCAAGCAATGGGCCTTTTGCATGGGCCTGGAGCGGCAGCTGCATCAGCCCCTATGATAATCCAACCCTGGCATGCTACACCTACAACCAGTATAGAAAGAGGGGAAAAAAAAGACAGTTTTGTTTCTTGGAGTGTCTATTTAATTATATAATATATTGACACCCTAGATAACATCAACTACAGTGAGGGAAAAAAGTATTTTTATTTCACTCTTTGACATGCAAATTAATTTATAACTTTTTTGACATGCGGTTTTTTTTTCCGTTTTTTTTTTTTGGTATTCTGTCTCTCACTGTTAAAATACACCTACCATTAAAATTATGGATTGATCATTTCTTTGTCAGTGGACAAATGTTTAAAATCAGCAGGGGATTAAATACTTTTTACCCTCACTGTAAACAGTCCAAAAGACTGTTTCTTTCAGGAACATAACAACTATTTTAACCTGAATACCGCATTTACATTTTTAATTTACCAAAATGTACTGTTTTGCAAATACACACTCAATTAATCTTTTTGGACTTCATACGACAATTCTTTACTTCATTCTATGAAATCTAATACAAAAGACAACCACAGTACCAAACATAAAAATTTTTAAATACTAGTTATGTCAGTGGCAAATTGCTAAAATATAGGAAATTTGAGCCCACTTGCAGAAATTCATCAGAAAATATAGTATAAGATTTTTGAAAGGTTGTCTTCACTCCCTGACCTCACACATTAAAGAGATAGCCTTCCATATTTATCTGAAATGGAATTGCTCTGTAAACATTTTGATAAATTGATCAATAAATGCATTAACTCGCCCTGAAGAAATCTGTCGGAAGATAAGTGTGGGCCTTTAACTACTGCATCCTCTACTGTTGCTGTTTCCCTAAAATACTTATGTGAATGCAAGGGTGGCCAAAAGCTAGATCGTCATCTGTCGTACAACTCCCCCAGTGCTATGCCAGCTGGAGATTTTCCATTTGCCCATCCTTGCAAAATTGTATTTGTCAGCAGTGTTTGTGCATGTGAATGTAATGTTTGTGTATGCAGTGTGCATGTAGGGATGTATTTGTATATACCGTTGCCATTGGAATGCAGTGGTGTACTTCTATGTAATGTAACGTTTGCATTTGATTGCAGGGTCGTGTTTGTATATAGTGTTGGCTTTAAACTCCTTAAGGATGGGTGACGGACGAGGTCCGTCACAGAGGGGAGACCCTTAATGACGAGTGACGGACCTCGTCCATCACGCGGTAAAATTAAAACCAGATCGCCGCTATTGCGGCGATCGCAGGGTTAATGGTGCTCCGGTATGCCTCTGTATTAGAGGCATACCGGGAGCACCCGGTCAGGCTACCCAGCACATGTGCTCGCTCTGACCGCAAGTCAGAGGGAGCACATGTGCTCTGTATACTTACCTTCTGGCTCCCTGCACTTCCTGGTTATGTGTGAAGTGCAGGGAGCCGGAACAGTGATGATCCTGCCCCCTGCTATAAAAATAAATAAAGTTAATTTAAAGTCCCACCCCCCTCTACCCATTGTAATAAAAAATTAACCCCTTCCCTGCCAATTGATCACTGACTACAGTGATCAATTGGCAGGGATTACATTTTACTATGATTTGATTTTTTTTTTAACCCCTGAGGGTTAATTCTTTTTTTTTTTAACCGTCAGGGGTTAAATTTAATTAATTAATTAAAATATTTTAAAATTATATATTTAGCTAGCTGGGGTGGGTGGAAGTTAGAGGGGAATTGGGGGATTTGGCGTTAGGCTAACTAGGGGTTAACGTTAAAAAAAGTTAAAAAAAACTTTAAAAAGTAAAACATTAAGCTTAAAAAAAGTTTTAATAACGTTTAAGTAAAAAATACAAAAAAAACCTCCATTACCTAGTCCAAATAAAAATTAACCCCTTCCCTGCCAGTCGATCACTGCCTACAGCGATCAAATACAGATCACAGTATTATACTGTGATCTAATTTTTTTTAACCCTTGAGGATTAGCTTTTATTTATTTTGTAACCCTCAGGGGTTCAATTTATTTAATTAATTAATTTAAATATTTTATAACTATATATTTTGCTAGCTGGGGTGGGTGGGAGTTATGGGAAAATGGGGAATTTACGGTTAGTGCTGCTTATTGCTAGTTAGGGGTTAACGGTAAAAAAAAAAGCTTACAAAAATGATAAATCTGTAAAAAAGTTTTAAGAAAGTTTAGGAAAGTTTAAAAAAATTAATAAGTAAAACAAAAGTTTCAAAACTAGTTTTTAAAAGTAAAAAAGTTTAAAAAAGTAAAAAAATACGTTTTAAAAACGCTCATTACCACTACACCTGGAACAAACTAGAGAAAAAATTATCCCACGCCAAGGTTCAAAATATGAGTTTTGAATTACCCCAGGGTGTATTCTTTAATAAATAGTATGTGTTTTGGGGGAAGTTTCAATACCCAACCATCTAAACTACTCCAAATTGGCACATGGACACAGCGTAAAACTTCAAAGTTAGAAAAAAACTGAATGGCTGCGTCTCAAATGCGCCCCTGCAACATCCACATATACCTGGCAAAGGTACATGCGGGGGTATTGCTGTACTCAGCCGACATAGCTGAGAAACATATGAAGTATTATACAGTCATAGCACACATAAGGTTTGCAAAATATGCTGCGCAAACTCACTTTGTATGTCAAAAAGGCAGAAAAATGCTTATTACCACTACACTTGGTACAAGCTAGCGGAAAAATGATCCCACGCTAAGGTTCAAAATATGCCTTTTGAAATACCCTGGGATGTCTTCTTTAAGAAATGGTATGGCTTTATGGGGTATTTGGATTATATAGCCTGGTAAAATACTCTAAAATGGGACATAGGCACAGCATAAAAATTCAAAGTTTGAAAAAAACTGGAATGGCTGTGTCCCAAATGTGCCCCTCCGATGTCCACACATACCTGGCAAAGGTACATACGGGGGTATTGCTGTACTCAGCCGACATAGCTGAGCAACATTTGAAGTATTATACAGTCGTAGCACACATAAGGTTTGCAAAATATACTGTGCAAACTCACTTTGTATGTCAAAAAGGCAGAAAAAAAGCTTATTACCAATACATCTGGTACAAGCTAGCGGAAAAATGATCCCATGCTAAGGTTCAAAATATACCTTTTGAAACACCCTGGGGTGTCTACTTTAAGAAATGGTAGGCCTTTGTGGGGTAGTTTGAATTTAAAACCTGCGAAGATGCTTGGAAATTGCACATAGGCCCAGCTTCAAAATTCAAAGTTCGGTAAAAACGGCTATGGCTTGGTCTCCTATATGCAGGCCCGGACTGGCCATCAGGCACACCGGGCAAATGCCCGGTGGGCCACGGTGGCCATGGGCCAAGGCCGGCAGGGCGCCGGCCCCGCTGTATTCCATGGAGGGCCGGTGGGGAGATCAAAGATCTCTCTCACCGGCCTATTTAAATAGACCTGCGGCTGGGGAGGGAGAGGACCCGGCGGAGCTCTATCTTGCAGCTCCGCCGGGTTCCTCTCGCGAGATCGGGAGCGTTGCCATGGCAATGCCCCGATCTCGCGAGAGTGAACTCTAGCCCTCAGGCTAGAGTTTACTCACCACTGGACCACCAGGGATGGTGTGTGAGTGCCGGTCCCTCCCCTCCCAGACACCACCGTGCCTGTCCCCCACTCCCAGGCTAAAGGTAAGAAGGGAGGGGGGATTTAATGCCTGCTTAGTTTTTTTTTATTGTTTATTTACCCCCACTTAGTTTTTTTTTATTGTTTATTTACCCCCACTTAGTTTTTTTAATTGTTTATTTACCCCCCCTTAGTTTTTTTATTGTTTATTTACCCCCCTTAGCTTTTTTATTGTTTATTTACCCCCCTTAGTTTTTTTATTTGTATGTTTACCCCCACTTAGTTTATTTGTTTACCCCCCAACACACAACATTTATACACAGCACTCTCACACACATCACATGCAGCACTCTCACAAACATCATACACAGCACTCACACACATCACACACAACACTCTCACACACATCATACACAGCACCCACACACACAGCACCCTCACACAAATCAATCACATACAGCACCCTCACACATACAGCACCCTCACACACACAGCACCCTCACACACACAGCACCCTCACACACAGCATCCATCACACACACATACTGCACCCCTCACATACACACACAACCCCCCGATACACTGCATCACACACATACACAATACTTCCAAACATATTTATATATAAAAAAAATATATATATATATATATATATATATATATACACATAGCACCCCTCACACACACACTGCACCCCTAAATACATTACATTCCAGACACACACTAGATCCTTTACCCAACTCTGAATCATCTACACACATACCCACACACTAGATCCCTATATACACTGTGAATCCATTATATAGGCACGCTCACTAGATCTCTTATACATATTCTGGGTCCTTCAAACACACACAAGACATATATATATATATATATATATATACACACACACACACACACACTCTGGATCCCCTATACGCACACTAGATTCCTTGTAAGCAAACACATACTACATTCCCTGAACACACACTCTCTACAAACACTACATCACCTATACACACACACACACACACACTATAGCCTGTATGCACACACTTGCTACATCCCCTATACACACATTCTCTACAGCCCCTAGACACATATGCATTACATTACACCACAAACACAACACGACTAAAACCGACCTTATTATACAATACCACACCACGACCAGCTCACTCTGCACACACGCAATATCACAAGCAGGCTCCAAACACATGCACAATACTCTTTCCTGGCCCTTTTGTCTCCTGGTATCAATTTATAGAGACACCAGAGACAAGTTGCAAGGAAACACAGTGCAAGAATGTTATTACATTTGCTTGCACTGTACAGAACAAATACAGGGCTTTTTTCTCATGCTAGAGCTCTTCAGCAGAGCTCTGCGCATGGTCTGCCCTGGAAGAGCATTGAACCAACATGCTCACTTTGAGAGGGGACGTGTTTGTCATGAGTGATGACAAAACACATCCTCTCTGCCCCGCCCCCTTCTTAGTGGGCCGCTGTGATAAAAAAATGCCAGGGCCGAATTTTTTTCCCAGTCCGGGCCTGCCTATATGGCACTGTAGCTTCACGAAATAGTGCCAAAGACATTCATTGGGGGTGTCTTTTTACTCAGAAGACTTAGCTGAGCATAATTTGGGAGGTTTGAACTTAGTGGCACAAATGAAATATACAAAACGCCCAGCAAAAATGCAATCCGTATGTAAAAAATGCACAAAATTATTTGTTACCACATACTTTGGCATATATTGGTGAAAAAATGGGGGTATGTTAAGGCACAATATGCACCTTATGAGATACCCTGAAGTGTCTACTTTTACAAATGGTAGGCCTTTGTGGGGGGTTTTTGAACAGTCAAACTGTTATAGTACCCCAAATGGAAGCTAAGGCTCATTAAATCCATCTCTCAAAATTCTACTGTGAATACTAAAAAAGGACAGGTCTCCTATATGGCACTAGAGCTTCACGAAATAGTGCTAAAGACATACAATGGGGGTGTCATTTTACTCAGCAGATGTAACTGAACACAAAATAAAACTTTGTACAGGAATAGCACACACCAACTTTACAAAATACACATGAGAATTTCTTTGTTATAAGTTTGTGTGCCAAAAACCAAAAAAACCCACAATTTTACTCCAATATTTAGCAGAGGTTGGCGGTGAAATGGCTACGTAGAAAGTGTCAAAACAACCTTAGGTAAATAGCCCGTGATGTCTACTTTATATAAATATATACTTTTGTGTGGCAATTTTGTTTTCTTTTATGGCTATTAAGCTTACAAGACAAACATACCAAATTCTAAGATCGCTCCACATTAAAAGTTTATTTTACTCCTTGTGCTTTGTGACCTGTAACTACCAAAAAAAACTTAAAATCCCAGACACATTATATATTCTGTAAATCAGAACAACTAAATTAATTTATTTTTAATTACTTTTCTTAACCTGCACTAATTATGCACACATTATTATTGCAAAAACTGTAAAAAAAAAAAACACAAAATTTTCATTTTGTTTACATTTTTCTGTATTTTTTTATAATAATATGTGTGTTACATCAAATTAAAGCCCTTTCTGTCCTTTAAAAAACGATGTATAATATGTGTTGGTGCAACAAATTAGTAAAATGCAAATTGCAGTTGAACGCAAACAGCAAAAAAATGAAAAAAATGCTGTTGTCATTAAGTGAAAGACAAGCTTTTGAAGCTCTGTCTTTAAGGGGTTAAATGCGGGGGTACTTTTGTGTGTAGTGTTGGTATTTGAATGAAGGGGTATTTGTATATAATTTTGGCATTTTAATAAAGTTTGTATGTAATGTTGGCTTTTAAATGCTGGTTACATGTGTATGTAGTGTTGGTGTCTGAGTGAAGGGATGTGTTTGTATATAATGTTGCAGTGACTGCAGGGGTTTGTCTGTATATAATGTTTACTTTTGTTTGAAACTGTGTGTTTTCCTGTAGTGTTGGAATTTTATTGCTGGGGGTGTATTCACAAACACTGCCATATACATACATATACAAATACACATTGACAGGCACACTCAGATACATACACAGATATATGCACACAAATTTACACACTGACACATACACATGCACTTAGATGCACACATATACACACTCTGACACATATACACACTGACACACAGAAACAAACATAATACACACACAGACAAACACATTGATACACACATTGACACAGACACACACACACTGACACACAGCTACACACATTGATACACACACACACACACACATACATAATGACACACAGATACCCACAGAGTGAAACAGAAACACACACTTAGATGTCATAATATTTAGCCACCCTCCTGTTAAAGGGACACTATAGTCACCTGAACAACTTTAGCTTAATGAAGCAGTTTTGGTGTATAGAACATGCCCCTGTAGCCTCACTGCTCAATCCAAGCCATTTAGGAGTTAAATCCCTTTGTTTATGAACCCTAGTCACACCTCCCTGCATGTGACTTGCACAGCCTTCCATAAACACTTCCTGTAAAGAGAGCCCTATTTAGGCTTTCTTTATTGCAAGTTCTGTCTAATTAAGATTTTCTTATCCCCTGCTATGTTAATAGCTTGCTAGACCCTGCAAGAGCCTCCTGTATGTGATTAAAGTTCAATTTAGAGATTGAGATACAATTATTTAAGGTAAATTACATCTGTTTGAAAGTGAAACCAGTTTTTTTTTCATGCAGGCTCTGTCAATCATAGCCAGGGGAAGTGTGGCTAGGGCTGCATAAATAGAAACAAAGTGATTAAACTCCTAAATGACAGTGAATTGAGCAGTGAAATTGCAGGGGAATGATCTATACACTAAAACTGCTTTATTTAGCTAGTAATTTAGGTGACTATGGTGTTCCTTTAACATACCTTTTGTTTACAGGAGAGTGGCTTTGCTTAGGCCCTGCACTCACATCCTCCCAGTGCTGCTGATATTACAGGGGTCTGGACACACTGGCAAAAGTCCATGGCCCCTGTTCAGAAATACCCATCAGTCAGGTGGCCCTAATTGTTTCGGTCTGATGGTCCTTTTCCAGCCTGTGGGCCAAAGTGCAGCTGCACTGGTTGCACCGGCGGTAGTCCCACTGCTGGACTACAGCAGCACTTTATATACCCGTCAACTGAATGCCAACTTAACAGTTATTCATGTTGGCCATATTGTACATATCACTGTAACTGTTTTGTACGGCGGTTGGCCATGCAGGTCTGTTTCTCTTTCTTGTTATTTTAGAGATATAGCATTTTCAAACTTTCATGTTTTTAATCCATTAGGCATAGTTTGTTTTTAATCCACTAGGCATAGTTTCCTGGTCAATTGATACCTCTATTTATTACCAAAATTTATTCTGTCCAGAGGTTATTGTGTCGCTTTTTTATTATGAAACATTTTTGATACATGCACTTTTTATTGTATCAATTGATATTGCATGTATTCATCTTAAGTTATTCATTTTAACTTAATGTAAATTTTTAGGCAACATTTATTTTTATTATTTTTATCAATGCATGTGTTTTATTAGCTCTATCATACATTGTGTAGTCAATCTATTTGTCATATCACATTTTCTATTTTGTCAACATATTCATTTTTATCCTTTTCCTATTTAAAAAAAAAAATGTTATTCTTTAAAGGAACGTGATGTCTTTGGAATACAAATCTCTATACCTAATGCTATAGTGTGCCCCTTCCCACTCTTTTCTAGGTTGACATGAAAGTGAACTAAAAAAAAAGATGTATTAATTTTATTTTACTTATTGTTAACCACCGAGGCTCCTTTGGTGCTGCTGATCTATCGTCTCTCGTGATGTCAGAGAGGAGCATTGGGGACCTAATGTACATGCACGGCGAGTGATGTGCTCGTATTCAAAATTTCCCATAGGAAAGCGTTGTCACTGCTTTCCTATGGGGTTTTCCATGTCACGTGACAGAATTTTAATCAGCCTGTAATGTGGAAGCGCCTCAAGTGGCTGTCAGTATGAGTTAATGCTGCAATGTCAACATTGCAGTTTCTCATAAAACTACAATGTTTACATTACAGGGTTAAGGCGACTGGGGAACTGCAAGTAGACCACTTCATTGAGATGAAGTCATCTGGGTGACTATTGTGTACCTTTAAATAAATTGTTATGTATTTATTTTTCTTTCTGTTGTTCTTGAATATTCTTTACTCTGTTTTATTTTTTTGTTTTTTGTTACTTGATTGTGGAAAACTGACCTGTTTCCATTAAAGGTTTTGAGTGGTTGTTTTGTGGAATGAGAACACGATTATTTGGTATTTAGAAGTGAAATACTAAATCAGATGATAAATCAATCAGGAATCCTGCAGCATATATATTATACATACTACATGTCCAAATTTTTATTTGCAGCCAAGCAACATGATGAAATTATAGTCTATGTTGCTCTACTCTTCCAGAGAGACTCCACTGCGTTGATATCATACACGATTTCATCTTTAACTTCCTTTCTGTTTATCTGCTCTGTGTTATATTGTAGAAATTCTCTTTAATAATCATGTAAAAAAAAAGATATACAATAACAAAAAATTTAAAAAAATTACCACATATGATTTTTTGACACTCGATAACAAAAGAATGGAAGTCAACTCACATAAATGGGTCAGTTACTGGTTAACGACCTCTGGGACATACCATATTTTTGTGCTTGCATCTCCAATTATTTTTCTTTTCTTCAAGAGAATAAGATCCTATGAGCAGCTGTATTGTCTTCAAAGGGCAAACTGGTGCTCCTCATCAGTCTTTCTTATTTCACAGCCCTCCTTTTCATCTCCACTGTTCTCTATTTGACATCAAAATCGTCAATGGTATTTTAATAGTTTCAGTACGTGCAGCCTTGACAGGAGTGCATTACTCATTTTAAGCATGCACATTTCCAGGATTACTTCTGCCAACAAGCTCCTGTCCTATGTTAGAGTAAGGAGACTATTCACCAAACATTGTGTTCTATGAACTTTAGAATTTTTTTATATAAATTAACAGAGTTAAAAGGACTCTCCAGTGCCAGGAAAACAATCTGTTTTCCTGGCACTGCAGGTCCCCTCTCCCTCCCACCACCCACGCCTGGTTGCTGAAGGGGTGATGTCCCTCGGCGGTGGTTCTCCTCCTCCTCATTACGTCAGCCGGTGGGCGAGACTGATCCCGCCGGCCGCGGAAACCTAATGCGCATGCGCGGCCCGGGCATGCGCATTAGAGCTCTCCATAGGACAGCATTGAAAATGCTTTTCAATGCTTTCCTATGGGGAATTGAGCAACGCTGGAGGTCCTCACACAGCGAGAGGACATCCAGCGACGCTCTAGCACAGGTTTTCTGTGCTATGGACCAGGAAGTGCCATCTAGTGGCTGTCTAGTAGAGGTGAAGTTAACCCTGCAAGATAATTATTATAAAAAACTGCAATAATTACACTTGCAGGGTTAAGGGTAGTGGGAGTTGGCACCCAGACCACTCCAATGAGCAGAGGTGGTCTGGGTGCCTTGAGTGTCCCTTTAAATCAAAGCTCAAATTCAGCCAAAGTGCATGATTTTTTTCAAATTTTCTATTATAGCCTTAATTTTGCTACTTAGTTCTTGGGCTACCAAACCTCACTGTTTAGTGAAATGGTACCAGCATAATTATAAGATAAAACTTATTATACTTCATAAGTACAAGGGCAAATCTACAATTAGGTGTTTTACCCTGTGTTTTAACAAGTTGGACTTTCCACGGACCGCTGGTCTAATCCTCAGTTGACAAGGACCATATACTGCCACGAGACACGCTGGTTTACCCCCTAAATCAGCGGGGCCGCCCCAGCACAACAACCACATCACATAATGTGACCCAAGTACCCTGTCCTAGAACATCTGTCTTAGACCTGCAAATCAGAAACCTCACGTCATCCGCTGCGCCAAAAACATCCCCAATAACAAACCCCCAGGGACCGATTTGGATGGGCTCACCCATCCACAAGGGCCCCAAAAAAGGCAAAGGAGAATGCCAACCGAAACAACGCCACTTCAAATGGGGAGGAACAAGCCTGTGTCAGAACTGAGAATATGCCTACCATAAGAGCACCGTAAACCAGCCTCCGAGAATCAGAACGCGTAGGCCCTTTCCACCAGCCCCTCATAACCAACGAAACTATGACATCCTTAGTAATGTCCGACACAATGGTGAGTTGAAATCAAAAGTTTAGCCCAGACAACTTCCCAGACACGTCGAGGAAGAACAGCCCAAAGCCTCCCAGAACCAAATTAGTTATAATAAACCCCACTCACCATCCGACTGAAAACAACCATGTTGCCTTTCGAACGCTAGCCACTCGCTCTATGCCTTACCTTAACGCTGCCAAGTAGACTCCGAGACTGAACCCCGAATCAAAAATTCACTTGGTCAACCCAAGGCCCCACATATCTGCTGGACAAGAGAAACCCATCTTGTCTGCCTCGGGGGCCACCTCCCTTAATTCCCGCCACTGAAAACGAGAAAGAGCATCCGCTGTAAAATTAGTAACCCCAGGCACGTGTACAACCCTACAGTATGCATTCAGAAGCAAACAGCACATCACCAGGTGCCGCAGAAGACGAACCACAGGAGGGGATGAAGCAGACATATTGTTGATGGCCTGCACAGCCCCCAAATTATCACAGTGGAAGACCACCCTATGATCCCTGAAAAGATCACCACAGAACTCCACAGACACCACAATAGGAAAGAGCTCAAAGAAAACCAAATTCTTAGTCCGCCAAATGCCAAGAATCCGGCCAAGGATCGGCACACCAGTGGGCTCCAAAACCCACTGCACCTGCGGTGTTGTTGAACAAATGGAGTTTGGCATTGGACACCTCAGGCGCCTGCCAATACGACTGTCCATTAAATCCGTCCAAGAAGACAGACAAACCCCCAAATCCTCGCGCAATGGGCGAGTGATCTGCACATATGATGAGGGTGATCCACCCCCGAAGTAGCACACACACACTCTATACACACACACTACTCTATATACGCATGCACACACTAAAAAAAACTAGATACACACACACACACTACACCCCCTACGCGTATACATAATACACTCTCTATATCCCTTATATACACCACCTGCACTCACACACACTATGCACACTCTATACTCCTTTAAATACACACACTACACCTCCCGCACTTACACATAAACACATTACACACACTCTATAACCCTCATACACACCACACACCCTTCACTCACATACACACAGTACAGAAGCTCTATGCCACCTAAATATACACTACACTCCCAGCACTCACACACTCTATACCCTCTATAAACACACACTACATGCCATGCACTCACACACTACACACTCTGTCCCTTATACACACCACACCCCCATGCATTCACACACACTAATCTATATACGCATACACACACTCAAACTCCTAGATACACACACAATTACCACCCCCCCTTTTGGCCCCACCCCTCACAGTGGGCTGCACTACCATTAACAGCCCGGACTGAATTTACATCCCAGTCCGGCCCTATTAGAGGGTATATTTAGTGCAGTCGGTTTGGTGTTAGGTACCACCTATAGATCAATTTTCTGTGTGCATCCACGTGGGAATAGCACTTAGTAAGTCCTTTCAGTGATTTTTTTACTATCTGAGATTCATTCTTTGGAAGTCAGCTCATATTCTAGCTCTAGGGACCATTGTTTGGCAAAAGGGAACTCCCTAGCAGGCATTGACTCCGCCAAAGCCCTGTAGCATTCTGAGTTTCGTCTCAGGGTCCAATTGGACGTGTGTTATTATAAAACTCTTCAGTTGAAGATATTGAAAAATAAATGAGTTTGGCAAGTGGTATGTGTTTTGTAGTTCTGGAAAGGGTGCAATAAGTCCCTGATTGCAAATGTCTACTATGTATTTTACTCCTTTTTGAAGCCAGGAGCGGAAAAAAAACTATGGGGATAATGCTGATAGAGCAGAAACTGGAGCATCAAGGAGACATTTATGGATTTCCCCAAGTCGTGCCCTAAATTGGTCCCATTGGTGTATGGAGAGGAGCGTGGATGTGAATAGCCGTAGGGTTTTTTGTCAAAGGTGTTTAGACAGCTGCCAGGGAATTGCCAGAAACCATAGAGCTTTCCATGTCTACCCATTGTAAATCCCCTTTTGGGGCGTGCATCCTAATTGCTGTTTTCAGCAGGGAAGCTTTGTGGTACATTGTTATATTGGGGAGACCTACTCCACATTTGGAGGAGTGGCACTGCAGAAATACGAGAGACACGCGTGACCTGTGGGAGTCCCATATGAATCCGTTAAAAGCTGATTGGATGCATCTGTTAAGGGAGAAGGACAAGCATAGGGAAAGCATCCTGAATGTATATAGCAGTTTTGACAATATGACCATTTTGGTCGTGTTGACCCTGCCCATAAAAGCTTGACCTTTTTCAAATTTGAAATGGTGGCAGCGCACATTTGGGGTCGTGTTTTATAGTTCTGAGTTTTTGACTCATTCAATTAGTAGTAGAAAATGTTTCTGTGGTCTTTCAATAGCTGAAGAAGGTCTGGGATGGAAGCGGCTGGATTGCCCAGGGTCAACAGTATGTTGTCTAAGAACAGGCGAAATACCTCGCTTCCTAGTTTTACCCCTTGGATATCAGGATGGTGTCTTTTGTTTTGTTTATAGCTAGCGTTTCTAAGCATAGTATGAACAATAACGAGGAGAGGGGACACCCCTCACTAGAGCCATTAGTGATAAGAAAGGGGTCTAATAAGAATCCTGAGTTGGATACCTGAGCTTTTGGAAGATTGTATTAGGCTAGGATGCCTGCTATGAAGATAGGTGGGAAGTCGAATTTGCTGAGCACTTGCTCCATGTATTGCCTGTCGATGGCCTTTTCCATGTCCAGCACTAGGAGAAGATCCTCGGCTTTTGATGACTGCATGTGGGAGATGATGTTTAGTATTTTGCGTGTGTTATCTGAGCCTTGACGGCAATGCATTCATTTTAAAGTATTTAAAAAGTTGCAAAGTAATCAAGGTTAAAAGAAAAACCTCAAGCTCATCAAGTCTGAACTTTAACACATATTCATATGCCATTGATCCAAAAGATTAAAAACCCAGTTTGAAGCAATTGCCAATTAATAACTGTTCACTACTCTAAATAATCAAAATCCCTCTGTAGAGAAGAAATATCCTGTTCAGAATCTATTATCTTACCTAGTTTTGTGTTATGTGTAAACAATGACACATGACATTCATTGCCAATTTAAGATCATTAACCCCTTCCTGCACAGACTTACCAGGATATGTGCCCATAAACAGTAATCAGGTATATATGATTTTAACCATTGCAAATGAAATCTATTTATTACAAACAGGTTTGATTTGCAATGGCTGTCCAGCCAGCAGAGCCAGTGCTACCATGAGTAACAAAGTGTGGGGGAGCTGGACATAGAACATAGAAATACAGACACACATACCACACATCTACCACCCAACTCACCCTGTCACATCACCCCCATCCATACACGGTCACATTGTCACACTTACCTCATAAACGCACAGTTACCCGCATACAGGAAGCTCCCCACAGACAGTAACCCTCATATTCACACAGTCAACCCTCACACCATTAATAAAACACACACACACAAGCAGCCCCTATACACACAACACACTGCAAGCAACTCCCCTACACTCACAGATGCACAAGGATACTCACTAGACACACACTCTCAGGCACATACACACTACACAATGCAAGACAGGCACACGCAGGTACCAATATACCCTTCCAGACACACACTTTTATTGTGTGTCTGTATCTGTCAATGCGTGATTGTCTGTTTGCCATTGTGAGTCTCTGTGCATCAGTGTATTTGAGTGTGCATGTGTGTACACATATCAGAGTGTATATATGCATGTGTTTATCAGTGTGTGTATTTGTGCATTTGTGTGTGTGTCCAAAGTGACAACATGTTGAGGCAAAAGTGTCAGACACTGAAAGTCTTCCATGACACATTGCTACAGGGAAGCTATAATGTATCGGTTGATGGGCAGCAAATAAGTCTGCATTTAATAAAAATAAGTATTTTATATTTTGTTTGGAACAGATATTGATACTTCAGGGATATGTTCTGATTCATAGATGACCTTTATTGAGTTAAAATTTAAGTTATTCGAATACAGGAAACCATGTACAAAACAACAGTGGAGGAGATAGCAGAATGCTGGCACCTTCAATTTGCAATCAGTTACTTCACTCATGGGGTTACTATATTAAAATAAAAGCTTCAGCACATTTACTTCCTATAATCTTGCTTTGTTTGTAGGAACTCAAGAAAGTGAAACACTCCAGAAAACCACAAAAAAATGTGCACTGCTCATGACCAAGAATAGCATCAAGCACACCCAACAATAGCAGCGCAATCAGACAGTTACTGGTAAACTGGAAACTGCCTTTAAAATTCATGAAATAGCTCATTGCATTTTAAAGGGGAACCATCACTTTTCTGGAAACAGCACCTTAATAAAAACTGAAAATCAGCTATAATGTATTCATGTGAAAACATGTACGTTAAAGATTTATCAGACAGCATTACAATCCATTTCAGTCCAGGCCCAGACAGCGCACACATTACTAACAAGCAGGAGAAATATAAACATTGATTCTTTTCTCTCCTTCTCTCTATATTTTTTTTTTTGGTAGTAAAAGATAAACAGGCTAAGTATACTTGTCAAATTTTAAGTAACAATATGCTTTGTTAACATGCTGATGAGTATGTCAGTACAGAATTCGATAAAAGCAGAGATATCGATAAAAGCAGCGATATCAGGTTATACTAACTGACAAAGGGGATTGTGTAAATGAGAACACAGGAAAGCCGCAGGGCGGAATATCTAGCGTAAACAAGAAGTACTAGTATCCCACTAATATGGGGCCATCATCCGATGCCCAATTTTGGTATGAGCAATGCTTGCACTTGAGGAATGCCAACGAGTGCACGTTGAGTAGGCCCATGTGGATAGCCAAACCAATTTCAGGCTGAGTGTAATGCCATTGCCATGTCTCCACACACCCATCTTTTAATATTGCCCAAGTCCATCCCCCACCGGGGTCTGTGTGGGTACCTGGTGCGATAGCTGCACCTCTTGCTTCACCTCCACAGGTGTGGGCAGTGTAGTGAGGTCTTGCCTCACTTGGATGTCAGTCCAGTTAGGTCTCGCCGGTAGATTCCAGTAATGGGTGTAAATGAAATGCCTAGTGTGGGTCTCCAGGAAGGGCCAGACTCCTGTTGCTGTATTTCTGATCTTCGCGATATACGTGCCCAAATTCGCTGCAGATTTTGTCAAAGTCCTTCAGTATCTCCGCTTGCCAAGGACTGTGCTACTCTATGGCAAGGCCATCTTGGGAAACTGGGTCTCTGCCTCTTGTGTACCTCGGGCGCCTCCAGATGTGAGCAGCCTTCCCATGAAGACTGGGATAACCCCCACCGGTCCAAAGATGGGGGGGAACAAGGCCACTGATACAAACTTCGGAGGTCCAGTTCACTGCTGAGACAGGGACTGGCCTCCTCCCTCTCTCAATTGTCAGTTAGGCCTTAACCTCCAGGAGCCACAGTCACACTGATATCTGGGACATCTCGGGCTCTAAAACAGGTCAAAGGGGGACCAACTTTTGCACTTTAGTCAAGGCTCTCATCGCTGGTTAGTATTGCTATGGTTAATTATTAAATGACAGTTCGGTAGGCTAAAACTTGGAGGATCAATATCACCATGCATCTGTCCAAGATGGCGGTCAGGCCCAGCCCCCAGCTTTATAATCCTTACACTATAGAATCACTTTAAGAACAGAGACTGACTTAAATGTATTGGGGGATTACATAATTCTGCATTTAAATAGCCTGGATAAAATGAGAGGGCATGATTGGATTTGAAGGGTCGAAAAGAGAGACACTAACTTGTAAAATAGGATAGTAGATTTATGCAGCAGCCATTCAGTGGTATTAACAAAATTTAATGCAGTAGGGATTCATGACTGTGTGGGATGTTTGTAAGGCTATTCTGAAGAACATATAAATAGGTAATACTAGGTTTCATAATGTGAATTAACAGTTGGACAATCAGGTGTAATCAGCCTTTATAATTTATATTTATGAAATAAACCAGGAAGCAAAATAAAAGTGCAAGACCTACAGAAGTAATCAGGGCAATCATAGGGCTGGGAGGTTACTAGACATTTAGGCAGTAGTTTTCTAACATTGAAAGTGTGCTAAATAAAATGTATTACAGCATTAGTCATTCAGTGGAATTAAAAAACAGGAACCCATTTACCACTTACATTTAAACTATGGGGTAAAAATAGTGCAAGTTAAAGATAATGCATTAAAATAATGCAAATAAAGTGCATTCAATATAAAACAAACATTGACTGATAATTTTATTTGACTGGGCCAAAGACGAAGTGTGGTTAGAGCGGTTCTCTAAAGACAAACACTAATTAGGCCTGCCTAATCTGCGATCTTATTATGTGGCGGTCAACTCGTCCACATATTCTTTGTATTATACTATCAGGCCCCGCAGATCGGTTGACGTATTACATGTATTTATATATTCTTCAGAGTAGCCTTACAAACATCCCAAACAGCCTTGAATCCCTTTACTGTATTAAATGTTGCTACTTCCACAAAATGGCTGTTGCATCCTATTTTACAAACCACAGAGTGCTACTTTTACCAAACCACTAGTACCTCTTGTTCCAGAATGATGGTTTAGAATCATATCCCCATACTCTTTTTTTCTCAATACTTAGCCTAATTGTATCTGTGGCTACCTAAAATATCTCATCCTTTTTTACGTAAACAGTGTCTGGCTATTGTTTCTGGCGATTTAGGACACGTATGCCATCAAATACAAACTAACCACAGCTGAATCCACACTGACACCATTTTTGAGGAATAGAGTTTCTATCTGCAATTTTCATGTCTAGCTTTGCCTGCCTGGGGGATGCTGGCTTGGAAAGGATTAGGGATTTGTTTTAGTTGGCGTCAGCTATTTTCTTTAATACCCCGAAATCCAAAGCCTCTCTGATTCTGTCTGATTTCTTTATATATGTCCATTTACCTAGCTATGACCAGAAGGTTGACTTAAGCAATGCATTTTTATGAGCTTTGACATATTTTGAAACCCTTTGTTTTCAGGAGACTTATGTTAAAGGTCTGATCTCTATCTTATACTCATTTCTGATTCAACTCTTGATTGAAATGATCTCCCTTACGTCATGAAGTCACAAAATGAGTTGGGTGGTGAGGTCACAGATGATGATTGGTTAGATATGTGGGAGCATAAAGGGGTAAGGGATAAAAATAAGTCTCATTATATGCTGCTGAGAACCAAAGACAACATGCAGATGGACAAACTCACGGAGCTTGTACACCACAACTCTGCCTGGATTCCTCCTTGAATATGCTCCTTGAGACAGGCCTGTGTGTAAAGTGGATGTAGTGTGTGTTTGTAGTGTGTGTGGTTGCAGTCTGCATATGTGTAGAGTAAATGCAGTATTTGTAAAGTGGATGCAGTGTGTGTGTGTAGTGGAAGCGAGCGCTTGCGGTATAACTGCTCCCGCGGTGTGTGTGTGTGGGGGGGTGGTTACCTTCCCATGCAGTGCTGCGGCCCCGAGCATCCACTTCCCCGTGACCGTGTGGCCAGGTGGGGGTGGGGCCGGCCAGTTACCAGACTTACCGCATTAGTTCCGTCGATGGCAGGCACATGTGCTGTAGCTTTGACTGGGACTCAGCGATGACTTGGGCGCATTGCACCCTCAGGCTGTCCTGGCTTTCTGCCCCATGTGGCTGGCAGGTTAGGCTACTGGGAACCATAGTGGATGTTATAGATCACAGGCATGCTATATAGAGCTGTGCACAACCCCTCAAGGGTTACAGGCACAGCTGGCAGTGTTACCACTTATACTCACCCCCCGCCCCCTTTTTGTTTGTTCAGATGATTGCTTGCAGCGCTCTGTTTTATCATATTGACCAATGGGGCACCTCTTGTGAGGTAACTCAGTTGGTGAGTTCCCTGACTACAGGTGTACTCAATATGCAAGTTCACTATTTATGGAGTGTCAGGCACTATTTAACTAAAGTGCGTTATCTACAGTTACACAATGGAATGCTAGGTACAGTCACACAGAGGAATGCTATCTACAGTTACACAGTAGAAGGCTATGTACAGTTACACAGTAATATACTATGTACAGTTACACAGTAATATACTATGTACAGTTACACAGAAGAATGCTATGTACAGTTACACAGGAGAACGCTATGTACATTTACACAATCATTTATTATGTACAGTTACACAGAAGAGTGCTATATACAGTTACACAGAAGAATGTACATACAGTTACACGGAAGAGTGTTATGTACAGTTACACAGAAGGTTACGTACAGTTACACAGAAGAGTGTTAATTACAGTTACACAGAAGTGTGTTATGTGCTATTAATCTGAAGAAGTGTTATGTACATCTTATCTGAAGAGCGAAAGGTACATTTTATCGGAAGAATGGGATGCGCAGTTCCTCACCTGTACATCTCTGAAGGTCCTGACTTGGAGGGTGGATTGGACGCAATGGGGTGCCTCCTATGCTCTCCTCTTCCTGAGTTCTCGTACGTATGGAATAGTTTTCTCTGGGAGGACCCGGCGTCAAGACTTTAGTCCATGGAGGAGGACCCATCATGCCCTGACCAGTTCGGCTGGATGACGGACCTGTTTGCTCAGCGATGGACAATTCTCTCCAGGAGTGTTCGACACAGAGACGCGGACGAGTCTCAGGACCTTTCTACAGGTGCCTCGGTCTGCTGGTACTTTGGAATTATGATCTCTGCTTCGGTAGAGTCGAACCTAGTTCCTGGATTCCCTGGACCCTTGCTCATTTGTTCTCGGGGATTGTGAGACTTTGGTCTGCATGGCGACCCTGACGTAGTTGGGTCTGGTACGGATCTCCTAATTTTTCTACAGCTTTTACAGGGTTCGGGTATTGTTCGGTCACTTTATTACCGGGGACTGCCATATTAATTAGATTATGTAGCGCGTACGACTGTTGTCGGCGGGCCTCGCTCTGCTTAGAATTCCCTTTACGATTCCTGAGGACGGGTATTCATCTCCCCAGGGGGTACACACATTTTTGTCATGCTCTTATGGTGGGCTTTGTCGGGTTTTGCCCATTCACTGATTCTGGATTTATTTCCGTTACTATACCTTGTTTTTCTTTCAGATGGGTTCGGCGGTTCGGACCTTAGTTGTTTATCAGCCTTAGTCAGACCCGAGGGTCATATTCTTACTTTGGTAGTGCTCCCACGTTTAGGCAGTGTTCGATGTCACCGTTTGTTTAAATGGTTCTTCTCTTCTTCTCGCCCTTCATGTTCTGCTTGGTTGTGGTTGGCATTGGCGGGGCGTATAGGTTTTTTCGGTTCACTTCAGACCGTAACACTGCGACTTCAGGTACCGACATGGCGGGCGTTTTTCTCCAAGACATCGTGCCGGTTACGAGGAGCTATCTTCGCAGAGTTTAGGTTTAGGTTGGATCGTGTTTCTTTGGTCTTTGCTGTCTGAGCATTAAAACAGCAAATATGAAGCCTCCTGTCATGCTATAAAATTGTAGATTATACTAGCTTTAGTGTAACTATAATCTTAATTTTATTAATGACAGGAGGCGAATATTTCCCTCCCAGTTTCTCCCTCCCCTTGTTGTTTGTTGGTTTGACTGACTTGTTGTTTATTCACCTGATCTCCTGGGCTAGGTTGGTTATCTGGGGGAGATGGGGTTTATCTGGGATATGGTACCATCAGTATTTTATGATGGGGATTCAGGTTTTTTCACTATCTGGGATATTATACTGTCAGTATTTATGATGGGGATTCATGTTTTCTTAGTACATTTCATTCGCTAATTGGTGTTTTCGACTGTTTATCTCGTTTCAGTTTAATGGTTTGGCTACAGTTCTTAGATCCGACTACTCTACAGAATAAAGGTCAAGGCTTCACCCACTGGTTCCACAGTTTCAATTCCGGATGGAATTCATCGTTATGTTATGTTTGTTTCTCCTGTTATTGTATTTGTGGTGTATTGTTTATGTACTTTATTTGTTGCAGCGTGAAAGAGGAAATAATTAGTTGGGAGAAGCCTTTTATAGATTCCTGATTTTTTTTATCTCTATGTTAATGTGCTGCTGTGGAGTTCTAGTAAAGAGAGACTTAGGCAAATATTCGCCTCCTGTCATTAATAAAATTAAGATTATAGTTACACTAAAGCTAGTATAATCTACAATTGTCCTATTTATAGCTAAATCCCCCCTCTTATAATATTGTAAAGCCCTACGGAATCTGTTGGCGCTATATAAATAGCAATAATAATAATAATAATAGTACTAATAAAGACACTGGTTTTCTATTATATTGAATACATATCAAGAATTAGCTCACATCAACCTATACAATCAATATCTCTTTGGAGTACAAGCTGCACCATATAAACAGAGAAATTTTTTACATAAAGATTAATTAAATATGTGGTAATTAAAGGATAAAATTGTGCCACTTCTTCATAGGAGGGTTGGTAATCAAAGTTTAAAATTAGGAAATAGTTTCACATATTTAAAGGAGATTACTGAAAAAGTTTCTATAGGTCACAATAAATGCTAACGTAGTAGGAGAATTCAAAAATATAGTTGATTATTAGGAAATGGGAAGTAAAACATCCTATAATAGAAACCTTTTATAAAGAGTTGACTATGACACCTTAAAACCTCTGTTTTTTTTCTCCCAGAATGCTCTTTTCCTCATCTAAAGACACTTGTTACCTGCGTAGATGTTTTCCTTTAAGTATTCTAGACAAAAAGGCGAGCCTTCTTATAATGTGTAAAATAAAATGGTGTTATAGAAGAGACGGTTGAGTTCAGTATATTATTAACGCCTCCAAAAAAAAGGGCACTGCAATCACCATAACCACTACAGTGTGCTTTAGTGATTAAAGCTCAAGAACTACCCTGTCAAACTGTTCCAGAATGGTTTGAAACTTATTTGGCTCACTCAAGTGCTGTGGCTCTTCTGGTCTTCTATGATATCACTAAAACAGATTTCATCTGATTTTGCAATATCAACTGTATCCGTTTTAAGGCTTAAATAAACATTCTGAGCATCATAACCAATACAGGGTATTCTACTTGTTGTCGTGCTAGGAGTGACCTGGTGCCCCACCTTTGTAAAAAATCAAACAATTTTAGAACAGTAAACTACATGCCATTTTCCACCTCCTCTACCTCAGCCAGAGAACTGCCATAAGCACTACAGTTTGTTCCTTTAATATTTGCATTGGGCGATCAGAGTGCATTCATCAATCAGAACAGCACAATTTTACTCTATTTTGGACCAGTCATCCACTGCATACATTTCTTCAGCCACCTATTATGGATCCTTACTGACCCCTTGCAACTCAAATGTGAGTCTGCATGACATATGCACGGTCGCCTTGTCGGCATCTGCTTAAACCCCACCAAATACCCATTTCCAATAAAACACTGACACCACAGTTTTGGCAAAATTATATCACAGCTTTATTTGATACTTAACATAAAATATAAAGGTCATTGTCAACAGCAGGCCAACGTTGGCCTGCACAATTACCATCCTGCAGTTTACAATTTAACCCCTTGACAATGACCCACCCCCACATAATATAATACCCAAACATTGTAACATTTAACCTAACATTGAAACATGACCATTGCCACCAAAGGGCACCATCCATTGCCACCAAAGGGCACCACAAATGTAGGGGCATACCGAGACACCCCTACACACCCCGGTTCGGAGCTACTTACGAGCTTGAACCTACCAAACCAGTCCAAAGGCCTACCTATTAGCCCTGAACTCCAAGCTTTTTCCCCATCTCACTCTTTTCTCCCCCCAACTTTACTCTCCATCCCCCGCCGCCGTGACCAAACGGGAAACACCTGAAAGCAAAGGGAGGGTGGGTGGGACAACAACAGGTAAGTGCAACTTAGATTGAAGTGATACCTAGTTCTAAAATGGCCACTACTTATACTCCCCTTATAACTCCACCCCACACCATTTCCTTAGACCAATCCCTGACCCTGATGCCTGTCTCCTGGCAATGTCAAGGCCCACTCCCTTTAGCTACTTCATGGGCTACACTCTGTAGTACAGTAGGTTTAATCTCTGTGTGACTGGAGGGCCAAACATTTGGCTAGGCCTATGGCAACATTGAATCTGAATACATAACTGGGCTCCAGCGTTTTTTTAGTTCTAGAATGTTTATTGTAGTAATATTGTTCATTTTATTTTTTCGTGTTCATTTTTTTAATTACTGCAAAGTTTACATGATTTTGGAAGATGAGTACATCATTTTTCAGGATTGAACATCTAACTAGTTCCAGTATTTGCACTGTAAAACTTTCCTTTATAACTCAAGTGCCACATGCTAACTAGTAAATTCTACAATACCACAATGTAATAAATCAATTTCAAACAAAATATCTTAACTCCATGTTTTTCGTCTAAAAAGTTCCAGAACATGGATATAAGCATGAGATCATTGTTCCCCAGGCTAGAATACAGACCTCTGGAAGCTCCAAAAATGCATTATAATAATGCTTTCATAGTATGAGCTCATCCTTCGAAGGATTAAATATCTAACCAGCTGAGGACCCACAGCTCTATGTTAGGAAGGTCAGTTAACTGTGCAATACATACAGTTGCATGCTGTTGTGGTCACATGGAGTCCAGGTGAAGATTTGGTGCATGTTAAACGACAGTCCTAATCATGTGACTTGTGCTTGTGGCGAGACTAACTGGAGTATTCAATAACGTGCAAATTTGTGTGAATTAATTCCATAAGGCAAAAGTGTAGTAAAAATAGTTGCTCGTGAAAGATTCTCCAACTCTGGTATAGTCAGATCTTGTTTCATATTTAACCACAGTTTTTCTGCGTGAAATGAATTCACAAAAATTCTGAGTTTAGTGAACTACCCTGTAAGTGAACTAATCAGAAAGATGTGCATTCAAAAGAAAAAGCTTCACTTTCTCTATTGACCCATGTCCTTAAGACATCTACTGCAAAAAATGCAATCCCAGCCCTGCAAGTCAAAATCTATTAGAGACTAAGGTCTCTAGAACTTTAGTCGTTAACAGTTAGCAGGACCAATTGATGTAGAAATTAGATCCCTGCATCAAGTCACCCTCTCCTGGGAAAGGAAGTTACACATTCCTCTGCACAACTCTCCATAAAGCAGACTTAATGCTTTCCTCCTGTTTCTGAAAGTGTTAAACCAAAATACTAAAGCAGGGCGCATTCCTTTTCATATATACATTCTCTTAAAAAGTAACTCATACATGACAACTTTTTGTGGCTACTTTTTAATTTCAAAGTGCAACAAGAGTTTTATAGATTGTAAACTGATTTGAGCAGGGTCCTCATGAACCTATTGTTCCAGTTAAAAGCTGAAATAGTTTATCTCATTTTTTATTAACGTCCCCTTAATGATATTGTAATGCACAGTGGAATAGGTTGGCGCAATATAAATGATAATAATAATATCTTTTTTATGGTCATTTTAAATTACTTACATTTATCTGGACATAAGCATGTATTGTGCTGCATGATTTAATTTATACAACATAATTTAATTAATCAAAAACATAATTTTAATAGGAACTGTTAATGCACTTACATTTTTAAAAAAAGTGAATGCAAATTGTTTTGAAGGTTAACAAGATTGCATTATTTTTAGGAAAATAAACGTTAAATAGTATACTATACTACTATTCTCCAGTACAGTTTAATGTGATTTACGCAGCTGTTACGCCGTACTTTTGAGACACACTTTCAGAGAGTCATTTACACCTCCCTTTCCCCCCCCCTCCCCACTCCAAATAAAAATCAAATACCCTTTTTGTCCTTATAGAGTCCTTTTGGACTCTATAAGGACAATATTTGAATTATAACTAAAAAGAAAAATATTACATCTTATTAACTGCTAAGCTATAAGCAGGAAGCAGTTGTCATGCAACTTGAGAGCCGTCTAAACTTTGAAATAACTTCATTACAAACAAAGACAATATCTATTACCTCAGCTGCATTGGATTGTAATCCCAATGACGTGGTTGTGTTTTTCACTACCTTAAAACAGTTAGATTTGTAAAAGTAGATACAAAAAACAGTTAGCCTAAACCTGAAAAATATAGCATTGTTTTTGTTAACTTCTCTACATTTTTTTGTAATTGGTCTTTTTTTTTTTTTTAGTTGCTTAAATAAGAAATGAAAAAAGTATTCTAATTAATTTTTTATTATTAAAATAAATTAATGACATTCTTTAAAACAAATTACTTTCATCTAAGGTAAAAATAAAGACAATACTCATTTCATACTTAGGACACACACATATAAAAAAAAGATTGCATTGACCTAAAGACTGTAAGCCGTTTGAGCAGGGTCCTCTTCAATCTATCGGTCCTGTAAGTTTTCTTGTAATTGTCCTATTTATAGTTAAATCCCCCTCTCATAATATTGTAAAGCGCTACGGAATCTGTTGGCGCTATATAAATGGCAATAAAAATAATAATGGACCTACACCACATAGTTTGAAGAATGCTCATTTTTCAGAACAGACCATAGAGGATGCTGGGTGACACACAAACTAGCATGCACATATAATCAATACAGCTACCCATTCCTCCTAATAAGACAAAGTAAATATATGCATAACAATAAGCAGCACAATGTATCTGAGCTTTAGCCTTACCTGTGCAAAGAAAGAAGATGGCAGTTGCAAACATGTTGTGGTATTTCCCCAGCATCCTCCCTCCTTCTGTGTGATGGAGACTAGCTGGAATTTCAGCTAGGGCTAGCTAATTCATGTAAACCCTGTCGTGGTCACTCCCCCTTCAGAAACACATTAGATAAAATTGTGAAACTTGCAAAAAAAAAAAAAATACAAAAAAAGTAATCACATATCCTGTCACACTGCATGCTTGTATTTAACTCCAGTCACTCTGCTGTCTTAGAATGAGAGGGAAATTACCCCCCACATCACCCTTCCAACGTCCCCCAATCTGCTTTACATCAGCCAACATTGTGAGAGGATTTGAAGAAAAAAAAAATTTCAAGCACACTCAAAGAAATATTGTACATTCCAGCTGTTCATTCCAGATTGTCCGAATAAATTGCCAGAACTATTTTTTCCCCCTCTGTTTCGTATAACTGTATATTTGGATTATAAAACTGCTCAAAATCTCCAAATGTGTCCAAATATCAAATTTCAAACATGTATACAGTCAATTTAGTGATATTTAAAGTCTTAGACAAATACACAGAAAGAGACAAAATTGCAAAGGAGGTATATAATCTGCACATTCACCAGCCATTGAATGGAAATAAAATCTGCCTCGGAATTTTCATTTACAGAGGCAATTTTGGAGTTATTCGCTTTTTGGATTTTTTGCTACTTATGCAGCTAGCTGAACATGGTTAACAAAATAAATATGCAATTAAAAAAACAACCTGATGCATTGATTTTGTAGGCACTATAACCACTACACAACTTCCTCGTCGTCCAGACACCGCTCACCAGAACTTCTAATGCAGAAATTCCACTTTCAAAGTTCCACTATAATATTAGCAATATCAAGTTCATGCACAGTATATTTTGATGCTATTCATTGGCGGAAAAATTAGCTCATGGTTAACTGCACTCATGCTGCATGGCTCGGTGTATAGACCAGAAGTAGACAACATCTCCCTTGATGCTTTGCTTGCATTATAGAAGTAAGACCATTATGGAAGCTGTAGTCCACAACATTTGGAGTGCAGAAAGTTGCTTACCTCTGGTACAAGCACTAGCATTCACGTGTGCTGGAATAACATGCATTCACGTGTGCTGAAATAACATGCACTTTTCATGGACACACAACAAACGAGAAAGACCAAAGTATCAAACGATCTACTCGCTGCAAAATCTCACGGTCACTACTAATTCTCCTTGACCTTTCCACAGCTTTTGATACTGTTGATTATAAACAGCTTCTTCTCATCCTCTGTAATCTCAGTCTACAAGATATTGCTCTCCTCTGGTGCTCCTCCTACGCCACCCAGTGCTCTTTTAGTGTCTCTTTCTCTGGCTCTGCCTCTTTCTCCCAACCTCTGTCCCCCAAGGTTCAGTCCTTGGTCCCCTACTGTTCTCGATCTATGCTGCCTCGCTTGGTAAACCCATGAGCTCCTTTGGCTTCCAATATCACTTCTATGCGGATGACACGCAAATCTATCTGTCCTCCCCTGATCTCTCCCAGCCCCTCTTGACTAGTGTCTCTGACTGCCTCTCTGCTATTTCTAACTGGATGGCTGCCCACTTCCTTAAGCTCAACTTGCCCAAAACAGAACTTCTGGTCTTTCCTCCCTCAAGTGTTGCTACCCTTGTTACTATCTCCCTCCACGTTAATGGTGCTA
The DNA here is from genome assembly GCA_933207985.1 of Pelobates cultripes. NCBI lineage: Eukaryota > Metazoa > Chordata > Amphibia > Anura > Pelobatidae > Pelobates > Pelobates cultripes. Next base: position 203,339,192 of record OW240914.1, read on the forward strand.
CCATCAGCTCCACCACGCAGGCTCGCTGCCTATGTGTTCTCTTTGACTCCGAACTCTCCTTCACCCCTTATGTTCAGACGATCGCTAAATCCTGCCGCTTCCATCTTAAAAACATTGCGCGCATCCACCCCTACTTAACGCCAGATGCGGCTTAGGTGCTGGTCCATGCCACTGTTCTCTCCTGCCTTGACTACTGCAATCCGCTTCTCAGTGGTCTTACATGTTTCCAACTTGCCCCGCTGCAGTCTATAATGAATGCATTGGCGAGGTTCATCATCCTCGCCCGCACCTCCCACGCCTCACCCCTCTATCAGTCCCTGCATTGGCCTCCCGTAAGATATAGGGCTCAATTTAAAATTCTGGTTCTTGCTTTCAAATCTCTTCATAATGCTGCTCCCACCTATCTATCCTCCCTAATACACAAATATGTCCTGTCTAGGCCCCTATGCTCTGCCGAAGACCTGCGTATATGCTCTGTTCATACTCCCACCTCTGATGCTCACCTTCAAGACTTCTCTAGGGCTGCACCATTCCTGTGGAACTCCATTTCCTTTTCCGTTAGATGCTCACCTAGTCTCACAAAAGTGTATCAATTAAACTGTCTTCATTGAATGCCATTCTATCAATCAACTTCCCTAATGCTTCCCTTACCTTTTTGTGTCATTTTACCCCACTCCCTCTAGCATGTAAGCTCATTGAGCAGGGCCCTCAACCCCTCTGTTCCTGTGTGTCCAACTTGTCTGGTTACAACTACATGTCTGTTCGTCCACCCATTGTAAAGCGCTGCGGAATTTGTTGGTGCTATATAAATATAATAAATATAATAATCCTATGGCATGGTTGTGAATGTAAACTACATTTTTTATGGTTCTTAATCAGTGCTACGGGTCCAAGGTTAATCACTGCTGTACTGGAGGGACATTCCTCTGTATTGTTTTAACCCTGGAAGTCATCCCATAGTACAATCTATTAAGCTTTGTCTGTCTTTAACAATAGTGTTCTACAAATTATTTGCTACGTGATTTTAACACTGTGATAACAAAGTGCAGAATACATCACATTGTCTTGCGTAGAATCTGATACCCAGTGGGTTAAAAAGTGACATTGGTATTGAGTAGATATTCTTGCACAAAGCTCTTTAGGTTATATTCCAAGGATAAATTGCAGGAAATAACTTTCTCTGTGGGGTATGGGTCCTCCACACAGAATTCTCCACATTGTAGCAACATAAGTGTTATATTGCCTTGGAGTAGAGTTGCGTGATTATAGAAAATACATACTATAGAGGTACATTAAATTCAATTCCGTGCTGTAAGCTGTATTTCTTATAAGCGTCCCTAGACATTAGAATAGTTGTGGTTGGACATAATAAATAGCACACAAAATTTGGGATGAGCAAGGCCCACAGCGTTAAATAACATAAATGGTCATTGACACAAATGCATACAATCTTCCTATTTATCCCTTCTAGACATATGTTGTGTGAAAACTCACAAAAAAAGTGTCTAAAGGATGAGTGTCATCACTGAAATATGAAAGATAACCCTGGACATTGCTGAGCACAGTGGCCATATTTCAAGTCGTGGATCTGTAAAAACTACTTTTTAATATAATTTGGCATAGATATCATTATACCTACCCTCAAAATGTTATTATAAATAACCTCAGAAGGAAATATTATTATAATGAACCTCAGACGAAAATGTTATTATATATAATCTCAGAGGAAAATAATATGAAACTATGGTGTATACTAAAGTATAAGATGTAAACTGTCAGCAAATCATGGAAATTATTCCGATAGTCAACATTCACACTGTCTGTCGGAAATAAACATTTCACATATAAAGACATAATATTTACAGTCACTCGTAGGCATTTAATTACAGAGACACAAACACACACAGGCACATAACAGTCTAAGTAACACAGAGGCTCTTACTCACAATTTGTGTGTATTTGTGTTTAATTATGTACACCCATACACTTACAGAAAAACACACGGTTACATACTGATACAACTCAGATATATAGTAACTCACTCACAAAAAAAATAACACTCACAGACATACAGTTATGGAAGTAGACACACTCACATGCACATATACAGATACACGTACAGATGCATACTGGCTCATTGCCACATACAGACACAGATGCACATTCACAAATACATACATTTAGACACACTCACAAATACATGTATACAGAAAAACACTCAGGTACACACATACAGACACACAGATATACTCTCATAATCACAAATGCAGGTACGCATTCACACAAACACACACAGATACAGACTCAGTCATACACATGGAAACACACACTCCCATCCACATGCTGGAAGTAGTGGCCTTTCACTGCATAGAGAAAGTTAGCTGCCCCCATTTGAGAATGGTTTAATCCCCTTGAGGCCTACAGAGACCTCCTGACACCAAAACAACTTCATATAGACAAAAGTTGTTTTAGTGCCTGGAGTGTCCCTTTAAGTTCGCATCACTACGCGGCGCACAAGGGAGCTGAACAGGAGGATTAGTGCTCCCTCGCCGACTGCAGTGACCAGCCGGATGGCCAGCAGCCCCACTGGACCCCAGGGAAAGTGATAATCCACCCTAGCATTTCCAAAGGTAGGGAGGCTGGGGGGATTGAATTTAAAAAAAAATGTGAGTGTCTGTTTGTGAGTGTGTGTGTGTGTCTATTAGTGAGTGTCTGTCAGTGTGTGTGTCTGTTAGTGTGTGTGTATGTTAGTGTGTGTGTCTGTTATTGTGTGTGGTGTGTGTGTCTATTAGTGAGTGTCTGTCAGTGTGTGTGTGTGTCTGTTAGTGTGTGTGTGTATGTTAGTGTGTGTGTGTATGTTATTGTGTGTGGTGTGTGTGTCTGTTAGTGAGTGTGTGTGTGTGTCTGTTAGTGAGTGTTTGTGTCTGTTAGGGAGTGTGTTACTATGTGTGTGTCTGTTTGTGTGTGTGTCAGTGAGTGTGTATGCATGTCTGTTAGTGGGAGTGTATGCATGTCTGTCTCTGTTAGTGAGTGTGTTAGTATTTGTGTCTGTTAGTGAGTGTGTATGCATGTCTGTTAGTGAGAGTGTATGTGTGTCTGTTAGTGACTGTATGTGTCTGTTAGTGAGTGTGTATGTCTGTTAGCTAGTTTATGTGTGTCAGTGAAAGTGTGTGGCTGACACTGAATGTATATGTGCCTGTCAGTGAGTGTGTATGTGTATTTAGAAGGCGGGGTGGGGGGGGGGGGAGAGGTTGCCTGAGTTTTGTCATGCCTAGGGCAGCACAAAACCAGGATACACCACTGATAGGACCTACTTATATTTTATGTAAATGATTGACAGGTAAGAATTTGCTATTAATTTACATCAATTGAGCAAATTTTTTATGTAACACAACACTCTGTTTTCCAATTTATTGATAGTTATGTGCCTTATAAATGATATGTTCATTATGGTGTAGCTGCTTGACAAAAACCCTTTTGGGTCGAAATGTTGCTGTACACTGTGCCAATAAATCTGCTGTGTCTGGACTGTCTTCTGTTTCTCAACTATTTCTTTAGATTTGGCCTGGTCCGGTTGCACCCTGGTCATTCAGGTGCAGTGTCCCTCTGGTTCATCTACTCATGATTGACAGTTAGACCAGATGGAGGTGCCCATTTGCAGGATGAAGATTTTATTTTTCAAATTTAAAAAAATGCTATTTTTTTTTTTTTTTTTAACTACAGGTGATAAGTAAACATAGTATTGAAAATCCTGGAAAGTGACAGTTCTCTTTTAGGAAGTGTGCCATATGTATAACTAATCCTGATAAGTTTGGGTGATATATTATGCCCTTGACTGTTTTGTTGCTCACATAGTTCAATGTGATAGATTACTCACAGATTGTGCAAGTTTTTCTCTGAAAGTACCTGAATGGCACCTCAGCTCAGATCCACCATCAATTAGAATGAAAACAACCATGTAAAGTGAAATATTCCTAATATTAATACAACGATATTAATAAATCATGCAATGTACCAGTGAAATGTCACAAGAAATTTTTTGACTTTTCATGTCCTTCTAGGCTTGACATAGAATTAAAGGGACACTATAGTCACCAAAACAACTTCAGCTTAATGAAGCAGTTTTGGTGTATAGATCATGCCACCGAAGTTTCAGTGCTCAATTCACTCTCATCTCGGAGTTAAATCACTTTTGCTTCTGTCCATGCAGCCCTAGCCACACCTTCCCTGGCTGTGACTCACATAGTCTGCATGAAAAAATGGTTTCACTTTCAGTTAAAGGGAAACTCCAGTGCCAGGAAAACAATCCGTTTTCCTGCCACTGCAGGTTCCCTTTCCCTCCCACCCCCCAACCCCAACCCCCGGTTGCTGAAGGGGTGAAAACCCCTTCAGTAACTTACCAGAGGCAGCGACGATGTCCCACGTCGCTGCTTCTTCCGCCGCCGCTCCTCAATGCTTTTCAATGCTTTTCTATGGGGAAATGAGCGACTCTGGAGGTCCTCACACAGCGTGAGGATGTCCATCAACGCTCTAGCACAGGTTTCCTGTGCTATGATCCAGGAAGTGCCCTCTAGTGACTGTCTGGTAGACAGCCACTAGAGGAGGAGTTAACCCTGCAAGGTAATTATTGCAGTTTATAAAAAACTGCAATAATTACACTTGCAGGGTTAAGAGTAGTGGGAGTTGGCACCCAGACCACTCCAATGGGCAGAAGTGGTCTGGGTGCCTGGAGTGTCCCTTTAAGTTGTAACTCACTTTAAAAGTTTTTATCTCCTGCTCTCTAAATTGAACTTTAGTCACACACCGGAGGCTCTGTCAGGGTCTAGCAAACTATTAACAGTGAAATTTTAAAGTAAACACAATTTGCCATGAAGGAAGTATGAACATTAGATGACTCTGTACATGAAGTGTTTAGGAAGACTGTGTAAGTCACACGCAGGGAGGTGTGACTAGGGTGCATAAACAAAGTGTTTTAGCTACAAATGGCACATAATTGAGCAGTGAGATAGAAGTGGCATGATCTACACCAAAACTGCTTCATTAAGCTAAAGTTGTTAGGGTGACTATAGTGTCCCTTTAACCCCGGCTCCATGGCTGGTGCTTTAATCAAACTTACAACATATAGTTACATAATTTACTCAGAGGGTATGACAAAATATAGCATAATAATAATAATAATGAATTATGTGCATAAGTAAACCCTTGTTACACACTAGACTTGTACATCATTTTTGGGCAATTTGTTAATTCTTATAAATTACGAAATGAAAGAACAAATTACCTGTTGGACAAGAATTCAGCCATGTAATGTGTTCATTCCTTTTTTGCTTAATTGCGAATGTAATTGTAATTGAATAAAATTATTTATAAATAAAAGCAGTGGGCAGCTTTTCCTTCCACCAATCTCCTGGCCTGTGGGATTGGGGCACTATTTAAATTTCCCCATGCCCTGCCCTCATCCATTGCCATGGGTGAGGTGATAATATAATTTTGCATGCTTATTTTGGGAAATATCTCCAGAACTTAGCGGCACATAAAAACCTTTGAACGTCGGTAAGACTCACATAATAGTATAAGGGAGTTATAAAATGTCCCTTTTTTTATATCTGAGTTTTTTTCTCAACCTAAAGTGCATGGCGTTAGGATCTGGGCGTGTAAAAAAGATGCTAGGTGCTGGGATATGGGAGGGGAAATAACATAGGGTGCCAAGATCTGGGGTAACAAACATTTTATTTATTTTGAGACAAAGATGGCTTCTTTAAGTGATTTTAAAGTTTACTTCTGGCAGCAAGTTAACAGACTGAGAAATGCTGTTTGCTCAGTCAGTACATCCCAGTACCTGGTAGCAGCAGATCACTAGACTCTTACAGATTGATTTCAATTCTCCCTGAACACACTCTCTATCAGATCTCATTGTTCCCACTTAAAGGACCACTCTAGGCACCCAGCTTAATGAAGTGGTCTGGGTGCCAGGTCCTTCTAGGGTTAACCCATTTTTTCATAATTATAGCAGTTTCAGAGAAACTGCTATAATTATGAATGGGTTAAGCCTTCCCCCTAATCCTCTAGCGGCTGTCTCATTGACAGCCACTAGAGGCGCTTGCGTGCTTCTCACTGTGATTTTCACAGTGAGAGCACGCCAGCGTCCATAGGAAAGCATTGCAAATGCTTTCCTATGAGACCGGCTGAATGCGCGCGCAGCTCTTGCCGCGCGTGCGCATTCAGCCGGCGGGGCGTAACGGAGGCGGAGAGGAGGAGGAGAGCTCTCCGCCCAGCGCTGGAAAAAGGTAAGTTTAAACCCCTTTCCCCCTTCCAGAGCCGGCGGGAGGGGGACCCTGAGGGTGGGGGCACCCTCAGGGCACTATAGTGCCAGGAAAACGAGTATGTTTTCCTGGCACTATAGTGGTCCTTTAATGTCTTCACACAGGCTCCAAAGTGATTGCAAAATGACTGACAGCACCAAAGAGAAAAACTTCACAGCAATGAGTCCATAATGATGCTACAGCCAGCTACGGTGGACTACATTGTACACAATTGTTAAATGAAAGATTTTGCAGCAGAATTGCAGCAAATATGTAAAGTGAGCTTATCTGGAGGCTTTCAATGCAGTCTTGCAACAAATATTTGAAGCTTGACAGGTGCAATTCAATATCAAATATGCAGCTAAATTACTACTTACCTGTAATAGAATATAGCAAAGTTACATGTCATTTTAAAGGAATACTCCAAGTACCATAACAACTATAGCATGCTGTAGTGGTTATGGTAAAAGGAATGCACTGCCCCCGTCCAATGTAACCATTTTAGCATAGATTTACTAGACCGCTATGTCTGGTGTAAACATTGTCTGAGAGCTATCAGCTGATGCTCTGAGCCAATAAGCTAACCCTTCACTGCAAGATTTAGCTCATGAGAATTAACGGATGTTTCAAAGCAAGAGCTTCTGGCTCTCGTAGCATCAAGAAAAGGTGTCCCGTGGACCCAATTTAAGATATCAAACTGAAGGGGTTTCATTACTTACAATAGGCATCAGTGGCAGCTCTAGACTTAGCGAGGCTTTAGGCGAAACTCATACATGAGGCCCCCACTAACACCATTATTGAAAAAAATTGCAGTTGATTTGTGTGTGCATAAGAAGCTCTAGATATATTGAAGGGGGAGCTTGCAGCACTGGATATAGTGAGCTAGTCTTTGTATACGTCGTTGCATTGTCTACCTGTGTGTGCTCTATGGCGGTTTAGGCGGCCGCGAGGCCCCACACAGCGCGAGGTCTTAGGCGGCCGCCTAAACTGCCTAATTAGAGAGCCGCCTCTGATAGGCATGTACTATGGTTATGGTGTCTGGGGTTTTCCTTTAAGTAAATGAAGCACAATTTAGTTCCTTAAGTGTAGTTCAGGTTATATTACTAATAGCTAATATGAGCTAAAACAAAATGGAACAAATTACCAGTAGAATTAACGTCATCCAGACAAACTGTCTGGGCTCGTGGGTGGGACCATAATGTCACCTAAGAACCATACATGCCAGCAACATACTGCATCTAAAAAATATGTTGAATTCTGTACTACACCCCAAAATATTCAACTAGTTGCATGCTTACTGTTTGTTTAAAATGCTATCTTGCATCATATTTTAGTAAAATAATGCATGTACACTCAATAATTTTCAAAGACATACATTTACTAAAAGTAATATTGACAGGTTATTTTGGTGGGGAGGGGGGGGGGGGTTTGATGGGTTTAAATGTGTTTTTTTTTCCTGTTGATACTGTGGACTCTGCACCAAGCATTTTATAGTGAACACTTAGCGCAGAGTGAGCAGTTTCAATGGGAAAACAACCAATACCAGTGCATGCTGCAAACATATCATTGATGCCAAATATGCAACAACTGCAAAGACTAAGCTATATGTTCAAAATACATTGCTGCCTGATTAAGCATGTAAATGGAATTCTGCACATGCAGACAATATACTAAGGGGATGCCTCTCCAAGTTCATTGTTCTTGATTAGCCTTTGCAAAAGAGAGTACATTTAGTTTGTTTGTTATTTTTTTTATATACTTATTTATTTTGGATATACACATATACTTTCTCACCCCTCCTGGTGGTATTTTTGTGTAGTACTTATTCTTGGGTCCAGGGGTGCAAAGGCTAGGGAATCTGATGGCCTTGTGTAGTCTCTTAGTTATTCTTAAAACGGCAATTTTCAGTACAGCAATTTCAAAAGTTTCACCTGGAATCTGCAGAAACCATTCCCCAGCTTGGGGGTTACAGTCATGATTGATCATTTCACAACTGGGAATGGTACTGCCTTTACTTTCCACATCCTTCCTAGCTCCTCTTTCAGTTCTTGGTAATTTTCTATTTTCTTAGTTAATTCTTCCTGATGTTATGGTCACTAGGTATTGCCACATCCACAGCCACGGTCTTCAATTCCTTGTCTACCACCATGATGTCAGGTTGGTTGACCACTACTTGTTTGCCTGTCTGGAGCTGTCTGAAAGTCCTACTGGATCATACCCATGTCATTCAACTACCCTTTTTTATGTTATCTCCCATCTGGACTTATGCAGGTCTAATCTATATTCTGTGCCGATGTTTCAGTACACAATTCCTGTGCCTCTTAGTGTACCAACTAACATCTTGCACCCGACTGCTATGTACTTAATTGTCTCAGAGGCCTCTTTACACAGTCTGCACCTTGGGTCTTTCCTGGTGTGGTAGACCCCCACTTCTATTGCTCTGGTGCTGAGTTCCTGTGCTGCTAGAATTAGTGCCTCATGTCAGTTTGGCACTAGGAAATTGTAGTGTGAGCCACATCCACTATCTGCCGAAGGTGCACCCTATGGAAAGGTTTGTCTTGCCATGGAACCTTCTCCTTTTCTGCATCCTCTATTATTATTATTGGTATTCCTAAAGCACCAACTCATTCCGCAGCTCTTAACGATAATCTTTATCTGCTGTTCAATCGGGAATCTGATGTACTCTTGGATGCTCTGTGTTTCATCCAGGACTGTAGCCTTAACACTCATCAGGCTCTGACCACCTTCCTTATCGCTGGTGTGCAGTTCTAGGTGTTGGATTTATTGGGAAATCCTCCATTCATAGTGAGTAATTTCTGGTTCTTGACATCCATGGTGACCAACTATTCTCTGTTCTTGGCCTGGTTATTATTCCAGCTGGATACCTGATGACTGGTAGGACAACCTTCCTCCCCAGTGGAAAATTGGCCTCCCTCTCTAATGGTGAATTGCCACTCAGCGAGAGAAGGTAGAGGTAGCCGGTTACCTCCTCAGCAGAAGATAGGGCTCCCGGGAGAGAAGGAAGTTAGCCTCCCTACCCAGTGGCAGATTGGGCTCCCAGGAGAGGAGGTAGCTGCCCTCCCTCCCCAGTGGCAGCTTGCAACCCAGGTAGTCTGGGTAGTTGGCCTACCTAACAGTAGAGTCAGCTCCCATTAAAGGAAGTAGTCGACCTTCCTCCCCAGCAACAGGAAAAGCTCCAAGGAAATGAGGCGGTGGTAGTTGGCCTCCCTTCCCAAGAGGCATATTGGCACTCAGCGACCTAAGAGGAGGTTGCCAATCTCCCTTCCAAGTGGCAGATTGGGCTCCCAGGGAGCGTGGGTAGTTGGCCTCCCTACCTAACAGTAGATTGAGCCATTATGGGAGGAGGTAGTCGACCTTCCTCCCCAGCTACAGGAGAAGCTTCAGGGAAATGAGTCAGATGTAGCTAGTCTTCCTAACCAGTGGCAAATTGAACTCCCAGGAGGAGAGGAAGTTGGTCTCTCTGCCCAAGAGGAAGGATGCCACCCAGCAAGAGGATTAGAGGTAGTTGGCCTTCCTCCCCAGTTGCAGATTGGACTCTAGGGAGTGGAGGTAGCTGGCCTCCCTCCCCAACAGCACATTGAGCTCTTGGGAGAGGAAGTAGATGACCAGTGACAGATTGGGGTCCAGAGAAAGGAGAGCCAGCCTCCCTCCTCAATAGCAGATTGGGTTCCCGGGTGAGGAGGTTCTCAGCCTCCCTTTCTGGCGGCAAAGTGAAGTTGGCCTCCATCCCCAATGGTGAATTGCCACCCAGTAAGAGAAGCTAGTGCCTTCTTAGCAGTACATTGGGCTTCCAGGAAAAGAGGTATATTGGGCCCCTGAGGAGGAGGTAGTCAACTTGCCTCTCCAGTTGCAGATTGTAACCCAGGGAGTGGGGGTAGTTGACCTCCCTACCTAACAATAGATTCAGCTCCCATGAGAGGAAGTAGTCGACCTCCCTCCCCAGCAACAGGTGAAGCTCCAGGGAAATGAGACAGATATAGCTGGCCTTCCTAACCAGCAGCAAATTGAACTCCCAGAAGGGGTGGTAGTTAGCCTCCATGTCCAAGAGGCAGATTGCCACCAAAATAGAGGATGTAGAAGTATGCAGATGAAGCATAGTTAGCCATCTTCCCTCCCCAGCGGCAGATTGAAACCCAGGGAGAGGAAGTCGCTTCCCTCCTCAGTGGCAGATCGCAATGTGAGAGAAGTGTGGAGCTATATAGCCTACCTCCCAGTGGCAGATTGTCTTATGTGTGCTTCACTGTAGACGTTTGTGCGTGGTCAGCCTCCGACGACGCCGGTGTGGGCCTTGCTGCATGTTGCAGGCCTCCACAGGGCCTAGAGCCAAGTGTTGGTTGCAGGGGTTCCGGAGTGCTTGTGCAGGCGAGTGAGACTGTGGAGTTTATATGACAGGCAGTAGACACTTGTCCTGCAGCTTCTGTCAGAATTGTTCAAAGTGGTGATTCAAGTGCTTCAGAATTCAGGAGCTCTCTTCAAGATGTATCAGGGAGGATGCGATCACTGCCATGTTGGGTGTGCCATTCGTGGCAACAACGTGGATCGCGGCACCCCTGTTATCCTCCCACAGAGGTAATGAGCCCTTAGGGCAGGGCCCAGGATCATCCCTGCCGGTTTATAGTGGGGGGGAAACAGGGCTTTAGCTCCATGAGTCAGTGTGTGTCGGGTCGGGAGATCGGCCGCCTCTCCCCTCCGCAACATCCGCTAGGCCTCAAACACGATATCACGGCAGACGACTGCTGGATGTGTCCCCGAGCCGGTCAGTCAATGCTGGATGGCAGGATGCTTTAATCCGCTTAAAGTAGGAAGCCAAGGATGCCGGCGACCGGGCTTAATTACCACAAGCATGAGGAGCCCTCAGAGAATGCATCCAATTGCCATAACCCTTCAGGCCTCGCCTCCTCTCCTTACATGTTTTTTCACTGTATTCAACATACCACACCATCAATTTCTTTCTTTTATTTTACATATCTGCAAGGACATAGTAGGCGCTACACCACCCTTCTGTTTCTCCAGATATTAAATCAACCTGCATATATTTATGAAAAACTCTGAATTGACAATGCAGCTTTCAAGAAAAATCTCTTGCTTCTGATCATCGTATGGATTAAAAGATACATTTGGCCACCATCGGTTATGCATGATATGTCATTTTAGATCCTGGTATAGCACTGACTCTTAAAAAGTGGAATATAAAAACATAATTCTTATAGGGTAAAAAATGTGTAATTTAACACATCACCCTCTTAACGTATAACAAATGCTATTTAGAAACCTGCAATAGAAATTCAAAACATACTAGTAATGTCCTTTCTGCACTTTGAGCTGCCGAAAAACACAGTGTTTACCATATCTCATCTCATACCACAAGTATGCAATTGCATTGCGTTTCCAAGGCCACACTGGATATTATAAACAGTTTAGCCCACTCTCCTAGGGTTTGCAGAGAAATTAAATTGGCTTTCACAGAAGGAACTGATGACTTCCTCTTTATCAGAAACTGAAATAGGAATAAACAAATCATACGATTTGAAAACATTAAAATTAATGCTTAGTAAAAGAAATACTACCGAAAACAGAGGATTGAGAAACAGCTAGTTGTAAATACACGGCATTCTGCTTTTAAGAGTATCCTCATTTGCTACAGGATGGCAAAAACAACTGTATGAACAGGCAATTCTAATGCTGGAACATATCACACTCAGGCTACTTCTGGCTAATATCCCTCAGACAGGGAGTCGGATAGACTATTGTGACTGTCTCAGCACATAGTTCGTTCTACCAGTGCTCAGGTTTTTTTATTTGACACGCTTAGATTCTATTATTTAATGCTAATATTCTGCCATCGTCATAGATGATTTCTGTAGCCCATGAGAAATATTGTACCCTGTCTGATTTGTATGTCAGTGTCAGGTTATATTAGCTAATCGTTTCTTATAATCTTTATATGCTCCTGCTAGTACATGTTCGGTAGCTCACATGTGTTTATTATAAATTGTTTTTACCTTAAAATAAGGCCTCAATGTTGTTTTTTTGACAAACAGTGTTTTTGGATGTACCAATTTATCTGCGTTATCAGCTCGGTTCATGAATCTCACTAAGATACTTGCCTGCTCACTGCATGTCTGAATATATCCATGTCACTACTGTACAAGTGTGTTTTATTGCTATGTGCCCAATAAAAATTCTGATTGACAAAAAAAATAAAAAATGACACACGTATTCCAGCAATTGTTAAAAAGGGGGGCTGCATGCTGCTTGGTTAATGCCCAATTAATGATATAAATGCCCGATGTATGACTGAAAGATTCACACTGTATCATGACTGCTGACTCCTTCGATCACCAAAGCCCATTCCCAATAAGTAATGCCACACCATGTTAAGTGGGTGAGGGCAACAGCCACAGCTTTATTGAAACCAGCACAGCCAAATACAGTCAGCTGCTGGTTTTACCCAGCAGACAGGTACGCTTTAAAGTTCTTCCAGAGCCTCTTCATCCTGTCCTTCGCCATCAACCAAATTAATTTACTAAACTTGCTGGTGCAGGAAACCCACAGCTGTGACAAAATGAAAAACAGAGAAAACACAAAACAACAATTCCAGAACAGAACCAATTGGGGAGGGTGGGTGGGGAAAGACACTGCCGGGCTCCCTCAGCATTGTTCACCAGTAGTCTGGTAATTTCCCCAGAATTACCTGCTTCCAACTGTATCCATTTGGTTGCTATGCCAACCACTAGGGCAGCAGTCATGCTCCCCCCTCCATATTTGCGCCGCAGGTTGGCCTGTAGTGAACATGTTAACCTCTGAGTGCTGAATTCATGCCCTGCTCAAACTCTACATACGTAGCATATTGTTTCCTTATATTTTTTCACCTCTGTTGACAGATTAAGGAATGTAACGGTCATGATTATGAGCAGGTCAGAGAGGAGACTTATGCCAGGGTTGACTTCGGGTACTTTATTTGTTTCTTAGACATAGTATGAACAGGATATCCTATAATAGAAATTATAGGATAGAGAGAGAGAAGACAGAACCGAATAATTGAGATTACCAGTAAGAATAAGTAGGCTTTGAAATAAAAGGGTTTAGACAATAAGCCCAAAGTTGATAAAAGGTTAAACCTATAAAATAAGTTAAAGGTAGGAGAATGAAGATAAACCTAAGAGAAATTATAGGTAAAAATCTTGAGGGAAAACAGGATTTTGGCAATATGCCCCAGAACAGGATAACCTATAGGAGAAATTATAGGTTTGAATTAATAGAAGAAACGGTTTAGGCAATATGCTCTAAGCGGGTTATCAGGTAACAGGGATATAATCAGATAGAACTAAACAGGAACATAAAGGATAAAGTAAAACAGGTTAAAGTAGCAACTGAGGTGATCAGCCTCTTTGGTTTGTAATCAGAACTGCAGTTTCAGGGTGTTTGAGGATACTTGCAAATAATAAGAAAGTCTATAATATCCAGGCATGTTGGGAGGAAATCAATATGAAAACAAAGTCCAGGTCTGTTTTGGAGATCGAGTTGAAATAAATCAGGATGGTTGAAGGTAAGTAAGAGTAGAGCAGGTTTTCTTCAGTAAGAGGCAGGAGACTTGTCAGGTTTTGAACACAACTTCTCTTGATGTAAAGGCAATGTGATGAGTTGGGTGTAGCCCTTTATAGCAGACTTGGATTATCATGGTATGCAGGTGAGAGTGACTGAGGTGACTAGTGGCTAGGGAGGCCACTAGAGGTGAGAAACAGGTATTGCAGTAATAAAACAGAAAAATAAAACAATATCTTGGTTGTCAGGATAGAATCCTGACAGTAACAATAACAATTAAGAATGCTACTTAACCGATAAATAATATTTAAAACCAGGCCACACGATATGGCCAATGTGCTAAAAAGTGTATTTTGTGCTAGTACATTCCTAGTGTAATGTTTAAAGGGGCTTAAGGGGCCTAGTGTTTAACCCCTTAAAACCGGAGTGCGTACTATTACACCTTATTCTAAGCGGCTCTAAACGCCGCAGGGCGTAATAGTACTCCCTCATGGTTTTTCTTACTTACCCGGTCGCCGGCGATCCCACGCCAGCGGTCGAGGGACTCGCCTAGGAACCCAGGGAGTCCCCCACGGCGGATCCTGCCTCTTCCCGCCCCCCACCCCCCGACCATATGAAAGTGAGGTCCTTGCGAGGACCTCACAATCACATGGCCGGGTTAGCTGGCTGCTGCATTGCCAGCAGGGGGACTGCCTGTAATGACAGTTAGTCCACCTGCTGGCTGGAAATGAAAAAAAATAAAGTTAAAATCAGTGTAAAAAAAAAAATATATATATATATACTTAGATCATATATATTGTTAGATCATATATATTGTTAGGACCTCACAATCACATGGCCGGGTTAGCTGGCTGCTGCATTGCCAGCAGGGGGACTGCCTGTAATGACAGTTAGTCCACCTGCTGGCTGGAAATGAAAAAAAATAAAGGTAAAATCAGTGTAAAAAAAATAAATATACATATATATACTTAGATCATATATATTGTTAGATCATATATATTGTTAGGACCTCAGAATCACATGGCCGGGTTAGCTGGCTGCTGCATTGCCAGCAGGGGGACTGCCTGTAATGACAGTTAGTCCACCTGCTGGCTGGAAATCAAATAAAATAAAGTTAAAATCAGTGTAAAAAAAAAAAATATATATATACTTAGATCATATATATTGTTATATATATATATATCTATCTATATATATATATAGATATATATATATTTATATATAATATAAAAAAAAATATGTAAATACGTTAAAAAATAAAAATAAAAAATAATAAAAAATAAATAATTAAAAAATATATAGATGTGTGTTATTTCGTTCTAACTGTATTGTGATATTAATATATATATATATTTAAATCGAAATACACGTAGAATGAAATAATATATATATCTATATACATAAATATATACGTATATATCACTATATATATATATACCTATATATAAATAAAAATATTTTTGAAAAACTACATATATATATATATATATATATATATATATATATATATATATATACACATACGTATATATACACATATATTATTTCTACATATATATTTATGTAATATTTTTACATAATTAGGTATTTTAATTGATTACAATTAGCGGGACCTGCCTGACAACCCATGCCGAAAGTATAGGGAATTTAATTTGCTAGCACTATATTTACAGCAAGTTACAGCATCAAATATAAGGCTTGTGTTTCATTTTTTTCACATAAAAATTCGCCAGATTGGTTACATTGCCTTTGAGATGGTTGCCCAAGAATGAAAATTACCCCTATGATGGCATACCATTTGCAATAGTAGACAACCCAATGTATTGCAAATGGAGTATGTCCAGTCTTTTTTGGTGGCCATTTAGTCACAAACACTGGCCAAAATTGGTGTTTTTTGCATTTTTCACACACAAACAAATATTAACGCTAACTTTGGCCAGTGTTTGTGACCAAATGGCTACTAAAAAAGACCGGACATACCCCATTTGCAATACCTTCGGTTGTCTACTATTGCAAATGGTATGCCATTATGGGTGTAAATTTCATTCCTGGGCTACTATACAGTCTCAAAGGCAACATAACCAATCTGGCGAATTTCAATTTCAAATGTAATGTGCTATATTTGACCCTGTAACTTCCCAAAACGCCATAAACCCTGTACATAGGGGGTACTGTTTTACACGTGAGACTTTGCCGAATACAAATATGTGTATTTTATTGCAGTAAAAGCAAACAGTATTATGACGTTGCCAGTTAAAATGTCAGGTAGAACTAAAAAAATCAAAACAAATCTTATTTTCTCCCATTTTTTTCATATTAAATTATGTTTCATAGCTAAATATTTGATATTAAATGAAAGCCCTGTTTCCCCTGAATAAGATGATATATAATAAGGGTGGGTGCATTTAATATGAAAGAGGTGAATTACGGTTGGACAGAAAATACACTTATAATTAAATTACACAGGTATATATATAATATATATAATAACTATATATATTGTGTATATATATATTATTATAAAATATAAATAATAAGTAATTTAAATTAAATTACATTTTTTTTAAATAATAAAAATTGAAAAAAATTATATATCTATATGAAATTTTATTCTAACTGTATTTTAAAATTAATATATATTTATATCAAAATACACTTAGAATTAATTTGTATATATATCTATGTATATATAAATAAATAAAAATAATACAAAATATACATATGTCCATATACAAAATTACACAAATAATTATATAAATATACATGTAGACTTCAAATATATAAATATGCATATATATTTAAATTCTACGTGCGTATTTATGTAATATTTTTACATAATTAAGTAATTTTATTGATTGCAATTTGAGGGACCTGCCTGCCAACCCAGGCCGAAAGTCCAGAGAATTTAATTTGTATTTTACCCTGTAACGTTCTACGACACCCTAAAACCTGTACATGGGGGGTACTGTTTTACTCGGGAGACTTCGCTGAACACAAATATTAGTGATTCAAAACATTAAAACATATTACAGCAATGATATTGTCAGTGAAAGTGACTTTTTTTGCATTTTTCACACACAAACAGAACTTTTACTAATGATATAATTGTTGTGATATGTTTTCCAGTTTTTAAACACTAATATTTGTGTTCAGCGATGTCTCCCGAGTAAAACAGTACCCCCCACGTACAGGTTTTATAGCATTTTTTAAAGTTACAGGGTCAAATATATGGGTCAAATATTTTTACATTGAAAATGGCCAGGTTGGTTACGTTGCCTTTGAGAGCGTATGGTAGCCCAGGAATGAGAATTACCCCCATGATGGCATACCATTTGCAAAAGAAGACAACCCAAGGTATTGCAAATGGGGTATGTCCAGTCTTTTTTAGTAACCACTTTAGTAGTCACAAACACTGGCCAAAATTAGCGTTCAATTTAGTTTTTTTACTTTTTTCACACACAAACAAATAGGAATGCTTACTTTGGCTAGTGTTTTCGACTAAGTGGCTACTAAAAAAGACTGGACATACCCCATATTGAATACCCTGGGTTGTCTATTTTAAAAAAAATATGTACATGTGGGGTGTTATTCAGAGATTTATGACAGATAATAGTGTTACAATGTCACTATTGATAAATTTTTAAAATGTATGTTTTGAAACCGCAATATCCTACTTGTACCTATAGCCCTATAACATGCAAAAAAAGCAAAAAAGCACGTAAACACTGGGTATTTTTAAACTCAGGACAAAATTTTGAATCTATTTAGCAGTTTTTTTCATTCGCTTTTGTAGATGAGTAAAAGATTTTTCAAGTAAAAGTCAAAAAACATGTATTTTTTTCAATTTTTCATCATTTTTTTTATTTTTTTTAAATTAAAATATATGAGATTATATAAATAATGGTATGTAAAGAAAGCCCCTTTTGTCCTGAAAAAAACAATATATAATTTGTATGGGAACAGTAAATGAGAGAGCGGAAAATTACAGCCAAACACAAACACCATAAAAGTGTAAAAATATGCCTGGTCGCAAATGTACAACATCACAAAAACAGTCCAGTCCTTAAGGGGTTAAAGGGGCTTAAACCCAATGTATACATTTCTAGATATACTCCCCCTTTTCATGTGGCAAGATGTATACTGTAGTGCTTTTGATTAATCAAACTAGCAACGTTAGAAAAAACATGTTCCCTCAAATGGGAGAATTGATCATCACACTATATGTTGGGACCTACCAATTTAGTTTCAACTTTATAAGTGATTTTAAAATAAAGAACAAATCTGGTTGTGATTGTTTTAAGGCAGTTGCTTGAATATTATCAGTACTCACACAAATCACAAATTATTGTATATGAAAAATAAAATAAAAAACTTTGTCTACAAAAAGTCATATTATTTTTTCGTTCAAGTACAAAAAAAGTCATATTAAGTCATCTCAAAAGACAGAGTAAATTATTGCTCCTTGACTAATAACTCCAGGAATGGCATCCCCCACGAATTGTCACACAAATCAGGATTTTGTTTATCTCTAATTCATTTTGTTTATCTTATTTTGAAATTAATCAATGTCCCTACAGTCCTAGCATATCTCCAATGAAACTACAGTATTATTTACTTACAGACAACTAACCTGACCCAGGGAAGCACCATCCAAATGTTAACATCCTGCTGCATGACCTGTACCAAATCTTGTTTCCCCCAAACATCTGCCCTATGACATTTCTCTCCGTATGTGTCAACAGGGCTTTTTGCAAAAAACAAACAACAACAAAAACGGAAAACACAGAGCATATCATTTTTGCTGATTATCCAATTGTTTTATATATGGATGCACACCAACTACAATAATACATTAATATTATACTTTATAAGCTTCCAAAATGAAACTAAAATACCAGAAACAAATATTGCTGTTGTGTTTTAGTTTAATTTTGCTAATAAAAGTGTAATTATAAGTTATTTTATTTGGTTTCGATATATAAGTAATTTGCAATATAAGGATTGTAACCTTGATTTTTTTTGCAGGTTTTTTATGATGTGCATTCTCCTGTGATATTATTTTGCGGATTATGTAGAGCAAAAAACAGGGTGCAAGAGAATACTGAGAACAGGCAACAGCTCAAGTAGCTTGCCCTTCGGTGGGTACAGAGAAACAGCAACCCCAGACAATCATTTCAGCCTTGTTAGACCTTGTCAGAGAGGTCTAGCAGATACCCCTGTAGGCACATTGTTTTTTTGCTCTCCCTAAGTTTAAAGTGATTTAGACATGGACCTCTTGCTCATGGTGCGTAGAGGGGTATTGGCTATACATCACTGACGAGGCCTAACAGGGTCAAAAAGATTGTCTGGGATTGCTGCATATCTCATGTAAAGAGAGAAATGGCCTGCATTTTGGATCTGGACCGCCCTTTTGGGTGGGATCAGTCTGATATGCAAATGGCCTAGGTTCTCTTTGTAATGGCACAGGATGAGCTAAAACTAGCTTAAGATTTTATGGTGTGTGTGTCTCTGTCTGTCATGGTGTGTGTGTGTCTGTCTGTATCATGCAATATGTGTCTGTGTCACTGTGTGTGTCTGTCTGTGTCATGGTGTATGTGTGTGTGTCTGTCTGTCATGGTGTGTGTGTCTGTGTCATGCAATGTGTGTCTGTGTCATTGTGTGTGTGTGTCTGTGTCATGGTGTGTGTGTGTGTCTCTGTCATGGTGTGTGTGTCTATCTGTGTCATGCAATGTGTGTCTGTGTCATTGTGTGTGTGTGTCTGTCATGTAATGTGTTTGTGTCATGGTCTGTCTGTGTTACGGTGTGTGTGTGTCTCTGTCTGTCATGGTGTGTGTGTCTGTCTGTGTCATGTGTGTCTGTCTGTGTCTCTGTCTGTGTCATGGTGTGTGTGTGTCTGTCTTTATCATGCAATGTGTGTCTGTGTCACTGTGTGTGTCTGTGCCATGGTGTGTGTGTGTGTCTCTGTCATGGTGTGTGTGTCTGTGTCATGCAATGTGTGTGTTTGTCATGGTGTGTGTCTGTCTGTGTCATGGTGTGTCTGTCTGTGTCATGTAATGTGTGTCTGTGTCACGGTGTGTGTGTGTCTGTGTCACGGTCTGTCTGTGTTATGGTGTGTGTGTTTCAAGGTGTGTGTCTGTCATGGTCTCTGTCATGGTGTGTCTGTCTGTGTCATGGTGTGTCTGTGTTTCTGTCTGTGTCACAGTGTGTCTGTCTGTCATGGTGTATCTGTGTTTCTGTCTGTGTCACGGTGTGTGTGTGTCTGTGTCACGGTCTGTCTGTGTCATGGTGTGTGTCTGTCATGGTATGTGTGTGTGTATGTGTGTTTTTACTCATCTTTTTCCCCCCCACGTCTCCCCTTGACTGGCCCTGCCTCTATGGCTGAGATCATCAAGCTTGATGATCTCAGCCAATCCGCACTGACACAGGAAGCACCTCTAGTGACCGTCTGAGTGTCTGTCACTAGGAAGCAATGTAAACACTGCCTTTTCTCTAAAAAGTCAGTGTTTACATTGAAAAGCCTGCAGGGACAGGCTATAGACACCAGAACCACTACATTAAGCCGTGTGTGTGTGTGCGCGCCTGCTAGTGAATGGGCTTGCTTGTGTGTGTATGTGTGTGTGTGTGTGTGCCTGAGTGAGCTTGTGTTTTTATGTCAATGACCTTATGTTTATCAGTGAGATTGTTTGTCTATGAGGCTGTGTATCAATCAGCTTGTGTCAGTGAGATTGTTTGTGTCTGCATGTGAGTATGCTTACTGTATAATTAAAAAATTTACTCTGAAAGGACCAATATTTTATATTGGAAAAAGCTATATATCAATCATCTAGGGTGGCAAGACATAGCCTTACATATTACATGCGACAATATATGGCGCAATGACTTATGGGGCTGGCGTAGATTTTTTTTCCAGGGCTGCTTTGGAATCCCCAGTCCGGCCCTGTCTGCAGCTCTGCACCCGGTAGAGCTGCAGACCGGAGATGCTGGGCAGACTGATTGAAGGGAGTCATAAACTATAAATTCAGTTTGAATTCTCACTTTAGTAAATAACCCTGCATGTGTTCCATAAATTGCATGATAAGAGACCAAATCTTTGATTGAATTCAGAGTATTACATGACCCTAAACTTATATGACACGCCAATGACACTGCCTGAGGTGGCGTTACACTTCTGCCAGAAAAAGGGTTAAAATCTGTATGAAATGCTGTATATAGAGAGTAAAAACACTGACTACTTCAAATGTTGCATTGGTCATGGTGCTTGGAGTAAAACGTGGGGGTTTTCTTCATAGTATACTCTGCCAGTTTCCACCAAAATTTTCATTTCAGAAAACCCAAAAATTTAGAGTGGCAGAAAAATTGCCATACATTTTTGTGACAGCTAAATAAATGTTGCATATTCAAAAACAACAGGGTGCATAGAAAGCAATAGATGAAAAAACATGCCAGGTTTAATAAATCGTACCACTGATAATTGTACCATTGTAAATTCACTGAAAATAAAAAGTGTCAGTGACACTTTAATAAATATCCCCTTCAAGTCAATCTGAATGTACTCTGAAGCCTTAACTTAATGTTAACATCAGCAGGAACGGAAAGCAAAGCACAGTCTCTGGCAAATGATGATTTATCAGGCAACGCATTCTGATTTAAACCTGTAGTAGCAAAATGCCAATATTCCATCAAAGTACTGCACCAGTTAGAAGAAATGCAAGAAACATGATGGCTTATTAGTGTACAGATGTATATTCCTAATGCTCTAGAGAGGCATGGCAGATGTTTAGGTAACCGGCCCCCTGGGAGTAAAAACGTAGCTTCTGTGTGCCACTTAGATGGTCTCTATGAGACTCTTTCTGCTATTTCGTCAGAACCGCGTCTAGTGGATATCTGAGTGACTACCACTAGACACAATAAAAACATTGTGGTTTTGCAAACCAGTAATGTTTTCACATGCATGGTTAAAATAGAGAGGACACGGCATCGCGTCCACTTCATCTCTGGGTGCCTGTAGTGTCCCTTTAAGATAGGTGTATACCCAGTTTGGAGTTCTAATTACCTGGTATGGGAGGTTACAGACATTGTCCTTTTTAAAATGTAGCATTCCATGCACGATTATTCACTAAAGTGAGAAACGAGAGGGATTCAAAGTGAGATTCAAATCAACGGCCAAATAGCTGACCGGGAAAATTCTTCAAGTCAACTATGCAGAAAGTTCAGACACTTTGACCTTAAACTTAATTTGCATTGTCACTTTAAGTAAATAACCCTGATTGTGTCCTGTAGTGCAGTGGCTTACTTTGAGACACATGGAAATTCATGGTATATACGGGGTAGTATGACAACAGGACTTGAAACATCCACTTCAGCTTGGATTCTATGAATAAGCATGTGAACTTTTGTACTTTTCAGTGTTTTCTTTAGCACAAGTAGTGAATTAGAGCTTTAGATGGATAGGAAAGGTCCACAAAGGTTTGAATTTCTATTTCACATTTTGAACACAGAGCTGTGCATTACATGGGTTTGTTTTCTTTTGTTGGCTATGTTTCCATGGGTGGACTAAGCAAGTGTCATATTCTGGCTGGTAGCCCAGACTTGTTTTTACAATGATACACACTGTGGCTTAGTCTTTTCCCTTTCTAAGCGCATCGCATATCCACCACTTGAAGAAGGGACATCTACAGTCAGTTTTTGGTTCCAGTGGGCAGGGGCTTGATATGTTACTAACCGAGATCCATATTCTAACTAAGGTGCAATTTTTTGAACGGCAGGTATACATTTTTCCATTGATAATATATTGTGGGAAGGTTTCAGGGGATTAAAGGAATACATGTATCACTATCATGGCATGCTTTTGCTCTTGCTCTGTGGGATTAGTTATTTTTAATGCCTCTTTGGTTAGAAGTACCACTTAGTTGCTTCAACTTGAGGTTAGGAAACTGGCTTGAATTTGAGTTGCCCAGCCCATGTGCATGTTATCTTGAATCATACACTACAGTAGTTATATGCTATTGCAGCCCTACCATAAGTAGAGACAGGGCTGCCATCAGAATTCTTGGATCCCTTTACAAATCCATATGCCATAAACTTATACCAATACACACATGCTCCCAGACACAAACACACACAGATTTACATTCATCATACACTCGATAGACACAGATACTCCGGTACGGCTGGCGCGTCCATCCGGCGGCACAAGCGGCCACATTAGAGCGCACCAGTCCGGGGGGGAGATAGATTAGAGTGACTGGCAGGCGGTGGGTGCACAGTGCACCCTCCTGCCAGTCACTTTGCGTAGCGTGGCCGAGCGGAGTAGTGCGCACCGCGGTACATGTCAGGAACGTCTGTTTCCTGTACCCAGCCGGACTGAAAGGAAGTGCTCACTGAAGATCCTGTACCGCGGTCTGCTCAGCTAGGCCACGCTACAAGAAAGGTAGGAGACACACCAGGGACCAAGGGAGTAGAGAAAGGGGCACTAAGGGATGGGGATGAGGGAAAGGAACACTATGGGATGGGAGAAAGAACACTATGGGGGAGGGGAAAACACTATGTTATGTGGGGAGAGAACACTGGGGGATGGAGAGAGAGGAACATTAAGGGGGGGACACTAAGGTACACGGGAGGGAAGGGAAAAGAAAAACCGAGGTAGGCGGGGACCACTAAAAGAGAAGGGAGAGGAACACTAAGGGGGGTGGGAGGAACATTAAGAGGAATTGGGGGCACTAAGGAACAGGTAAGGGGGGGACGAGGAACACTAAGGGACAGGGGAGGGAGGAGAGAGGAACACTAAGGGATAGGGGAGGGAGAGGAGAGTAACACTAAGGGACAGGGAAGGGAGGGGAGAGTAACACTAAGGGCAGGGAAGGGAGGAGAGAGGAATACTAAGGGACAGGGGAGGGACCTTATGGAACACTAAGGGACATGGAGGGAAGAGGAACACTAAGGAACAGGAAGAGAACCACTACTGGACAGGAAGGGGAGGGGAAAGGACCATTAAGGGACGAGGAGGAGAGAGGACTACTAATGGACATGGAGGGGAGGAGAGAGGAACACTAAAGGACATGGAGGGGAGAAAGACACAGAGGGACTTGAGTGGGGAGAAAGACAAGCAGGTGGGCCTGGGGGGCAGAAATACAAAGGGGCTGGGGGTGAAAGAGACACATAGTAGCTGGAAAGAGTAAAAGACACAAAGGGGCTGGGAGAGAAGGAGACACACAAAGAGGCTGGGGGAAGTAAGACACACAAAGGGGTATTGTAAAATCTACACAAGGGAGGTGTAAGACACACAATGGAGAACAATAGGGGATAAGATACACTAAAGACATTTAAAAAGGGGGATAAGAAACAAAATGCGGGTTAAGAGGAACACAGTTGAAGATGCTTTTGGGGAGGGAGGGGCAAAACAAAATGTATCCAAAAATCCTTGCACCGACCCTATACTCCGGACACAAACTCAGGCATACCACATTGTCTAACACACAACTGCAGATGGTGGACTTCTTCACTTCTGCACGGTATTCCATGCCGTGATGGGAGTAACTTATATAGTATCACTTTCTTCTCGCACTGCTGCAGGAGTGGAAACTAGGTGGTCAGTGCACTCTGGTTAGAGGTCAGACTTAGGTCAGTGCAGTCTGGTTAGAGTAAGGGTACAGTTGATACTGTACAGGGCCTAGCCGAGTACAAGTGCTCGACTAGTATAAACTGTACCCTTTCAATGGCAGCCTGCTGTGTAGATATGATCCCTCTAATCCATGTGATCATTCAGATGCACTAAGAGGTCACAGAGGGGTGTATTTGCCACAAGTTAGCACTGGTTTCACTAGGTGACTTCCTATTTCTGGGAAAGTTTTATGTATTTAAACAAAGTTTCTGTTCCTTGTTTTACAACACTGTCTCTAGGAATACTCTGATATTTCCTCATTCACAGGTCACTGTTAAGCTGTTTTTTGTTACTATTAACATTTTGTCTACTGTAAAAGTGATTAACTTGCAAACCATCAGATTAACAGAGGGGTTCCCAAACATTTTAGTTTCAAGGCGCCCTTAATATTTCAGTATTTTTCCACGTCACCCAGAGTCAAAATTTCTAGGTTGTATATCTGCACAATGCTACCGCATTTATTGGTGCTATAATGTAATGTATAGTGTTGGCGTTTGAAGGGGTAATGTATACATTTATTGTTTTTTTACTACAGGGGTGTTTGTATGTGATGTTTGTATTTGATTGCAAGGGTGTGTCTGAATGTAATGTTCACTTTTAAATGTGGATGTACATTTGTGTGAAGTATTTGTGTTTGAGTGAAGGGGTGTGTTTGTATATATATTTTTTTGTTTGAATGCAGGTGTGTGTTTGTATGCAATATTTGTGTTAGATTGCAGGAGTGTGCTTGTATGTTGTGCTGGTGTTTGACTGCTTGGATGTATGCACATACATACATACACAGATATTCATGCAAATTAACACACAGATGCATAGAAATACACCGACGCATACACACACATATAGATACACACGACACATACACACATGCACCGACACACACGAACATTGATACATGCCCACACCCTGACACAGATACACACTGACATAAAAACCCACACCCTGACACACAGATGTGTGTGCGCATACAGACACAAAAGCACACTGACATATTATATATATACACATACACACACAAAGTGGTTTGTTTGTTTTTTACATATATCTCCAGCCACCCTCCTGTTGGCTTACCTTAGCTTGGTGTCCTGCTGCTGTGGGATTGAGGGGTCTGGAGCTCTTCATGCTCCTCACCCCTCATGCTGAGGCTGCCTCCTCTACCTCCCACGCTGTCTCCCTGCAGGATGCTGGGAGGAAGTGAAAGGCAGGCTGTCACTTCCTCCCAGCCAGCCAACATTACAGGGCCCGGTCGCGGTCGTAAAGGACCGCAGCACTCAACCGGCACACAGGTTTTGGAACCGCTTGATTAACATACAATTGGCATCCAAGGCCAAGCAGTTTTTTTTTTGTTTTTTTTTTCTTTACATGTTTTTTGGTCATGATATGTGAAGCTGTAAGCCATGTCACTTTTACTTACAGGAAGAACATTCAGTATCATTGGCAGTGGCAGCTGTTCTTATTGTGAGAGAAAATGGCATTTAATGGATTCCTGTACTCACTGTTGCAATAATAGAGGGTGTGCCAAAATGCCAAGTAGGATTTGATAGGTAAATAACTTATTTGTTAGTAGTTACTTTTTTTTTGGCAGTTCCATTATAATTATATTATAATTGAGTCTTGGGAGATTCATTATGGGTAATTTCACAAAGGAACATCAAAATAGCCAGAGAAAACATTGACTTATTCATCAACTTATCATGCCTGACGAAGCTCCATTTCATATAAATGGCTTTGTCAATAAGTAAAAACTGTCATTTCTGGGGTACAGAAAATCCACGGATAATTCATCAGCACCAATTGCACCCTACCAAATGCACGGTCTGGTGCGGGGTGACCTTACAGGAAGTTATCAGGGAGAAATTCAAGCACTAGAGCCTCAAATATTACCTAATGTTATGAACAATTCAATCGAAAGAGTCAGACTTGGGGAAGTTGCAAATGGAGCTCATTTAATCTCTATACATTAAGCATTCAGCGTATAAAATATCAATGAAATTAGTTCATTAATAAAAAAAGTACTCCATTTTCAAAATGTTTAGTACATTTAATAAAACTTGTTTTTTTTCCTTTTTGTTGTAAAATTATTTGTCGCACTCACAAGCAAATGAGGTCCTTTTAAATATTCGTTCTAAGCACATTTAACAGACGATGCTCAGCAAACAGCATTTCCTGGCCATATCCATGGCAGCACAACAATGGGTTAGCTCCTCCCTATCCCTAATTAGACAGGAACAGAATTAAAATCAGGGGTATAAATACCCCCTCCCACCAATGGTCCCTTAATCTTTTTTTTCCTGTCCTATCCCTATAGGACTCCAGTCATTGTAGACTGTGAACATACTCTTTTTTTCTCTTTGGCTTACCTGAGGGTTTTTACCTTCGGCCTCAAGGGAGTTCAGCCTCTCTTCCTTGGGAAGTCTCCAGTACGTGGCCCTGCGCAAAGGATATCCCCCTCGAGATGCTCCTTTAGTGACCGGGAGCCACTTGCAGTGACCCTAGGGGTAGCAAGCAAAATATTGCCAGTAAGGAACATTCCCTGCAGTAACCAAGCGGTAGCAGGAAGTGGCAGAAGAACCTCATCTACAGAAGATTCTTCTTACCTCTACCTGGCAGGCACAGTAAGTTTTAATGCATTTCTTGTGTATTATATTACTTATGGCTGTCAGGTTTCCCCCTTCCACCTCTTTCTATGTGCCAAGGATTTTGTATTTTTTTTTTCCTCGGGCTTTTTAATTTTACCGGGCTTATTTTTCGGCTTGCCGCCATCTTGTCGGCGTCTTCCTGGTGCTCTGCGCCTGCGCGGACTGTGGGCGCATCATTCCCGGTCCCCGCGCATGCGCTGTCCGGCGGCTGCGTCATAGCTTCTTCCGCGCATGCACGGACCGGTGGCTGCGTCTGGGACGCCTCCGCGCATGCGCGGATCAGGGGGCACGTCATGCGGACTTCCGCGCATGCGCGGAGTAATTGTGCACATGCGCGGAGCATTCTTCCGGCTTCGCGGTGACGTCATCAGTGACGTCACTCGCCACCTTTAAAAAGGCGCCAAATTTGAATTTTCTTAACTGTTTCAGGTTGCCTGGACTCTGGGGAGCTCTTGCAGCATCTTTTGTTCCAGTTTTGTTTGATATTTTCAAGCCTCCAGTTTTCTGTAACTCAGGTATGGTTTTATTTCTTAAAGGCACATTCCCTTTTTTTCACTAATTGAATTTTTATACTTTTTTGGGTATAAATATTTCAATTCCTTCCTATATTATGACAGGGAAGATGGACAAATCTTTCTCATCAGACTCTGAGGCATCCGTTCATAAACAAAGGTCACAATCCAAAGGTTATAGGTAAGCCATTATTTTTCCCTCTCTCTATCTATAAAAAACAAAAGAGTGCCTGGTTTAATTGTATTTCCCTATTATGTCAGCTCTACGGGAATTAAAGCATCCAGAACTTCCAAAGGCAAGTCGCCTATGAAGAAGAGATGCGAAGCCTGCAGCAATAAACCACTGGAAGGCAAACGTCTCTGCGCAGAATGCCTCTCTACAGCCGCTGGCACTTCCACTACTGCCCCTACTCCAGATATAATGGAGTTTATCAAGCAGGCGGTCTCCAAGGGCATCAAAGAAGCTGGGAAGTCCCACAAGAGGCCCAGATTCGCTGAACCCTTGGGGTTTTCTCAGGAAGAATCCTCAGATGAGTCCGTAGACTCCTACAGGGACGGGCTATCCTCTTCTGAAGAAGAATCTTATGCCCCAGAATTCATGGAGCCTGCTCAAGTTGATCATTTAATATCCAGAGTGCGCAAATCCTTGAGTCTCAAGGAAATTTCCTCTGAGCAACCTTCTACTTCCAGTAGATATTTTGCTGATCTGAAGAAAAAGAGAGCCTCGTTTCCAGCTCATGAGACAATCAAGGAGCTGATTGAAGACGAGTGGTCGAATACTCGTAGAAAACTGACATCTCAAGGCAGAGTTGCTCGTCTTTACCCATTTGAGAGAAAAGACTCCAGCTGTTGGGATTCGGCTCCTAAGGTAGATGCGGCCATAGTAAGACTGGCCAAACACACTACTCTACCGGTTGACGACGCAGGTTCATTCAGAGATCCCATGGATAGAAAAATGGATCTGAACCTCGCCAAAGCTTACGTGGCTGCAGGCACAGGCCTCCATCCAGCAGTCGCTCTCACCTCAGTTTCCAGAGCTTTAAAGATCTGGATGGAAAATCTAGAGGCAGACATCCAAAGAGGCAGGAGCAGATCCAGTCTCCTGGAAAGTCTAAAAGATATAAAACTGGCAGTAGACTTTACGTCTGACGCTTCGGTGGATCTGGTTAAGGCCTTTGCCAGAAATATGTCCCTCTCTGTTTCAGCCAGAAGGGCTTTATGGTTAAGGTCCTGGATAGCAGATACCTCTTCTAAATCTAGTTTATGTGCCTTACCTTTCCACGGCGACATGTTGTTTGGAAAAAACTTGGATGAATGTATTAAAAGAGCAGCCGAAGGCAAAAGAGCTTTTCTCCCGCAGGATCGTAAACCCAGAGGTTCCTTTCGATCCAAACGATATCCAGACTATTTTTCCTTTCAAGATGCCAGATCTTACAAGCCAGGAAGAGAGCATGGAAGATCCCAGCCTTGGAGAGGTGGACAGTCATCCAGAGGCGGTAAATCTAGAGGTACCTCATTCCACAAGAACCCCAGATCTTTAGGACTGGTCTCCCCCCCAGTCAGTAAGTGTGGGGGCACGTCTGTTACTCTTCCAAGACGTATGGGAATTATCCACCACAGACAAATGGGTGTTGGATATCATAAGAAGAGGATATCGTTTAGAATTTTTCAGACCCCCTCCAGCTTACTCCTTTCAAACGACCAAATGGCCAGGAGATGCAGAAAAAAGACAGGCCTTGAAGGATTTCATCTCGACACTCCAGGAAGGAAATGTCATCATTCCAGTTCCTCAGCAACAGCAAGGTCAAGGGTTTTACTCTCACCTGTTTCTCACCAGAAAAGCTTCAGGTGGTTGGAGACCTATCTTAGACTTAAGCAGACTAAATCAGCATCTCCTCATCCGAAAGTTCAAGATGGAATCTATTCAATCCATCATAAAGGTCGTCTTTCCACACCAATGGATGATTTCTATAGACTTGGCAGACGCTTATTTCCACATCCCCATCGCTCCAGAACATCAGAAATTCCTTCAGTTTGCGGTAGAACAAGGGCATTTTCAATTCCGAGCCCTGCCGTTTGGTCTCAGCACAGCTCCAAGAACATTCTCCAAGGTCTTGGTTGTTTTGATTGCGGAGCTCAGGAAGAAGGGCATAGCCATTTACCATTACTTAGACGACATCCTCATCTTGGCAGAAGACACAGATACCCTTCAGACCCATGGGCAGGTTTGTCTACGTTTTCTACGCCGTCATGGTTGGAAGATAAACGAGAACAAGAGCCAATTACAGCCAGTTCAGGAGATGAAATATTTGGGGGCCATATTCAACACTCTAGCAGGCACAGTGCAACTGTCTCCAGAAAGAGGTACGAAGTTGATGAACAAAGTCAAAGACATGTTGGCATCCAATGTGACCTCAGCAGAAAGATGCATGAGCCTATTAGGATCAATGTCCTCCACCATCGGACTGACAAGATGGGCCCAATGGAGGATGAGGATTTTCCAGAAGCATTTCATCCTTCAATTCAGATCGAGAAGTCCACTTCAGCCTATCAAGATTCCCCCTCAGGTCCATCAATCTCTGATTTGGTGGTTACAGAAGAAATCCCTGTTCAGAGGGTTTCCATTGGGGAACATCACATGGACAGTTATTACCACGGACGCAAGCCAGTGGGGATGGGGTGCTCACCTGCAAGATCAGTTTATCGAGGGGAAATGGTCCTTTCCAGTAACAGAGACTCCCTCCAACCAACTAGAGCTTTTGGCAGTTCTAAAAGCTCTAGAAATTTTCCTTCCCCTCATATGCTTCAAGTGGATCAAGATCAGATCAGACAATTCCACTGTAGTTGCCTACATAAACCATCAAGGGGGAACAAGGAGTCGGAAAATGATGTCCATTATGAAGCCCCTAATGTCCTTCTCCCAGAAGCATCTAGCGGGCCTATCGGCGATCCATCTTCCGGGAGTCCAGAATTCCATAGCGGATTACCTGAGCAGAGTGGAATTAGATCCAGGAGAATGAAGTCTGTCAAACAAGGTGTTCGAAGACATCTCTCAAGTACGGGGCATGCCACAAGTCGACCTTATGGCAACACGCAAGAACAGGAAGGTGCAGCACTTCTTTTCAAAAAACATCGATCCCCAAGCATCAGGAAGGGATGCTCTTTCAATCGATTGGGAATTTCACCTAGGTTACGCATTTCCTCCTACACCCCTCATCTTTCCTCTTCTGAGACGATTGAGGCAGGAGAAGGTATCCATCATCCTCATAGCCCCCTTTTGGCCTCGCAGGCCGTGGTTTCCTCTGTTGTTGAGCCTCTGCAGCGCAGACCCCTGGCAGCTTCCAAATATTCTTTCCCTTCTACATCAGGGTCCTGTCCTCCATCCAGACCCTGCCTCCCTCAAGCTGATGGAATGGAAATTGAAAGGGAAAGGTTGAACTGCAAGGGATTTTCTCATTGAAACTCTACTGCAAGCAAGGAAACGCTCTACATCTTCCACTTACTACAGAATCTGGGACGTTTTTTCCTCCTGGGCTGCATCCAACCACAGGAATATTCAGTCTATCTCCACCAAGGAGATCCTTGAATTTCTACAATCCGGTCTTGATAAGGGTTTAAGCTACAATACCCTGAAGGTACATATTTCAGCTCTTTCGGCCCTTACGGACCAAAGATGGGCCTTGAACACAGACGTTTTGAAAATCAAGCCTACTATCAAGCCCTTCGCTCCACCATGGGATCTTCCCTTGGTGTTAAAAGCTCTGAGCAATTCTCCTTTTGAACCTCTTGAATCCATCTCTCCTCAGTTACTCACCATTAAGACGGTTCTATTGGTGGCCTTAGCCTCAGGTAGACGAGTGTCTGAACTCCATGCCTTATCAACTAAAGAGCCCTTTACAGTTTTTCATAGGGACAGAGTTATTTTACGGACTGTTCCCGAATTTCGTCCTAAAGTGGTGACCGCTTTTCACATCAATGAAGAAATAGTACTCCCGGCTCTTCATTCAGAGTCTTCTACTGAGGATGCTGAATCTCTGCCTTCTCCGTTAGATCTTGTTCGAGGTCTGTCTGTCTATCTACAAAGATCTTCAGCCTGGCGGATCTCTCAAAGGCTATTCGTCATCCCAAACGGCCCCAGAAGAGGGCTTCAGGCTTCTAAGATGGCCATCAGTAGATGGATTGTTGCCGCCATCGTTCAGGCTTACCAAGCTTCAAAGATGAAAGTTCCTGATGGGCTCAAGGCTCACTTCACGAGGTCCCTTTCCTCATCTTGGGCAGCAGCTGCTAATTTGTCACCCGAGCTGATTTGCAAAGCAGCCACTTGGTCTTCTCCAAACACGTTTATAAAGCATTACCAGATTGACGTTAAAGCCCGCCAATCAGACTCTTTTGGCAAATCAGTCTTATCCTCAGTCAGCTCTTCTTGATTGATTTCTATTGCACGTGTGATTTCTAATACACCAGCATTTAAAATGTTCTTGAGTCTGTGTTTCTTTATTCCCTCCCTTGGCGATTGCTTGGGTATTACCCATTGTTGTGCTGCCATGGATATGGCCAGGAAAGATGAAAATGTATCCATACTGACCGTAATTTTCCTTTCCTGGTCATAGGCCATGGCAGCACTTATATCCCGCCCTGGGATATTGCTGTTAACAAGACTAAGGGACCATTGGTGGGAGGGGGTATTTATACCCCTGATTTTAATTCTGTTCCTGTCTAATTAGGGATAGGGAGGAGCTAACCCATTGTTGTGCTGCCATGGCCTATGACCAGGAAAGGAAAATTACGGTAAGTATGGATAAATTTTCATCTTTATCTTTTTCCCTTTTCTCAGTGTGGATAATAATTGTACAGATTAAAGAGCTAGGTCATTGTGTAATTTAATTTTAAATATTAGAAGCCATGGGACAGTAGGGTTAATTAAGTGCAGATGTACTTTTTGTTATTCTGGGAGATCCCATGAACCTTGTAAATTGAGAATTGTCAAAGGTACCATATTCAACACTGAATATAGATTCAAATGAATAAATAAATCCGTTCTTTAAAAAACAACAAATAAAAAAAAGTAAATGTGGACATTTCTTTATAGAAGAATTGGACAAGTAGTCCTATGATTTTGTTTAACCACTTGATTTGTAAAATCGGGATTGGAAAATTCAAGTTGGGGAATATCTTACATGAATCATTTATTTGATTGTTTATCATAAAATTTCAACAATTAATTTGCATTGTGTGTATAGAACCTTGGGATCTTCGAGTACCATAAAAGTGTACTGCACCATAACACAACTGCACTTCAAGCACCATAACAACTACATCGTTGTTAGCTGTTGGCCCAATGTAATTAATCAGGGCATTAACGGTCACCACCAATATGAAGCCCTTTGCATTGAGCCAAGTCCAGCAGTAGAGTTAATATTTAATTGACAGAGCAATCAGCTGACACTCTGCAAATGAGCTAGCCCTGCACAACAGACACGAAAACTATTTAAATTCGTTCAACTGGTTATGGTGCCTACAGTATCCATTTAACTTAGCTTTTTTGACTTAGAGTTTGCAAATTAGTGGTTTGCAGGTTCCACGCATCTGTTTAGTGAATATGCCAAATGAATGCTAGTTAATAAAAGACAGAGACATGGAGAAATAAATGTATCCATTTATTGTGGTTGCAGTTTCATAATACATTGTTTAAACAAATGATTCTACGCAGTTGCAATGTTGAATGTGGTCACAGAAATGATAGCTTTGCAGACAATTCAAGGCTGGCATGCCTAGGTTTATAACAACACAATAACTGAGTGCATCTGACATTTGCAAAATAACACATTGATTTATTTTTTTATAAGATTACTATATTGCAGCAAAGTGGTGGATCTAATCTTTGATATTACAGTATTATATTTTATATTTGTCTGAATTCAGTGGATGATGGTATCAGAAATGAAATTTGTATTTGATACTAACGAGGGACAAGACAGATTCACTAAATGCACACTGCACATTGTGTAAAAATGGGTTTATTCACAAAACTGTGAGACAAAAGGAGTTGCCTAATTTTAAGCCCAAAATGCCAAAATTCTCAAACTTGGCTTTTTGCGATGTGTCATTTTGTAATTTTGTTGTTGTCAAGTCAATGCTTAGTGAATAAAGCCAAATGGATATTTTCCCAAAAAATAAAGTAAGTTGCGTTAGCTTGAAAACAAATGCATAAATGAAAAAATAGGGCAAAAATAGCAGAATTGGGAAACATGCTTAGTTTACACAGTTGGGTATTTATTTTACAAATCTGCTATATTGGCCTAGAATTTTCAATTCACCACCATAACTCAGGCTTTAGTGAATGGACTTCAAAGTGTTATTTTGCCACGGAACTAGTTTATTATTTACAAATATAATGAAACCTGCCTGTCAACATTTTTGGAACAAGTTAAGATGCAAGCGTAGTTATAATGAAAAAATGAAAAAAGAAATAAAAAAAGACAAAACGGACTATTGCAAGAATCTGATTAAATGGCATTTTTCAAGACTTTAGAAAATTAATACATTTCTGTTCATAAATTAACTATATTGTCCGTCCAAATTTCAACTAATTTTGAGAGAGTCTGAATACTGTACCTATGTCTTTTTTTTTTTTTTAATAATCTTCTTTTAAACTTTTAGATTTTTTACTTTAGATAAAATTGGGCAGAATTCTTTCCTATCAATGACAATATTCTTTAACATAAAAAGTGAATTTAAAAAGCTGTGATGTTGGTTAGTATGTAAAAATATCTCTAGATATAGTCTAGCACATAGAAAAGCATTTTCCATTTAATAGTGCCATAAAATTAAAAGCTACCTGTGTAAAAGCTGTATTGTGTGTATAAACTGCAATTGTTAACACTATAAGGACAACCATATAAGTACCACTTACGGCTAATACAAATCAAATTTGGCATTGCCTATAATATATTAAAAAGGTTGAGGTTTAAAATTTATTTGCAAAATATTGGTTCAGTTACCAATGCAATATCATTCTGTTTGATACTTGTTCGTGTATATCTTCTAAATTTACTCGCTACTACTCTAAACTAAGGTGCTGATTCTTATTGTCACGGAATACTGCCCTCTTCTCAAAAACACTGTAACAGTACAGTTTTTAGGACTTTCGTTTTTATTCTGATTCTAAATTGATCATGACTCAGTAGTTGAGAGACAGAAAACCCATGAGATGAGCTCTTTGATATATTACACAAGAACTAAATTAACCCCATTCATTGCAAACTTGTAACACTTTAGTCACTTTAACAATTTAATTTTATTGAAGTTGTTATAGTGCCTGCAGTCCTGCCACATCCTATTTTATCCCCCAAAAGACAATATTAAACTAAGTAGAAGGCTTGGAAACAAGGTTTTAACTGCATGTGCAGTGCTGTCACAGTCAGCCATAGAGAATCTGTGTATACAATGATTCTCTGAGGAGGAATTTTAGGTGCATGGTGGCAAGTGCCACGAATGCATTCCTCAATTACGAGGAGCATTGGATTGGCCCATCATCTTCGAGTCATTTCATCAGAATGATGAAACCCAAGGAGGCATCACCAAAGGACACTTGACACTGTAGAAAGGAGAGTAATTTGTGTATTTTCTTTTTTAGATGGGGATGGTGGGGGTGGGAGGTTGGAGGATTCTAAACTATGTAGGGTCATCAGGACTGTAGTGTTAAAAATACATACATATATATATATATATATATTAATTGCTAACACTGCAGTGTTACTTTAAACTATTTCAAAAGATGGAATGCTAAGATAGCACATGCAAGTGGATAACAGTAATTTTTGTGCACAAATTGCTGCTCAGACACACCATTAAAATGATGTAAATGTACACAATTTGAATTTTCCATATATCTGTCCTTTTGAAACCTTTTTTTGGGGGGTGGGGTGATAATCTCTTATCTTGCAAAGTTTCAGTCTGGATCCAAAATATTTACGTCAATGCAGAAATACCATTGCTGATAACTGCAAATGGTCAAATATCTTGTTTATCGCCTACAGTTTATCTGAGAGGAACAAGATGACATTTCTGGAAATGAGGATGTCTAAAATAATGTCACAAGAACGTGAAAATAATTTCTATATGAATGTATAATACCCACATACAGTAAGTACAGCTACACCAATAATCTATATAATACAGGGCTATTCGGGATGCTCTTTTAGTTCACTAATAATGCCTAGAATCTGCTCTGTACTGAATGCCCTCTCTATTCCTCCTCTTCCTTGTTCCTGGCTATCAGAATACAGCCATGACATTTCACATAAAAAGGTGCTGTTGAGTGACAGAAAAAGGAAGAATATTGCAATTTAGGTCCCTCAACAGAGATGTAGAGGGACAGAATGGAGTCCTAGAAGTAACATTTAAACAGGAAGTTATTATAAAAGTTAAACATAAGTATATATGTTGTTGATAGAGAAGGGATTTCAAGCAATGTGAGTACCAATATCTGTATTTACTCTCATCTTTAATTCATCCTAACTGCAATATTGCTCACCTTTGTAAGTCTATACAATAACAGGTATTTTGAGGTTTACGGATTGCTTTCTTACCAAATGTAGATCAAAATAAGGTATTAAGCCCCTATTTAATGCTTACACCCCTCTCCCCCATGGGTTCATATGAATGGCACTACTAATCTCATGATCCTATGTTTAGATTTTGGGCATATTAAATAGAGTGCAGATATACATGTTTTTTTTGTTTTAATTGGTATAATGAAAAACACATTTTTGGTAAGTAAACATAAATATAAAAAAGACAATTTAGCACTTTATAACTGAGTTGGTCCAATGGCTTCCAAAATGTTCCTAAGGTTCGTTTTCAAATCTCAGCCCTGCTAGAAGAAAAAAAAAGAAGAAAAAAAAAAGAAAAGGAAGAGAATTTAAAACTAGTATTCTTTACAATATAATACACTGAAGGGAAAAATTCAGAAATTGTAATCTACCAACAAATAAGACTTGCCAAAACTTTTTGTGAGAGTTGTGTTGGTGAAGACACTATTTGCATTACCTTTTCAAACTTCAAAGTTTTTTGTTTGCTTCCCAGCGAAGGTCACTCATTTTATCCTTATAAAGTTGATAAAATGAGTACCATTGAGTTGGTAACATTTACTTATCGTGTGCTGATCTAGTAAAGTCCATGAACAAAATGCTTTAATTAGACTTTAGGAGGGAAAGTGGTAGAGCTAAAGATATGGTTATTAAAATTGTAAGATCATATGCACCAAAATCTAAATAAGAGGGTCAAATTGCAAATGAAACACATTCGGCTAGGTTTTATTCTTGTCTTTAAAAAGCCCTAACAGAATGAGATCAGTTTGTTCATTCATGTTAGGATGACATTCGGTACTTTTAGGTCGGTTTGAAATGTCATTTGAATGAATAAAATTCGGATCCGTGCCGCCGCTTAGTAGATAGCTCCCTAGTACCGTGGGAATTGGGGAGCTATCTACTAAAGGGCCGAGAGACCAAGATTGGTCTTTCAGCCAACTTTACTAATACTACGTAAAAATTACTTAGTATTAATACATAATCTACCCCTACTCGCTATACCGCGAGTAGGGGCATATTTACTAAACAGTGAACAGCCTGTTCACTGTTGTAAAATTTTTTTAAAAAGCACCCACCCAAATAAATGGCCCCATCTATTAACTAGCAGGGGGAGCATAATGTTCCCGCCAAACCCTCAACCCATGCCCAACTAAATGGGGGACATAGGGCCCATGAGATGCGGGTGGGGGTCCTAACAGACAATGGAAGTGCCAAAGGGTGGGGCTAAATGTAAATATATCCCCCCCAGGTGACTAGGGGTGCCAAAGCTCCTAGTCACCCCACCACACAAAAAAATAAAAAAAATAAAGCCCTACCTACACCCTCACCCTAAAAACAGTGAGGGGAGAGACAATAAAACTAAATACTTCCCATTTGTCTTTTCTCTAAAACCCTTTTTCAGCCCCAAAAAAGGCCAAATAAAAGTCCATAATACCTGAACTTATAAAATAAAAAGTCCGAGCACAAAAAAAATATGCCGAAAAAAAAATCCCGACGCTAATAAAAAATAATTCATCTTTACCCAGCGAAAGCACCACTCAGACTGAGCTCCGCAGGGCAGGTAAAGGCTTAGAAAGCCTTCCCACGCCCTGCAATTTAAATCAAAGCACTCTGATTGGTTGGTTTAAGCCAACCAATAAGAGTGCTCTGATAGGTAAATAGTGAGCCTTACCTGATTGGTTACCTGTAAAGCTCACTATTTACCTATCAGAGCACTCTTAGGCTTTATTTATTTTTTTGGGTGGGGGGTGACTGTATTTTTACATTTAGCCCCCACCCGCCGCTCATGGGTGGGGGCAGTGGGGGAGGACCATAGGTTCCCCCCCCCCCATTTTCATTTATGGCCCCCATCGCCCATGGGTGGGGGCCAGGACAATAGGATTTTACAGCGATATCTAGTGTGGGCAGATGACGTGTCCCACAGAGACCTTATCTGCCCACACAAAGATGGCAGCGCCAATGACCTAAGTTTGGGCATAAAATAAAGATTAAAACACAGGTAATATGGGGGGCTTAGGGGCATTTGGAGTTGACTAAGGAGGCAATTAGATGTAGTGGAGTCGGGAGGGGGGGGTCTAAAAAAAAACAACTGGATTCGGCCAAGACCGTGCCGCTTTAAAATGCAAAGATTACATAGACTTATTGCTCATCATATACAGGCAATCTTACCTTATTGACCGGCTTCTGTTCTTACGACTCGGTCGTAAAACAAATTGGTCGGTAAGTGAGGATGCACACCAGTGCTGGTCTATGTTCGGGGGAAATTTCACCGAGCATAGACAAGCGCAGCAGAGCAGGGAATCCCTCAAATCTATGTTCGGGGAATGTTCCCCGAACATGGACCAGCTTTCTAACGAGGGGAATTTATTGAATCCCCATGCTAGAGAGCTGGTCGAAAGTGTGAGCTGTCGTAAAACAGGTAGGTCATTAAGATACGACCATCTGTAAACAGAATAAGCAGTATATGCAAATTAAGCTATTTTGAATGAAGGAATGTAAAGATAGACAGAATGACACACAGATGTTATCAAGCATATGTTTACATATGAGAAGTTCCTTATTTACAGATTTATTTTATATTTCTTTTTTTGAGCTTGAGAAGGTTGATTAACACTTCCCTCTTAATATGCACTGCTCAGTCCTATGGCACTTCAGGGGATAATGAGATGGATAGATTAAGCAGACAGACAGTGACACAGATACGGCCAGAGAGTTCTACAGTGACATAAACTAGATTCTATAGTTTATTTAATAACATAATTCTATTGTAATACATCATGTAGGTTGAGGTTTTAATTGATCTGTTGACAAACCTAGCTAATTCAGAGATTGGAGACTAAAGGGAATATGGCAAACTCTCCTGGTTTAATACATTTTTATTTATTATCTAGAAAGCAGAAACAATGGAGATCTGTGATGTATTGAACTAAACCTATTTAAAAAATAAAACAATAATACGCTACATACCATTGGCATCAGACTTTTTCCCTCCAGTTTTCACCTGCAACTAAAATAACAACAGCATAGGATTAGAAATGTGTCAAGAAGTTAATATTTGATTTCAGTCATTTAATCAGTAATTCAGCTGCATACCATCCAAATCTGCTTTTGGTCAAATTTTGATATAGCAAATAAATATGACTGTATATAACTGAAACAATGATGGTACAAAGAGCATTATGCAAAGTGTCTTAAAGATACAGGATAATAACCACAACCACTCAATGCAAATGTAGTAGTTATGGCGCTATTAAACTGTGGGTACTGTCGCCTGGTACATGAAACCATTTCTGAGCATTCCGACTGAAAGACAATAAACAATGCTGCTGTTCTCACCTTAGATGGTGATCCAGGTTTCTCCACTTGTTGCTTTTCCCAAATATTGCGTTTGCCAGATACATCTACAGGTCTTAAATCCTAATTGAGGAACAAAAGTGAAAGCTTAGTATAAAGGATAGATATGTTTAGATGTGAGATGTATAAAGCATGCAGTGAGAGGTTTATGTAACCGTTTAGAGCAGTCCACCAAAGCAAGAACTGTGGAGAGTCCACAAAAAAGTATCTCCGTTCTAAGCTTTTTCTGAGAGTGATGCAGCATACTATGTATGTGGTTGAGAGGAAAGGAGTTAATGCCTCTCTACTACTGAAAGAACCAATAAAATCACCCATGCCACTTCATCGCAATGAAGTAGTTTGGGTACGTTGGTACTGTGTTTTTGTTTTTTATTTAGAAACTGCAATATTTCCATTGCACTGTTAAACACACCTCCAATGACTGCCTCTCCTGGCAGCCACTGGAGGAACTTCCAGCTTTAGTAACAGAGTTCAGATGAGTCATATGACTGCAGCCCCCATTGATTCCGTTTTTCCAATGGGGAAATTTAATGCATGTGCGATGCTCACCACACATTTGCACCAGGTCCCCAATGCTCCTATATGATGAGCATTCCAATGGATTATCCAGAAAGAGGCCAAGCGTAGTCTGTGCCGCCACAGGCGGAAGAGAGTAAGCAGTGCAAAAGAAGCCTTGGCACTGGAAAAACTCAAGTAAAAAACATTTATTCTTTTTATGCATATCCTACTCAGGGACAGGAACACTAAACCGTATTTCGGTAAAGAGGTTTGGATTTTAACATTACATTTTTCACATTTCACAACTACATATTCATTAAAATTAGGGATAAGTAAACATAATATTTTTTTTTTTTAAATGCTGGGATGTGATAGTTTCCATTTGGAAGTATAGCACTGCAGAGCCAACAGTGTTTTTGAAAATGGTTATAAGTCATTATTATTGCCATTTATATAGCGCCAACAGATTCTGTAGCACTTTACAATATATTAGAGGGGGGATTTAGCTATAAATAGGACAATTACAAGAACACTTACAGGAACCTGCTCAAACGAGCTTACAGTCTATAGGAGGTGGCCACAGCAGGGCGAAGAGGAGGGTATAAAACACAGTAGGACAGGAAAAAGACATCAAAATAGGTTGGAGTGAAGCAGAGCTGGAGGAGATAGTAGAGTGCTGCCCTTTAGGAGAGAGCAAGAGACAGGTATGTAAGGTAGAGGTTACTCTGGGAGGCCATAAGCTTTCCTAAAGAGATGGGTTTTAAGGCACTTCTTAAATGATTGAAGACTAGGGGAGAGTCTGATGGTGGTAGGCAAACTATTTCATAGGAAAGGAGCCACCCGCGAGAAGTCCTGCAAGCGTGAGTTGGCTGTATGGGTGCAAGCAGCGGACAGGAGAAGTTCACGGTCAGAGCGGAGAGACCAAGAAGGGGCATACCTATGAATCTGTGAAGAGATATAAGAGAACCTAGAATTGTACAATGCTTTATAGGTATGGGTTACCACTCCTATACTATAGTATTCAGGAAGCCAATGTAAGGACTGACAGAGGAGTGAGGTGAGAGGACCGACTAGAGAGGAAAAGCAGTCTGGCGGCAGCATTCATTACAGACTGTAGCAGTGTTTTTGGGAAGACCAATTAATAGAGGGTTACAATAATCCATGCGGGAAATTACTAGAGCATGGACGAGCTCTTTAGTTGCATCTTGCGTAAGAAAGGGGTGGATGCGGGCTATGTTTTTAAGAAGGAATCTACAGGATTTGGTAGCATGCTGGATGTGAGGTTCAAAGGTGAGACCAGAGTCAAATATGACACCAAGACAGCGCGCTTGCAAGGATGGACTGATGTGGATACCACTGACTTCAAGGGAGAGCGAAAGAGGAGTATCAGTAGAAGGAGGAGAAAAGACCAGGAGTTCAGTTTTAGAAAGCGGGAGGACATCCAGTCAGAGATGGAAGAAAGACAAGCAGTGACACATGGCAGGGGAGAGGTCCAGGGAGGAGATATATAACTGGGTGAGGTATCATTAGAAAAGGAGACACTGAATCAGCGTTGGGAGAGATAAGAGGAAAACCACGAGAGGACAAAGTCACAGAGACCGAGTGATTGAAGAGTTTGGAGAAGGAGAGCATGATCAACGGTGTCAAAGGCAGCAGAGAGGTCAAGAAGAATTAGTATGGAGTAGTGGCCTTTGAATTAAGCTGCGATTAAGTTATTAGTAACTTTAATAATAGCAGTCTCAGTAGAGTGGAAGGGGTGGAAGCCAGATTGAAGAGGGTCGAGGAGAGAGTTGGAATTGAGGAAGTAAGACGTACGTTCAGAAGCTTTGAGGGAAAAGGGAGCAGGGATATGGGATGATAGTTAAAAGGGGTGGACGGGTCGAGGGATGTTTTTTTCAGCATAGGCATTACAGTAGCATGTTTAAAGTCAGCCGGGTCAATGACAGAAGAGAGAGAGCAGTTGAAGATATGTGTTACGGAAGTCACAAGACAAGGGGAGAGAGATCTGATAAGGTGAGATGGGACAGGATAATGCGGGCAAGGTGGGGCGAGAGGAAAGGAGAAGAGCAGCCACCTCTTGTTCGGTAGCAGGGGAGGAAGTCTGAAGGGTAGGAAAGGCATGATCTATGTGTGGTTGAGAAAGAGAAAGGTAGGGTGGAGAGAATTCTTTCCTTAGCTGTTCAATCTTGTCAGTAAAGTAGCATGTAAAGCTCTCAGCTGTAAGGTTAGTTTGAGGGGTGGCCACAGCAGGGCAAAGAGGAGAGTTAAAGGCGTCAAAGAGACACCTGGGTTTGCGGGAGCATGAACTAATGAGAGAGGAAAAGTATGACTGCTTGGCGAGGGCAAGAGCTGCGCTGTATTAACATAATACGAATCTATAATGGAGAAAGTCCGACTGGGTGCGAGACTTCCTCCAGGAGCGTTCAGCACAACGGGAGCATCTTTTCAGGTATTGTGTTGATTTAGTATGCCACGGCTGGGGGCATGTCCTTGAGGTGCATGTTTGGAGCAGAGATGGAGCATTCAAGGCAGAGGTGAGGGTAGTGTTATATGTGGAGATGGCCAGTGAGGGACAGGAGAGGGAAGGGATGGATAGGAGTTGTGAATCAATATCAGCTGACAGCTGCTGGAGGTCAATAGAATTAAGGTTCCTCCTGAGTTGAGGGGG
This sequence comes from Pelobates cultripes, assembly GCA_933207985.1. Lineage (NCBI taxonomy): Eukaryota > Metazoa > Chordata > Amphibia > Anura > Pelobatidae > Pelobates > Pelobates cultripes. The sequence goes on from OW240914.1 coordinate 203,381,982, forward strand.
ATAAAGCTTAGGTTGTTGGGTGAGAGGGTACTCGAGAGCAAATGATAAGAGGTGGTAGTCAGAGAGAGGAAATTGAGTGTTGGAGATATTAGACACTGTACATGCATAAAAGAAAATGAGGTTGAGGGTATTGTCAACTACGTGGGTGGGAGAATTAGCCCACTGTGATAGCCCAAGGAAGGAAGTAATTGAAAGTAATTTAGAGGTTACTGAGGTCAGGGTTTGTGTTAATAGGAATATTGAAGTCACCGCGAATTAGGAATGGTACGTTAGAGGAGAGGAAGTCATGTAACCAGGCAGTGGTCAAGGAAGTAGTAATGATTTGCAAATTCTTATATAACAGCATTGAATATATATTTATATTATCTTACAATAAATAAACATCTTTTTAACTATTTCTAACTTTCTGCATAAATTGCTTAGCATGGCAACGTAATGATGCATCCATCCAGAAAGGGTGATAATGACAGCCATGTACCAGTTACAAAGACAAAGTTTGGAGTAGACATCTAGTGGCCATTCTATGAACTACAGTTCTTTAGTGAAATAGAAGGGAGATATATAACAAAGTGTGCATTATGGGAAAATTATTACATCAATGGTCTTTAGACACCATAAAGCATAATACTGAATATCGAGTGGCTTAATGATATTTGCAAAAACACCAAGATGGCAGAGTTTGTCCTAAGCATTATATGTTTTTTTTTTATGGTATAATTCATAACAGAAATGTAAAAAATATATTTTTATTGAATAGTGTTCCACAGCTGGAATGCCATAGACGTGTGCCTATCATTTCAAAGGCTTTGGAAAGCAACACGCAGAAACACATACCCATAGATAATGTACGAATGTATACATAAAAACACATCATTGGTTGTTTCTACAGCTAGTAACAGAACATTCATATCCTGGCCTGTCCAAAATGTATGGGAGTTACCTCTTCACATGGTTACCAAAATTAATTTAGTCTTTCTCCCCTTATTAAAATATCAGGAGGTGCACAGGGAAAGAGAAACAATATGTATCCTGCTTCCTAGCCTTTTGCCAAGTATGCAAGTAATGGTAGTGACTCAGAATTAATGATGACCACAACAAAGGTTGCCTGCTGTCCAGAAATGTAACTCCCAGCAATGCAAGCAGGGAAATGTATTCCCCCGTGCTAGCCCATGATTAATGACTCTCATAAACCCTGGTGACAGTATGGTTCTTATTGCATGCTGTGACACTTACTATACTGCTCAATAAAATAAAGGGAACACAAAAATAACTCATCCTAGATCTGAATGAATTAAATATTCTTCTGAATACTTTGTTCTTTACATAGTTGAAAGTGCTGACAACAAAATCACACAAAAATTTAAAAATGGAAATCAAATTTTTCAACCCATGGAGGTCAGGATTTGGAGTCACACTCAAAATTAAAGTGGAAAAACACACTACAGGCTGATCCAACTTTGATGCAATGTCCTTAAAACAAGTCAAAATGAGGCTCAGTAGTGTGTGTGGCCTACACGTGCCTGTATGACCTCCCTACAACACCTGTGCATGCTCCTGATGAGGTGGCAACTCCTGGACAGTCTGTGGTGCATCATGATGTTGGTGGATGGAGCGAGACATGATGTCCCAGATGTGCTCAATTGGATTCAGGTCTGGGGAATGGGAATGCCTTTGTCTTGCAGGAACTGCTGACACACTCCAGCCACATGAGGTCTAGCATTGTCTTGCATTAGGAGGAATTTGGGGCCAACCGCACCAGCATATGGTCTCACAAGCGGTCTGAGGATCTCATCTCGGTACCTAGTCAGGCTACCTCTGGCAAGCACATGCAGGGCTGTGCGGCCCCCCAAAGAAATACCACCCCACAGCATTACTGACCCAACTGCCAAACCGGTCATCCTGAAGGATGTTGCAGGCAGCAGAACGTTCTCCATGTCGTCTCCAGACTCTGTCACGTCTGTCACATGAGCTCAGTGTGAACCTGCTTTCATCTGTGAAGAGCACAGGGTGCCAGTGGCGAATTTGCCAATCTTGGTGTCAAATGCCAAACGTCCTGCATGGTGTTGGACTGTAAGCACAACCTGTGGATGTTGGGCCCTCATACCACCCTCATGGAGTCTGTTTTTGAGCAGACACATGCCCATTTGTGGCCTGCTGGAGGTCATTTTGCAGGGCTCTAGCAGTGCTCCTCCTGTTCCTCCTTGCACAAAGGCAGAGGTAGCGGTCCTGCTGCTGGGTTGTTGCCCTCCTACGGCCTCCTCCACGTCTCCTGATGTACTGGCCTGTCTCCTGGTAGAGCCTCCATGCTCTGGACACTACGCTGACAGACACAGCAAACTTTCTTGCCACAGTTCGCATTGATGTGCCATCCTGGATGAGCTGCACTACCTGAGCCACTTGTGTGGGTTGTAGACTCCGTCTCATGCTACCACTAGAGTGAAAGCACCGGCAGCACTCAAAACTGACCAAAACATCAACCAGGAAGCATAGGAACTGAGAAGTGGTCTGTGGTCACCACCTGCAGAACCACTCTTGCCAATTGCCTATAATTTCCACCTGTTGTCTATCCCATTTGCACAACAGCATGTGAAATTGATTGTCACTCAGTGTTGCTTCCTAAGTGGACAGTTTGATTTCACAGAAGTGTGATTGACTTGGAGTTACATTGTGTTTTTTAAGTGTTCCCTTTATTTTTTTGAGCAGTGTATATAACTTGTATACAAAAAACAAAACTATATATGTGTCAATACCATATGTCATTTATGTAAAAAACTGACTGGCTCTTGGGGTAGAGTTGTTGCTAGGTGACAAATCACCTTGTGCTTGAACTCAATTCAAACAAGTCTCCTCAAGCCACAAAACTGGTCCCTCCATAAATTCTACCAAAACCTGCAACATATGACAAACTTGGATACATATATAAAGATACATACTCGCAATCTGATACTTACAGGCACGCACGGATGTACACATTAAAATACACACACATTCACAGACGGATACATAAACACATAGACAAACATACACACACACAGAAAAAAAGAGGCATTTACAGACAGACACACAAGGACACACAAACAGACTGCATGTTTGTATGCCTGTGTTAGTGTAGGCAGACTGGATACACAGATGCACACACAAACAGTTACACACAGACTGCACAGGAATAGACAAACATGCATACACACAGACATCCATATAGGCACATACAGACTACGCAGATATAGGTAAAACACACATACACATATAACTATTTTTGTTCCCACCATCCCTACCTAACGCTGTGTAGAGGTGCATGGTGTACTGCGTCCAGTAATCTTTTGCAGTACCAGTGGCTTTAGCATGTACAGAGTGAGGGACAGGATGCAGAAAGCCACCAGCCCTGCTCTTCTAGACCTTAAAACTAAACTAATTTTCCCATGCTACTCCAAATCTCCCGGAAGCAGAAGCAGCATTAAGATGGAGGAATATGGCTATAGTGTCATATTGCCTGCATCTAACTCTACTTCTGCTGACAGAGCTCAACAGGGAGACTTGGAGGGAGAGCAGCATGGAAGGAGTAGATTTAGGGATCCACTTCTACCCTCCCCCAGCTGCAGAGCCCTACATTCAGGGTTATAATGCCCCTGAAATACACCCACCTTGGGGTCAGCTAACTGACCTTTCACTCACGGGACTTTTTTTTATACTGGCTATTTGGAACAAAAACATTAATCTACTTTAAATTCTTAAGAATTGCTAGTTTAGTGAAAAAAAACCCAATATTTGCCACATTACCTTATCAGCATATTGAAAAGATCAAGTTCCAAGAAGGACAGAGTGAGGGAGAAGAGCAAGACATCTAAGAGTAGGTCTTTCTGAAGGCAGAAGGTCAGAGAGTTAAGAAAGATGATCAGATGAGAGGCACATCTGAGTGCACAGGTTTCAAGCCTTAAAGAGAATACATTTATTAAAATAAATTAAATTGCTATTAAAGTGAACCTGTCATGAATAATATAACTTCCCTGCAATCGCTCCCACATACATCGAATACACCACATTTCACAAACATACAGGACGTATTTAATATAAAATATAAAAATGTACTCACTTTTCTTTTGTTCCAGCACCAGTTCGTGGGTGTTACTCTTCATTTAACACCCACCTTCTGGCCATTTTCCGCTCCTCCTCTGTTCTTCTTTGACTTGCCCGGCTTGGGACGCATCCCCAAGCAGGGACAATCTCGCCTGTGATGTTGGCACTGGCACACCATCTTTGTTGCCAGCATCGGAATGGAGTGACATCATGTCACTCCGTTCCTATTCTCCCAAGTGCTAGAAGTGCCGGTTAGGGAGTTTTCATAGCAACCCCAGCACATGTGTTGTGGTTGCTGTGGGAGGAGAGCAGAGGGACCTCCTGTGAGATGTATTTCCGGTTCTCCCTTGCCAGTCAATGCTTTTGCACGCCTAGGCATTGACTAGCAACTGGATAAATAACCATTTTTAAATAGGTATTTCTCCTGATCTATGCATTTGCCAGCAAAACCGCTAGCACAATGTACAGACAGAATTTTATGCTCAAACGTATGAGCACAAGTTGTTATGGGCATGATAGGTGTCCTTTAAAAGGGTTACTCCAAGTACCATGACTAGTTCAGTGTTTTGAAGTGGTTATGGTGTTTGCAGTGTGTACGTACAGCTTTTCTGCAGATATGTACCGGTAGTTATTTTATCTTGCTGCTAAAGGTGTAACTTCATCTCTGGCTGGAACAACAGCCAGCAAGAGTTTCTTGCTAATAGTAATTCTGTTAATATTCTTTGCACATGACTTCGTCGTGTCTCCAAACAGTCTGCCAAATTACATAATCATAATCAGTAGGCTGTATTTGTCATGATGCTTTGAGTAACCATTTATGAAATTCTAGTGTAGAACAAACAAAAAAATGAGAAATGTTCAATTACAAAGTGTAACTTACAGAAGGCTTTGCAGCAGGAGATTTGCTTGTATCTGGAGTTTTAGTTAGCCATTCACTAATACGACTTGATACGCCAACTTTTAAGCCAGCCGTTTCCTAGAACCATAAAATAGCCATGTATTAGAGTTACATGAAACATTTCAGTTTTTCATGTTGTATACAATCCATTGTTATAACAGACAATAAAATATAAACTATTTTTAAGCCTCAACTTCCATGACTTATGTTTCTGTTAAATAACACAGGAAACCATTATGTAGGGGGGTTAACAACCAAAATGCAAAACTGATGAGAAATATACTGATGCAAAATGGATGAATTGTAGATTTTATTTTATTTTTTGTAAATAACATTTTTATTGGTTCAGCCATTTGTGCCTGATATGAAATTTTGACATGAAAGCAACATGGGGCTCGCAGGCCCCTAACAGAACATAAAGATCGGTGTGAGGTACGAACACAGTTTATGGTTGTGTGGGCTCGCAAGCCCTGAGCAGCTGAGGACTCGCAGGTCCCGTATTTTCGCGTCATACATAGTTTCGTTATCTCAATACCTCAAATTGTTGGTAGCAACTCCAGTAGTACGCGTAGGTACTTTTGACATAACATATATACAACTAAGCTGTTGGATCCGCAGGTCCGCAGGGAAGTAGTGTGGAGCATGTAGGTATCTGGAATACTGCTTGAGCCCTAGGCTCCATGGTTCGCGCGGTGGCAGATCTAGGTGCGTGGGCATTACTGTAGGATTGCCTCACCTGCTGTCGAGGATGCTGAAATATTTGCAGCCCCAGCTAGCCAAGGTTTTCTCTCTACCCTCGACGGCTTAGTGGTGGTTGGCTGGTGGGAGGTCTATGCTCTAATGTCTCCCCATTGGTATTACATTCCTTCCCAGGGTGGGTGTCACCGAACTCTAGGCATGCACAGCCAGGGCACTTAGTGGTCTAAGCAGCTGGGTGGGGGAAGGGTGAGGGTGGATGGGAGTCGGGGAAGGCTGCTTCGGTAGCGGTGGCACAAGCATCAAGTGACCTCAATCTTGGCCAATACATTGTTCCTTCATATTTTGGTGTCCCCACTCCCCCTCTGCCCCCCTGTTTCCCTCCGTCTTGTCCTGTCTGTCCTGGTTCCTGTGGGGGGTCTGGGTCAGTCAGATGGTGGTCTGTCCCTAACTGTGGCTATGAGTCGGGGCTGGGTCTACCAGTCTTCATCGTCGTTGTCTGTGTTCCCTGATGTCTGTCGTGGTAGTAGTCACTCGCTTAGTGGATAAGGGCTTGAAAGTCGGGTCTTTCGGTGGAGAGAATCTAATGTGGTACCATAGGGTCAGGGAAAACGCTGTCTGTTTTTTTCCAGTAAAGAGGAATCAAGCTTTTGGCGACGTTAAAGATCCTTAGAGATTTCATTTTTTATTCCATCTGTCCTATTGTGGTCAGCATTTTACAAGCAAGTTTATCAAATCTTCACAGCTCACTATTTACAGATAAAATCATTAACGGGACACTATAGTCACCAGAACAACTATTTAATGCATTTTTTTCTGGTGTGTAAAGTATGTCCCTAAAGGCTTTTTAATATGAACACTGCCTTTTCAGAGAATAGGCAGGGTTTACATTACTGCCCAGGGACACCTCTAGTGGCAGTCACTAGAGGTGCTTCTTGGGTCAGTGCTGCAGAGCACTGATATTCATCGTCTCCACGCTGTGCAAGGAAACACTAAAAGTTCCTCATATAGATGCATTGATTCAATGCGAGGTGTTTTTCTGCACATTCACTGGATTGGCTGAGATAATCAACTTTGATTGAGACAAGGTGCTACAGCAATTAAAGAAAATTAATGTAAATAAAGCTCCGTGGCCTGACGGTATTCACCCACGAACACTTAAGGAGCTAAGGGGGGAAATAAGTGAACCTCTGTATTTAATCTGTCAAGATTCTTTTGTTTCAGGTATTGTACCGGAGGATTAGAGGAAGGCAGATGTCGTCCCTATATTTAAAAAGGGTTCAAAATCCTTGCCTGGAAATTATAGACCTGTGAGCTTAACTTCTGTGACTGGGAAAATATTTGAAGGGCTATTAAGGGATAATATTCAGGAATTCATTGGGAAGAACTTTGTTATTAGCAATGATCAGCATGGTTTTATAAAACTTGGGTCATGTCAAACTAACCTAATTGCATTCTATGAAGAAGTAAGTAGAATTATAGATCAGAGTGTTGCAGTGGATGTGATCTACTTGGATTTTGCCAGGGCATTTGATACGGTTCCTCACAATAGGTTAGTCTTCAAACTAAAAGATATTGGTCTAGATGAATATTCTTGTTCTTGGGTAGAACATTGGCTTAGGGGTAGAGTACAATGAGTTGTCATTAATGGTAAATTTTGAGGCTGGACAAAAGTGGTAAGTGGTGTCCCTCAGGTTTCTGTTTTGGGACTGCTTCTATTTAACATTTCTAAATGATCCTGAAATAGGTATTGAAAGCCATGTTTCAGTGTTTGCAGGACACAAAACTTTGTAAAGTAATTAAATGTAAGCAGGATATTGCTTTGCCGCAGAGGGATTTAGATAGATTGGGGGACTGGGCACTAAAATGGCAGATGAAATTTAATGTAGAGAAATGCAAAGTTATGCACTTCGAGTCATCCAATCTCAAGTTATCTGCAAGTTTTTTGCAGCAATCATTTGCATATCTCTTGCCATAGGGTCCTCATTAATATATACTGAAGAAATATAGTTATTTACAATTTCTGCCTTTTCCTGTTCTTCATTAACTAACAGACCCATCTCTGTTTCCAGTGTACCTACACTTTCATTTTTTGTTGTTTTTTTTTAGAACTGATGTACTTTAAAACATTTTTGGGGTTGGTTTTGCATTCTTTGGCTATCAATTTCTCATTTTCTAGTTTATCCACTTTAATTGCTTATATAGGATGCCTCTGATTTGTCCGATGTAAATGCCCTTTTCTTATTTTTAATCTCGTTTTACTTCTTTGCTAAGCCACATTGGTTTCAGCTTGTTTCTTTTATATTTATTACCCAATGGTACATTACTGAGAAATGTAACTTTGTAATATTTGTTTGAATAGTTTCTATTTATCCTCAGTGTTTTTTTCACTAAGGAGTTTATGCCAGTCAATATGTTGTAGAGCTGCCCTAATCTTATTGAAATTGGCTAGTTTTTCAAATTGTATGTTTTAGTATACCCCCACGTGCTTTTGCTTTTTTGAGTTTATTTAAAAAGTTACCATATTGTGATCACTATATCCCAAATGCTCCCCTTCTTGAATGTTGGTCAAAAGATCAACATTGTTTGTTATAACGAGATCCAGACAAGCATCCTTTCTAGTTGGTGCTTGTACCAGTTGCAGTGGCGGATCCAGAGCCTGATCTCGGGAGGGGCACTTGTAGATTATTTAAAGAAATAATCCAGACACAATAACCACTACAGCTCAGTGTAGTGGTTATGCTGTCAATAGTGCCGGGACCCCCTCCCACAGTAAGTAGTCAAACCGTTTAAGAACAGTTTGACAACTTACCTGAGATCTGCTGGGAAATGGGGCTGTAGTAGGGCATAGGAGCAGTGGTGTGTGTGAGTGGTGCAATGTGTAAGGGGTGCAGTGTGTGTGTGAAGGTTGTAGTGTGTGAGTGAGGGCGGCAGTGTATGTCAGGGATGCAGTGTATGTGTGGGACAGTGTGTGTGTATGCGGGGGCAGTGTGTGTGTATGCAGGGGCAGTGTGTGTGTATGGGGGACAGTGTGTGTATGTGGGGCAGTTTGTGTGTATAGGGGGCAGGTTGTGTGTATAGCGGGCAGTGTGTGTGTATGTGGGGCAGTGTGTGTGTATGTGGGGCAGTGTGTGTGTATGTGGGGCAGTGTGTGTGTATGTGGGGCAGTGTGTGTGTATGAGGGGCAGTGTGTGTGTATGAGGGCAGTGTGTGTGTGTATGGGGGCAGTTTGTGTGTGTATAGTGTGTGTGTGTGTGTATGGGGGCAGTTGTGTGTGTGTATGGGGGGCAGTTGTGTGTGTATGGGGGCGGTTGTGTATAGGGGCGGTGTGTATGGGGGCAGTTGTGTGTGTGTGGGGGGCGGTTGTGTGTGTATTGGGGGACAGTTTGTGTGTATTGGGGGGCGATGATAGGGGGTTTGTGAATGGGGGCAGTTGTGTGAATGGGGGCAGTTTGTGTGAATGTTTGTGTGAATGGGGCAGTTTTGTGTATAGGGGCGGTTTGTGTGTGAATGGGGGCAGGTGTGTGTGTATAGGGGGCAGTTTGTGTGAATGGGGGCAGTTTGTGTGAATGGGGGGCAGGTGTGTGAATGGGGGCAGTTTGTGTGAATGGGGGCAGTTTGTGTGAATGGGGGCAGTTTGTGTGAATGGGGGCTTGTGTGAATGGGGCAGTTTGTGTGTATGGGGGGCAGTTTGTGTGAATGGGGGGGCAGTTTGTGTGAATGGGGGGCAGTATTGGGGGCAATGTATGTGTGTATGGCTTTTTTTATTATATATTTTTTTTATTTAATTAAAATAAATATTATCCTATGTCCCCCCTCCCTTCTTACCTTTACTGGGGAGGAGGGGGGACATATTTCGATCCCTGGTGGTCCAGTGGGGGATTCATTGGTTGTCCCAGTGTGGAGAGTGAACTCTAGCCCGCGCTCCCGGGCTAGAGTTCACTCTCGCGAGATTTGGAGCGTTGCCGTGGTAACCGCGGCAACGCTCCAAATCTCACGAGAGGAGGACCCGGAGGAGCTGCAGCCTGAGCTCCGGGTCCTCTCTCTCACTCCCTCCCTCCGCCGCCGGCTGTCAGCACAGTGCCTGCGGACCGGGGGGAGATCTCTGACCCCCCCCTGGTCCGCAGGCACATTGCAGGGCTAGCGCCTGCATGTGCTGGCAGGGGAGAGGGAGAGGGAGACTGGCGGATTTCTCGGGGGGGGGGCAATTGCCTGATTCCCCTTGCTGAAGTACTAGTCACTCTATCCCAATTTATGTCCGGGTAATTAAAATCTCCAATAATTAACGTGTTACCCCGATTTGCAGCTTTCCCAATTTGCTCTAACAGCTGTTCTTCCTCAATAATATTTACATTAGGTGGTTTATAATATATCCCAACCAATAATTGATTTCCCTTCATTTGCCCCAAGCAGATATCTACCCATAAAGCTTCCACATTTTACTGGTCACACTCCACATGCCTAAGATTTGACTTTAACTCTTGGTTGACATACAAACATACCTCACCACCCTTCTTGTTTTTCCTACCCTTCCTAAATAACATGTTAACAGTACTGTGGTGTCAGGAATACAGTTCTGTATTCCTGACACTATAGTGTTTCTTTAAGGTCAAGTGAAGTAAAGATGAGAATTTAAAGTGAAAGTCAGAGTAAATTGACAATCAAAATATATCTCTCTATAATTCATAAATATATAATATGCTTGGTTTGTTTACCAAAGTGAGCTTTGTTACGAATTTCAAATGTAAGGTCAAAATAGCCAAACTGAAAAAAAATCCCAAGTCAACTATATTTGCAAATAGAACTTTTGCAGTGGACAAATCCTTCTGTCCTTAGGAAAAGAAAAAATGTGTAGATATCAATGTGTGGCAGGTAAAGTTTATACCAAAGAGCTGTCACCTTAGGTTTAAGCAAGTTAATGAGTAATGATCTGCAATCACATTGAGTTCAAACCAAAAACTCTCTAACTGCACTGGAGTACTTTAGTGTCCTAACTCACTAGCTAACTAAGAAATGTATGTGAACAGGATCCTGCCTACAACCTAAATCTATATACTGTTAAATGTTTCTAACAGGGTTATTCACTAATGTGAGCTTTTATGGTGAATTCAAACATAATTTCAAATTGAGATCAAAATAGCTGAACTGGGAAAATCTCTTGATCAGCTAGGCAACTCTGTCCTTACATTTGAAATTCACTTTGAATTTACCTTGAATTCTCAATTTAGTGATTAACTCCTTAAATCTATAATAGTCTTTTATTCCCATTGTTGACTGTAAATCTAATTGTAAATGTTCTGTGACCTTTATTCTATATGAATCAGGAACAACAGCCTGAGAGAGCAAGCTCATCACAAATTATGTAATTACAGCAATTTGTGTGGTTTTGTAAAGATCATTCGGTTATATTGGATATTTTCTCTGAAATTACAGTAACAAAAAAAGCCCCGAATTAATTTATTATTGCATTAACTTTGTGAACACATTTCCAGACTTTATGAAAAAATCTTTTAGTTTTTTCCTCCCATTTGTGAGTATTAATTAAAGAGCCTTGGTTACTTCCACATATGCTACATTTGCAAGGAATACAACTAGATCAATACTCTGAGTTAAAGGGACACTGTAGGCACCCTGACCACTTCAGCTTATTGAAGTGGTCTGGGTGCCAACTCCCATTACCCTTAACCCTGCAAGTGTAATTATTGCAGTTTTTATAAACTGCAATAATTACCTTGCAGTGTTAAGTCCTACTCTAGTGACTGTCTACTAGACAGCCACTAGAGGGACTTCCGGGATCTAAGACGACTTTTGGTCGTCTAAACGACACTGGAAGACCTCACGCTATGAATGAATACTTCTAGCGTCGCCGGAATCCCCATAGGAATCATTGAATAATGCTTTCCTATAGGGAGATCCTAATGCAAGAGGTGCCATTTCCACGCATGCACATTAGGTCTCCCCTGCCAGACATTGGATAGAGGCTTTGTGTTCCAGGCAATAGAGAATCCCTTTAAGAGAACAGCAAGCAAATAAATCGAGCATGAAACACTTTGAAAATAAATTTTAATGACTTAAAAACCAAGAATGTCTGCTTAACCCCTTAGTAACTGCAGATTTCATATATTTGTCACTGAAACAATTTTTGGCACTTTTGTCTTGTGTTTGTCTCACCTTAGTTTCCTGCTTTCTCTTCTCATACATATTATATATTGATTCTTAACTACTTAATGATGCATGACATAATTATTGTGTCATGGTTGTCCAGCCCTTATTTCTGTCATGCAACGTTTTACCAGCATGGACCGATTCTCTGTTGGTTACTGTGGAACACCAATATCAGAGTCCCTACTCGGTCAATAGGAGCCACAGCAATTTGCATTACTGTGGCTTAACTTCCATGTTCAGATGTTACTGAGGATTCCCTCCAGCAAAGAGATTTGCGGGGTCTGAGAAGACCCACATCAAGTCTCCTTGCAAGCCTTCTGCAGTGCAATCACTGGCTGCAGAATGTGATCAACACTGGGCTATGCATGGTATCCAGCACCGATCCATGTAGTGATCACACTGTCAGAGGACTTTAAAGGATATTGTGACAAATTGACATAATATGACTCGGCAGCATAAGAGGGATATAATCCTTCTAGTGATATGAGTGCACAGTGCAGATTGCTCAAAGAGTCCTCTAATATTATCTCTAAGAATTAGGGTGAGCGTTTGTTAGTGTTTAGGTTAGGGTTAGTAAGTGTTCGTCATTGTGGTTAGTGTTAATTTAGGGTTATGATTTTCGTTGGTGTTTAGGGATAGACTTTACGTTTCGTTAGTATCAGTAGTTAGAGCGATTTAGTGTTAGTATTTAGGGTTTGTGTTTAGGGATAGGTTACAGATAGCGATGCTGTAAGGGTTAGCATTAAAGGGACTCTCCAGTGTCAGGAAAACAAACCCGTTTTCATAGCACTAGAGAATCCTACAGTGCCCCCTTTCTCCTATGTTGCTGAAGGGGTTAAAACCCCTTCAGACACTTACCTGAATCCTGCGCCAATGACCCCCGGCGCTGGGTCAGGCTCCACACATGCTCCTAATGCGCGCATTTGACCTTCCCATAGGAATTTATTTAGTTAGTTCCTAAAATATTTGTAAAATATTTATTTATTTAGCTAGGGTGGGTAGAAGTTAGTGGGGAAATTGGGTGATTTACTGTTAGGCTAGTTAGGGGTTCACAGTAAAAAAAAAAAAACATTTAAAAAGTAAAAAAACTTTGGTAAAACTTTTCAAAAGTTTTAAAATCTTAAAAAAAAGTTGTTAAAGGCTAGAAAAAGGTTTTATAAGTAAAAAAAATGTAAAAAGTAAAACAAAAAAATTAAAAAAGGAAAAAAATGCATATTACGTCTACACTTGGTACAGGCTAGCGAAAAAATGATACCACGCTAAGATATAAAATATGCCTTTTGAAACACCCTGGGGTGTCTTCCTTAGAAAATGGTATGCTTTTGTAAAGTAATTGGAAGACACAACCTATTAAAAAAAATTCCAATATGGGGCATGGACCCAGCATAAAAATTCAAAGGTTAAAAAAACATAAATGGCTATGTCTCAAATGTGCCCCTTCAATGTCCACATATGCCTGGCAAAGGTGCATATGGAGATATTGCTGTGCTCAGACGACATAGCTGAGCAAGATAGGAAGTATTATATAGCCGTAGCACAGATAAGGTTTGCTAAATATACAGTACAAACTCACTATGTGTGTCAAGAAGGCAGAAAAAATGCATATTACCACTACACCTGGTACAATCTAGCGGAAAAATTATTTTAGGCTAAGGTTCAAATATGGCTTTTGAATTACCATGGGATGTCTTCTTTAAGAAATAGTATGCCTTTTTGGGGTAGTTGGAATACGTAGCCTGCTAAAAAACTCCAAAGTGGGGTAATAACACAGCGTAAAAATGAAAAGTTTGAAAAAAACTGTAATGGCTGTGTCTGAAATGTGCCCCTTCAATGTCCACATATACAAGGCAAAGGTACATACGGGGGTATTGCTGTACTCAGACAACATATGAAGAATTATAAAGCCGTAGCACACATGAGGTTTGCAAAATATACAGTACAAACTCATTGCGTGTTTCAAAAAGGCAGAAAAACATGCTTATTACCACTACACTTGATACAAGCGATCGGAAAAATTATCCCATGCTAAGGTTCAAAATTTGCCTTTTGCAATACCATCGGGTATCTTCTTTAAGAAATAGCATGCCTTTTTGGGGTAGTTGGAAAAAGCAGCCTGCTAACCTATTTCAAAATAGAATATGAACCCATTAAAACCCTCCATGTAAATTCACACTTAAAAACCTGAACTTGTCACGTCTCTTTTACAGCACTGTAACTTCACAAAATAGTGTCTAGGTCATACATTAGTCCTATTGTTTTACTCGGAAGAGGTAACTGAGCATACTTAGGGGGAATTTATGACAGTGGCACTTATCAAATGTACAAAAAAAAAAATCACCGAAAATGCAACATGTATGTAAAAAAAATAAAAATTCTCACCACAAAATTTGAAATAAATTGGTGAAAAAATGGTGGCATGTTAAGGTATAATATATGCCTAATAAGATACCCTGGATTGTCTGCTTTCTCAAATGGAAGGCCTTTGTGGAGGTATAAACAATTGGTAAAACAAAAATATATCTGTTTCAGAGTTCCACTAGTAGTAATTATTATCTACACACTTCATGCTGCTAAACAAATTAACCCTAAAATAGATTATTTTATTAACTGGGTTTTTCACTGCAGTGACAATTACCAGGAATTCAAAGTGAATATCAAACTTTGAGCCAAAATAGCCAAATTAGAGAGATTCTCAAAATCAATTCTCTTTTTAGCTTTAACGGTTTTGCCTTAATTTGTAAATTCACTTCAAATTCACTTTGAGTTCCTGGTAGTTCTCACTTTCATGAATAACCTATTAGTCCAATTGTGGAAATGGAAACCAACTTTTTGCGATTTATTCCGAGTTCATGAATGCATCACCAAATATGTTTTTTTGGTTTTTTTTGTATTTTTTTTATTAAAGGACCACTATAGTGCCAGGAAAACATACTAGTTTTCCTGGCACTATAGTGCCCTGAGGGTGCCCCCACCCTCAGGGGCCCCCTCCTGCCCGGCTCTGGAAGGGGGAAAGGGGTTAAATCTTACCTTTTTCCAGCGCTGGACGGGGAGCCCTCCTCCTCTGATCCTCCTCTTCTCCTCCCCGTCGGCTGAATGCGCACCCGCGGCAAGAGCTGCGCGCGCATCAGCCGGTCACATAGGAAAGCATTCATAATGCTTTCCTATGGACGCTGGTGTGCTCTCACTGTGAAAATCACAGTGAGAAGCACGCAAGCGCCTCTAGCGGCTGTCAATGAGACAGCCGCTAGAGGAAATAGGGAAAGGCTTAACACATTCATTAACCCATTCATAAACATAGCAGTTTCTCTGAAACTGCTATGTTTATGAAAAAATGGGTTAACCCTAGCTGGACCAGGCACCCAGACCACTTCATTAAGCTGGTCCTTTAAGTTATAGTCAACGTGTACATTTATGCAATATATATGGTTATGCAGTATATAGTTATGCCATATAATTAGTATTGCAATATCTTTAGTAATGCAAGAATATAGTTATGCCATATCTTTAGTAACGCAAGACATATAGTAATGCAGTCTGTATAATTATGCAATATATTTAGTAATGCAATATCTCTAGTAATGCAACAATATAGTTATGCAATATATTTAGTAATGCAAGATATATAATAATGCAATATATTTAGTAATGTAGCCTGTATAATTATGCCATATCTCTGGCAATGCAATATCTCTAGTAATGCTATATTATCGTGGTGGAATAATATAGTGGTGCAACACATTTAGTAATTCAATAAATTTAGTAATGCAATATATTTAGTATTGCAATATATTAGTAATGCAGTGTATTTAGACAGGCACATATGCAATGTGTTTAGGCAGCCGCTTGTTTTACATAGGTGTGCCGGGACTGTCCATTGAGAGTGTCTGCTTGATAGGTAATGGGGCATCAGTTACTTGTCATGTTCGCCTCTGTTTTAATTCAGGGTCAGTGGCCGATCTTTGGTGGGTCAGCAGATTAAGTCAGTCTACCAAAGGGAGTCCCTGTTAGCATCAGTTTTTGTTCGGTCCTTCTTCTATGATGGTCGTGGTTCTGCGGCTCTGTGTGCTGGAGTCAGTCTCTTCACCTTGAAGCTGGATGGCTTGCTCTGTGTGTGGTCGTTCTCACTGGGACCCTCTGGTTTTTCGGG
Organism: Pelobates cultripes; assembly: GCA_933207985.1. Classification (NCBI taxonomy): domain Eukaryota; kingdom Metazoa; phylum Chordata; class Amphibia; order Anura; family Pelobatidae; genus Pelobates; species Pelobates cultripes. The sequence continues at coordinate 203,397,962 of OW240914.1, forward strand.
TCTCTTGGTGGGTGAGGGGGTTTCCCGTGTCGGGGGCAGACCCACCTTTTGCAGGAAGGGCTCCGGATCATCTTCTGATGTCAAGATCATACTCTCTCCCTCTATTTCTATTAGGAGTGTACCCTCCACTCCCCAGAGGTATCTTACTCCGGAGTCTTGCATTTTCTTGGCTATAGGTGCCAGCTTTCTTTTCTCCGTGAGAACGGTGAATGGTATGTCAGGGAATATTGCCACTTTGTGACCTTCATTAATGATTAACCCCATTTCTCGGGAACGTGCCATCATAGCTGACCTTGTAGCTATATCCAGGGTCACCATGAGGACGTCCCTGGGGGCTCCGCTTGGGGCTGCCGCCGATTTCCTCACCCGGAATGCTGAGGCTAACCGCTGCCTGTCTTCACCTCCCCCCACACCCATGTGTGCTATCAGCTTGTGGGCATAGGGCATGAGCAGCTTATCGGTCACTGATTCAGGGATCCCTCGGAGGCAGAGGTTTTTCCGCCGGTGCCTTGCCTCAATTGTGGTCACCGAGCGTCTCAGTTGTTGCACTTGAGAGGTGAGTTTTTCTAGGTGGGTGCCCCGGGCCTTTAGGTTATTTTCTCTGGCTGTCTCATGGTTTTCCAATGCCTGGACTTCTCTGCCTGGACTTGCTTGAGGTCTGCTCCCCAGATTTTCCTCATTTCTGTGAGGAGTCTTTTTATGTCCCCTTTTGTGGAGGGTGTCTCGTCTTCCTCCGATTCAGATAGGCAGGATGGTGTTTCAGACCGGGGGGAGGGTATGGATTCCTCTTCGTCTTGAGAGGCCTCAGATGCCGCCTGTGTGTGGCGCGAATCAGGCGCCATCTTTATGGCCTGTGAGTTTGTCGGCCGCTCAAAGGAGATTCTAATATCTGGCTGGCTGGGACCTACCGGTCCTTGAGCCTTCTTGTTTTTTTGCCCTATTTTCTCTGTTGGGAGGATGTCTGCCTTTTGGGCTGAATCTCTGCTGTTTTGTAGCTGTATGGTAGGTAGTTTCTCAGGCCTGAGCGGAGCTCTGCTTAGAGACGTCCACTCAGTATCGCTAACAAATATGTTTTATAACGTTTTAGTTATAGGGCCACATGTGAGACTTGCCACTTTCACTGGAATTTTGATGTTAGGCCTATATTGCATGTTTCACTTTCAAGTCGCATTTTCCATTTTTCACTGTAAGTTTCTTAAAGGAGCAATGCAACGTTAGAAATGCAAACCTATATTTCTATATTTAGTGTCGGGAGTCTTCTGCTTATTTAGAATTAGCCATTAACTGAAAAAACAAAAAAACACCAGAATTTGACTTGTTTTAGCCGTCACCACCTGCCAGTCTAGTCGTGGCGCTGTCCCTCCCCTGTCTGAGGTCATTAGTGACGATGGTCTCAGCCAATATTTAGGGGACTACTGCTACATCAATCAGTATCTCCTAGAGATACATTATTGTTTACATGTGTTGTCATGCAGACTGAAAAGGCCCCAAACATTGATCCTACTTAAATTGCAGGACCTCACCAGGAAGACCCTTTCAAGGAAGTCTAAGTCACTAGAGGTGTCCCTAATGAGAAATAGAAACACTGCCTTTTTTGCAGTGTTGACAATTATCAGACTGTATAAGGCTGGTTCTGGTGCTTACATTGTCCCTTTTAGGTTAGTAAAAATACACAGGGGGGGGGGGAAAGTTATAGCATGGTGTCAGTATCTGCTGCCTCCATGTCTAACTCTAGCACCTGCAGTGAGCGACAATTTGGAGAACTGAAACTGCTTGGATGCACTAATGCCAGATATGTCAAGTAAACAGATACTTGCATGTGATTTGTGGTTTCATACAACATATTGCTGAGTAAGTGGTGCATAATAACTGCTGAGGTCCTTTTGTGTGATCTGTCCATAAATCACATCACATGGCACAGGTTTTATCATATAATTTGAGTGAGCAGAGAGTGGATGTTTGTTGGCAGGTTTTAGAATATAGGTCTTTTTGTTTAGTTTTTTTGCTATGTACTAAGGAAGAGGAGGAACGTGAAGTTTAGTTAACCACTTTAATAATTTAATTTAGTTGACTTTAACAACTGTATTAAACCGAGATCGAATACAAGGCCCCTGCAGACCCAATTATTTACTATTAGCAGGGGATACTTGTACTTTGCACAGTGTATGTGACAAACAGCACATGTACACTGACAGAGTTATTCACTAATGTGAGAATTGTCAGGAATTGAAATATTCAGATTTAAGGTTAAAAGAGCTGAACTGGAAACAGAATGGACTTGGAGAATTTCACTTTGATTTCCTAGCAATTCTCTCTTTAATGAATATGTTGGGAAGGTTATAAATAGCAGCGAGAAAAGCACTGCTTTTTTGCTACTGAGTTCAGCTCGGTAGCAATACAGTGAGTGAGGTGCTGCTGATTGCTGAAACTATTGTCTACTCTGTGTTTGCCCTCTGAATGCCTAGGTACCCAGCAGAGTCATCACTGATCTGTAATAATTACCATTCACAGATTCTTAAAACAAATTGATCTGCAAGGGCCACTAAATTTGGACTTCATTGACAGAGGGGAGACCCAGGTATTAACACCAGACACATATGTGGAAAACACTCAGTCCAACACACTCACCCTAGCACACTTTACCATATTCAATTTACAAAAAGATATGCACCCCAGGCACACAACTATACATGCACACTTATACACTGACATGCATACACACACACATACACACACACACAGATACAAACTGTTAAACACCCACCCACAAACATATACTCTTGCACACAGACAGACACACACAAACACGCATACAGATACACACTGTCACACTCAATCATGGCCATATACAGATGCACACTCCCTCACAGCCATATACAGATACACACTCCCTCACGGCCATATACAGTTACACACTCCCTCACGGCCATATACAGTTACACACTCCCTCACGGCCACATACAAATACACACTCCCTCACGCCCGTATAAAGATGCACCGTATCACACCTACTCCCAGACAAGTGTTAAAATATATACTAAGTTTGTTTTTAGCCTCTCTTGTTTTGCAGCGCTACAGTGACTTTTGAGGCGCTACAGTGACAGGTGTAGGCCAGTGGCTTCTCCTGCCTAAGTGAGACCTTGCAAGTAGGCAGTTAGGATAGAGGTAAGTAAATATGCCAAACAATAGACTGAGGAATTGTGGGGGAAATTAGCTTGGATGTAGCACTTTGTTTGAGCTATCCCATTACAAAAGTTTGCAATGCAATGTTCTTCATAGAAACAAAGAAAAACTATGGCAAATCCTAATTTTTTTTTTAAATGGAAACAGAGGAACAAAAACAACAACAACAAAAAAAGTGTCACACACAAATCGCACAGGGTGTAAAAGTAGAAAAAAAACTCTGTTTTGTGGATAAACCACATAATATATTGTTTACAAGTACCTTGTTTGGTGACAATGCATTTCCTGGTGAAGAGAAGACATTCCCTGTCTCCCATTTGCTCTTTATATTACGGACACCATCAGATGGCAGTGGGAGATCAGAAGGTGCAGGTTTTGCAGGTTTTCCACCTTTGTTGCTCTAGAAAAGAATTGACTGGCTGAGCAACATGGTAAACGAAAGTCAAACAGCTGTAGTGCCAAAGTTATCTAACAATATGATATATATACACTGAACAAAATTAGAAACTCAACACTTTTGTTTTTGCCCCCATTTTTTCATGAGCTGAACTCAAAGATCGAAGAATTTTTCTATGTACACAAAAGGCCAATTTCTCTCAAATCTTGTTCACAAATCTATCTTAATCTGTGTTAGTGAGCACTTCTCCTTTGCCTGAGATAATCCATGCATCTCACAGGTGTGGCATATCAAGATGCTGATTAGACAGCATTATTATTGCACAGGTGTGCTTTAGGCTGGCCACAACAAAAGGCAAATCTAAAACGTGCGGTTTTACTGTACAGGAGGGTTCCGGGGGTGGGGGGTCCGAAAACCAGTCAGTATCTGGTGTGTCCACTATTTTTCTCACGCAGTGCAACACATCTCCTTCTCATAGAGTAGATCAGGTTGTTGATTGTGGCCTATGGAATGTTGGTCCATTCCTCTTTGGCTGTGCGAAGTTGCTGGATATTGGCAGTACCTGGAACATGCTGTCGTATACACCGATCCAGAGCATCCCAAACTTGCTCAATGGGTGATTATGTCCGGTGAGTATGCTGGCCATGCAAGAACTGGGATGTTTTCAGCTTCCAGGAATTGTGTACAGATCCTTGCAACATGGGGCTGTGCATTATCATGCTGCAACATGAGGTGATGGTCATGGATGAATGGCACAACAATGGGCTTCAGGATCTTGTAATGGTATTTCATGCAGATGAGCTTCCCTTAGACGGTTTCTGACAGTTTGTGCCGAAATTCTTTGGTTATGCAAACCGATTGATGCAGCTGTCTGGGTGGCTGGTCTCAGACGATCTTGGAAGTGAAGATGCTGGATGTGGAGGTCCTGGGTTGGTGAGGTAACACTTGGTCTGCGGTTGTGAGGCCGGTTAGATGTACTGCCAAATTCTCTGAAATGCCTTTGGAGACGGCTTATGGTAGAGAAATGAACATTCAATTCATGGGCAACAGCTCTGGTGGACATTCCTGCAGTCAGCATGCCAATGGCACGCTCCCTCAAAACTTGTGACATCTGTGGCATTGTGCTGTGTGATAAAACTGCACATTTTAGAGTGGCCTTTTACTGTGGCCAGCCTAAGGCACACCTTTGCAATAATCATGCTGTCTAATCAGCATCCTGATTTGCCACACCTGTAAGGTGGATGGATTATCTTGGGCAAAGGAGAAGTGCTCACTAACACAGATTTAGATAGATTTGTGAACAATATTTGAGAGAAACAGGCCTTTTGTGACATCTGTGGCATTGTGCTGTGTGATAAAACTGCACATTTTAGAGTGGCCTTTTACTGTGGCCAGTCTAAGGCACACCTTTGCAATAATCATGCTGTCTAATCAGCATCCTGATTTGCCACACCTGTAAGGTGGATGGATTATCTTGGGCAAAGGAGAAGTGCTCACTAACACAGATTTAGATAGATTTGTGAACAATATTTGAGAGAAATAGGCCTTTTGTGTACATAGAAAAAGTCTTCGAGTTCAGCTCATAAAAATTGGGGCAAAAATAAAAGTGTTGAGTTTATAATTTTTTTTATTTTTTTTTTACATACATATATATATACAATATGTATAAAGAAAGGATGCACTCTCCGGTCTTTCAAACAGTAGAAAAGTATTTAATCCATCAAAAGGTATACAATAATATGACCGACGTTTTGACCCATTCGGGTCTTCCTCAAGGTCCTTCCTCAAGATCATATTATTGTATACCTTTTGATGGATTAAATACTTTTCTACTGTTTGAAAGACCGGAGAGTGCATCCTTTCTTTATACATATTGTATATAACTTCAGCGTGGGAGTGCACCAGGGCATCTAACTAAGTACTGTGTCACCAGCAAGGGTGAGTGCCATTATATATATATATATATATATACACACACACACACACACACACATATATATCTATATCATAGATGGTTTTTCATACATAAAATGATCATAAATAAAATATTTTGTAAACTTCTGTTAACCTTGTGGTATACAACAGTGGGAACACAGAATGATACATACCCCGATTGCGCTAGTATACTGTTCCAGCCTGCTGTCAATCTTGGACACAACAACTGATGCTGGTTGATTTGATTTAACACTACAGTAAAAAGAATAAGCTGTTTAGATACAGAAACTCATTTCGAATTAAACAAAACATGCATTACGTACAAACTAAGAATATGTCAATGAATGGGAACCTGTCTTAATATGTAGACAAGAATACCATGTTGACATGCTGTTTAAGGTGGCAGTATCGTATGTATGCCTATGAAAGTAATTTTATTTAGTTTCTGGGATTTATTGCACTGGCAGTAAATGCTGGATGAACTATATTTATATGTTATTGTTATAATACATTAAGTAAAATATTCCGAAGGTTATAGAAGACACAGCCTGTTGAAATAAAATGTTATCTAAGCTACTGTTAGATTTAAAAAAAAGTGTGTGCCAACAAAAACAACCATTGCAAACATAGACTATTAAAAGTCCAAAAAAATATTAAGCATTAAGCATGTGTAACAGTTAAGGAACAAATTCAGTTGTTTTTTTTTAAGTCTGGAAATTTACACTCATTTTTAGATTAGATAAGATGCGGTTTCATAAACATATGAAAATTATTTTTAGCCTGTTAAACAATGTATTTTTTTTTCTATCCCTAAAGGTTTTCTCCTTTTTTGTTTGTTTAATTCTTGGATAATGCACTATTGGTCTTATTCAACAACCCCCACTGTCTCAATAATAAAATCGTCTCATCCCTCACCTATCAATCAATTCTAGCCATACATGGCTATGCCATCAGTACAGTATTTATGACTGACAGCCATGAGGCCTCCTACAAGCATTTATCCTGCTCTTTTACAGCAAACTGTGCATTTAGCTACTGTGATTTTGCTTCTGGCAGCCGTGCCTCAATCCAGATGCTGCCATGCTAGCAATGAAACCACCATGCTGCAGAATATGATGTCACTTAAGTGTAGCAAAGTGGTTTTAAAGGGATACTATAGTGCCAAGAACAAAGCTGTAGGGTTAAATACTCTTTATTTACATTTCCCCAGGGCCAATGTCCCTTGGCACTGGTCCTACGCTCCGCCTACTCTGCCATCCCTTGACGAGCGGGCACTAATGTGCATGCACAGATTCCGCAGATTCCACAGATTGAATTAATGCTTTGCTATGGGGAAAAATCTGAAGCTGTAGGTCCTCATGCAGAGCGTGAGGATGTCCAAAGTCAGATACTGGATCAAAGGTCCGTTTCAATTCAGGAAGCCCTCTAGTGGCTATCTGGTAACTGTCTGTTTAACATTGCAGCACAAAGTGTAAAAGGCACACTGTACACTGACCACCTCAATAACCTGAAGTGATCTGGGTTTTAGCGCATCAAATGTAACCAAACTTAATAAAAGTTTATTTAATGAACACTAGTAGGACATTAAAAAACAACAATGCACCATAATGTTACCTGAAGGTACATATAGAATACATACAGTAAAATTATATTCATATATTATTGTTTTGTCTGTGGGAGAGTTGAAGGACTCCTAATGTGTTATGTCCATTACAACTACAAGGTTTTAATAAAATAAAAAATAATGTTCGGTTTAGCCAACATTAATAATCTAAGTGATTTATGCTTTTTTTGGAACAGTACAAACAAGTGCTCCAGTCTAGTAATGTAAATTCTTAGCATTAGAAAGATAAGGGAATAGCGAGTACTGAAAGCAATGTAACAGTAATAAATTACAATGCCACGCTTTAATTTTCTCAATCTCTAGCACTGTAGATAACATCAGAAGTCAAAGATGGCTGTCTGAGCGTGAGGAAGTATGCGGCCAGCTTTAATCAGTGAACTGAGGCATTCGTTTATTAAACTTGTCACATTTAATGATTGCTTGCTTAAGAACAGAAATGGTGCTGTTACAGAAATTAGCAGAGGAAGTAAAATAAGCTCTGCAAAACAATCGAGGTGTAGATTTTAGACAATCACATCTACATCCAGACTCTACACACTGACGTCAATGACGTTCCAAAAGATTAGGAATTTTTGTTCTGTGTATATATAAATCTTTAGCAAAACAGACTGCCCACTGCTATGCTACATTAAAGAGTCACTCCAGGTACCAAGTCCAAGAAAGCACTTGATAAAGTATGCAAAAACAAATCCTGTTTTTTATTTCGTTGGTTTGTTTTTTTTATTATGTATTGTAGTAGATGTATGGTTTTCAGAAGAAGTATTTCCCTTAGTTCTACTTTAAGAACTAAAAAAAGCTCTACTTTAAAGCTTTAAGAATACAGCTGTACATCTCCGCTCTGCCCTGCACATATATATCTGAAACAGCATTTTTCTAGTTTAAGTTTTTTTGCTTTGTTTTGTTTTTTTTCTTCACTTGAAAGAAATTACCGAGCCTTGGCAGGTGTGACCTCTTACCTTATATATGTGTTTACGGATTAATAAAACTTAAGACAAAATAAAGAGGGATACATATGTGAAGAATGAGGTTTTTGTTTCAAGTACATACAGTTGCAAGAAAAAGTATGTGAACCCTTTGGAATGATATGGATTTCTGCACAAATTGGTCATAAAATGTGATCTGATCATCATCATCTAAGTCACAACAATAGACACTGTATATGTACTTTGACTGCCTGACCATAGATAATCGCATTCTAAGTTATATTCAAATAAGTTGTGAAACATGGACAATAAACTCCCCACAGCTTTAGGAAACCAGTAGTACAATGCCAGCATTAGAGACACCGATAGTCCCCAACACTTCCAGAGGAGCTTCCAAAGGACCAAGAGTCACATAAAGGCAACACAGGAAAGATTTTAATGTATTATGGGCAGCTTACTGAATCACTGCCACATCACTAAAAAACAACGTGATTTGCATTATGAAAACAGGTTAGGGGTGAATGCATAAGAAGTAAAAATTTGATGATGGTAATAAGATAAGGAAAAAAAAGAGATGTAATAAAAAATTGAACTAACGAAAGAATAGAATAAAGAAGATGAGGAAGACAAAAAGGGAAAAAGGATAAAGCTGAAAGAGAAATAAAATAAAGTTGGGAATGGAAATAAGAAATATGTATAATTAAGAAATATGTACAGCATAAACAAATAATATGAATATCATATACATCAATATCATTAGATTTACGGCAAAACAATAAGATCTGTTAATGCCATTCCCAAGTTTGTGGTCTAGATCTACCCATGCTTGTTGGATCTAACTTACTAACTATATATCTTACTACTTCTATTCCAAAATAAGGGAGGAAAAATAAATGCCAGAAACAATGGTTTCATTTATGAATTCTATAAAATATTCATTTGCGTTAAAGGACCACTATAGTGCCAGGAAAACATACTCGTTTTCCTGGCACTATAGTGCCCTGAGGGTGCCCCCACCCTCAGGGTCCCCCTCCCGCCCGGCTCTGGAAGGGGGAAAGGTGTTAAAACTTACCTTTTTCAAGAGCTGGGCGGGGAGCTCTCCTCCTCCGATCCTCCTCTTCTCCTCCCCGTCGGCATTCAGCCGGTCACATAGGAAAGCATTCATAATGCTTTCCTATGGACGCTGGCGTGCTCTCACTGTGAAAATCACAGTGAGAAGCACGCAAGCGCCTCTAGCGGCTGTCAATGAGACAGCCACTAGAGGGAATGGGGGAAGGCTTAACCCATTCATAAACATAGCAGTTTCTCTGAAACTGTTTATGAAAAAATGGGTTAACCCTAGCTAGACCTGGCACCCAGACCACTTCATTAAGCTGAAGTGGTCTGGGTGCCTAGAGTGGTCCTTTAAGATTAGGCATTTAAATATATTTATTTATTTGAGAAAATTTGAATAATGATAAAAATACTCACTGCGGTTACCATCTGCTTCTTTATCATCTATACTTGACTGTAATTTGGTTTGAATTTGCATAGGTGTACCCAGGGGTTATTATAGACATGCCAAATTTAAAAAAAAAAACAGTCTGTAAACAGATGTACAAGAAACATCATCTTACCTATGACAGGCACCTGGTGTTGTTTTAGGTAAATAATAGTGCTCAATGGAAGGAACATTTTAGATCACAATGAGTTGTAATGTTTACAAACAGTTTTCTTCATGTTAAAGTATGAAACATTTATGTTTGGAACCTTTAACAATTCAGATTTTTTTTAACCGAGTTTTTGTAAAACATATTTTTCCACTTACCTTTTTTGAGCTGACTTATTCAAAAATCCTGCCCGGTCTTCAATCTATAGAAACAAATTATTATTAGAAAACTTTTTTCTTTTTCTGTCCAACAAATCCAAGACAAAGAAAAACACATTTTAGTCACAAAAACACGACCAAAACATCTGAGCAGCTTCCAAAAGCATGCAAAATATACTTTGGATAAACAATGTAACCTGGCGGTACATCCTTATTCAATAAAAATAGTTTACACTAACTGTTTTAACCATGTGACATGGATGGCTCTTATGAAAGACACATAATTATATTCACTCAAATAATGCCATCTGGAATTTGTACCACCCATGAAGACAGGCTTGTGTTTACGCAAGTGAAACATTGGTGGTCATTAGGACTAAATCCAGATACACTAGTTACCTATGTACTGCAGAGCTGCGATGGCTAACTTTTGCAGTAGGCACTGCAGATAATCGTAAATGATATCTACCCCAAGACTCAGTCAACCTAAGGCACCTGAGCCAATCAGAGATGTAATGAAAACATAATCTATTACTATTATTAACAAATATATGAAAGGGAAAAGTCTACTTTGTTGCTAAATAACAAAAGCCCTAAAAATAGTATAAAAATAGTATAATTAGTATTTGCAGCTTTATAACTGCCGATTTCCTAGGCCTGCATGGGCAACTGGTTACTTTAAACACTAGGGGGCAGCAAAATATTACTTTTAGCATTACAAAAGAAAAATGGTGAATTTGGCATAAGCCAATACTGAAAACATTATGCTGATAAAATTTAAAAAAATAAAACAAAGAGTGCGGATTATTAAAGGAATTGCATCAAATACTATTCTGTGCATTACTATTGTTGCAATTTTGAAGCACCAACATATTTGCAGTGCAGAATAGGATGAATGATGGGCACGTAAAGGTTTCACTAAGAGGGAAGGATGCTTTTGTAATGCAGATAAATGAGTTGAACCATTTTTTAAATTAGTTTTACATTTATCCGTGTGTATAGTTTTATTGTTTGGAATTCTATCTTGAAAGTGTTGCATAGATGATCATAGCCTTTACACTGGCATCATGAGGAATGTAGATACAAAAGTATGTAGTGCCAAGGTTTGCCATACATCCTGATTAGCCTTACAATTGATCACAAAATAGAAAGTGTACTGACTGGAGATAATGGAATGATATCCAGAATGGTTGGGAAAATTAGCAGGGTGTACCTAACTTTAAAGGGCACTCTAGCCATTCAAAGCACTTCATCATATTGAATTGATTTTTTGTGTATAGACTTATCCCATTTATACATTTTTTTTGGACAATGGGAAATATGAGAGACTGCAATGTTAGTTTTTCAAATGATTCAATACGGTTAGAAAAAACTTTCCAAAATGCTTTATCTACAGAATTACCCATTAAAGTCTATGAGATTTTATGTAGATAAGTAATTTGGAAGTGTTTATAACAGTATTGATTCATTTGGAAAGCTTGTTAAATCAAGGACAAGGTTGGAGTGTAAAATGAAGCAGTTATGTGAAGTTCTGTAGTAGTATGAAGCACCAGGGCAGTTGTATTGCTCTAAGTCTCAATAACCTGACCGAGGCAGTATCATAGAGACACAGGAACTGGACCCAGCTTTAAACTTAAGCTCCAGGTATTTTTATATCCTTGACATGTCACTGGTTTAACTGTAAGAGACTGAGACTGGCACTGAGATAAGTTTTAAAAAAACCTACTAATGTGCAATGGGCAACTGTGGATATACACTGATAAGCCACAACACTAAAACCACTGACCGGTTATTTGAATAACATTGATTATATTGTTACATTGGCACCTGTCAAGGGTGCAGCAAGTGAACAGTCTGTTTCTAAATCTCATGTGTTAGAACAAGGAAAAAATGGGCAAGCAAAATGATGGGATTGACTTTGACAAGGGCCAAATAATGATGGCTAGATGACTGAGGTGTTCCCAGTATGCAGTGGTTCGTACCTACCTAACGTAGCGCAAAGAAGGACAACCGGTGAACCAGCGTCAGGGTCACGGGTGCCCAAGGCTTACAGGTGCACATGGTGAGCCAACGCTAGCCCGTCTAGTTTGATCATATAGGAGAGTTAATTTTAGGGATTGACCGATATTGTTTTTTTAGAGCCGTCCCGATACCGATAACCTGTGAACTTTTAGGCCGATAGCCGATAACTTGCCGATATTCTGTACAATTACCATTTTGAAAAAATAAGCTATTTCTAAAGGTAAATGTACAAAATATACATGCCACATGTAGTGGATGCAGTGTGTTTAGACAGGGGAGCTGTGTGTGTGTAGTGTGTATATATAGTGAATGCAGAGTGTGTGTTTGTGTAGTGCGAGTATAGTGAATGTAGTGTGTGTAGTGTGCGTAAAGTGAATGCAGTGTGTGTGTGTAGTGTGTAAAGTGAATGCAGTGTGTGTGTGTAGTGTGTAAAGTGAATGCAGTGTGTGTGTAGTGTGTGTATAGTGAATGCAGTGTGCGTAAAGTGAATGCAGTGTGTATATATATAATGAATGCAGAGTGTGTGTTTGTATAGTGTGTGTATATATAATGAATGCAGAGTGAGTGTGTGTATAGTGTGTGTATATATAATGAATGCAGAGCGTGTGTAGTGTGTGTATATAATGCAGAGTGTGTGTAGTGTGTGTATATAATGCAGAGTGTGTGTTTGTGTAGTGTGTATATAATGCAGAGTGTGTGTGTTTGTGTAGTGTGTGTTTATAATGAATGCAGTGTGTGTGTGTTTGTGTAGTGTGTGTATATAATGAATGATGTTTGTGAAGGGATGTAATTTGTGTAAAATGGGCGGGAGAGGGGGCCTTTTTTATTTAAATTTTATTTTTAGTATTTATATGTTTTATTTTTTTTTGTCCCCCTTCCCTGCTTGTTACTTGGCCAGGGAGGGGGGATATAGCATTCCCTGGTGGTCCAGTGGCATGGACTGCGTACTGAGCAGTGGGGGGTGGGAGGGAGCAGCAAGCACTTACCTACCAGCAGCTCCCTTCTGTGAAAATCACAGTGAGAAGCACACAAGCGCCTCTAGTGGCTGTCAATGAGACAGCCACTAGAGGCTTTGGGGGAAGGCTTAACCCATTAATAAACATAGCAGTTTCTCTGAAACTGCTATGTTTATTAAAAAATGGGTTAACCCTAGAAGGACCTGGTACCCAGACCACTTCATTAAGCTGAAGTGGCCTGGGTGCCTAGAGTGGTCCTTTAAATTGGGATGTTAGGGTAAGAATTGGACCATTAAGCAATGGAAGAAGGTTGCTTGGTCTGATGAATCACATTTTCTTTTAGATCAGGTGGATGACCGAATGAGTGTGCGTTCTTTACCTGGGGAAGAAATGGCAGCAGGATGCACTAAGGGATGAAGACGCGCTGGCAGATGCTGTGTTGTGCTCTGGGCAATGATCTGCTGGGAAGGCGTGGATCCTGGCATTTAATGAAATGTTCAGCAATGGTTTCACAAACATGATAAAGAGTTCAAGGTGTTGAGATGGCCCCCAAATTCCCCAGATCTCAATCCAATTGAGAATCTAGGGGATATGCTAAAACAACAAATCTGATGCACGGAGGCCCTACCGTGCAACTTGCAGGATTTAAGGGATCTGCTGCAAATGTCTTGGTGCCATATACCAAGGACACATTCAGAAGTCTTGTGGAATCCATGTCTCTATGCATCAGATCTGTTTTGTTAGACAGGTGGTTTTAATGTTTTGGCTGTTCAGTGTATGTTTAATTTGACATACAGATGTTTCTGCTCCTACTAAAACATCAGAGGGAAGGATGCAAATATTAAAGGTGTCTTGTTCTTTAGAAATCTGTACACCCGCTATAATCTTTCTTGTTCTTGTTCTTTTTTTTTTTTTTTTTCAACACAAAAGAAGTTAGTTAAGAGTTAGCCAGTCTTCTGTTTACCTTTAGAAATGAGCCTTTTGGAGTAACACACTTGAATGGTTTCTTCTCTTCTGATAAACCTTCGTCTGAAAGGTTCTGACGTTTTTCTGCAGCTTCTGCTCTTCTCTTCTCTATTTCCTCTTTCAGCCTCTTCTTCTCTTCCTAAATAGAAAATGAAATAGAATGTTGCGATTATTTGGAATTATAACAATATTGTGGTTCATAACTATTTGATAAACACATAATTTCAGTATTCAAAGACATAGTCAATTTGTAATTTTAATCCAAGATTTACTCCCTTGGTTTTTTAATCTACAACCACACCATCATCAAATATATAGTTTACCATCATTCGTAAAACAACTAAACTCATTGCTAATTTATAACTGCATTGTAAATGTATATCATACTTATAATAATGTATTAAAAATTGTTCAGTGTTACATGTATTTGAATAGGTTTCACAAGACAGACCTAAAAATGAGAGAAATCAGAGCCACACCCTGGAGCAGCTCCGGAGGCCTGGCCGGGGGGGTCTGCTTTTAGCCTTGGATGCAGAGAAGGCATTTGACCGCCTTGGCTGGGCCTTCTTGAGACAAGTTCTAGAGAAATACGGTTTCCCCCATCAGACCATCACACAAATTTTCGCACTATACTCGGCTCCGAAAGCTAGAGTTCTGCAAGCCGGGTTCCTATCGGACCCTTTCGAATTATCTAATGGGACCAGACAGGGATGCCCTCTGTCCCCATTGTTATATGTTTTAGCCTTGGAACCACTTCTGGTCGCAATTAGATCCCACCCCAATATTACTGGAATTCTGGTCGGATCTAGAGAAGTTAAGATAAGTGCCTTCGCAGATGACATCCTCCTCTATATGACCCAACCAATGGAGTCTCTGCCCCATGTCATGTCCCTCATTCACGAATATGGATCACAATCCTACTATTCTCTCAATACCTCTAAAACTCAAGCACTTAGCATAGGCGTTCCTGAAAGTGAAATGATAGTCCTCAGAGAGTCGTACCCCTTTGATTGGAGGAAATATGACATTACATACCTAGGACTATTGTTCTCTAAAAAGCATACAGAGCTCTACACGGGCAACCATGTTAAAACGTGGAGAGAATGTGCCCTACAACTAAAAAAATGGTCACCTCTCTATCTAACATGGACTGAAAGAATAGTGGCAGTAAAGATGTCGATACTTCCTAAACTGCAATATATTTTTAGAACGCTCCCGATTCCCGTCCCACACTCCTTTTTTAAACTGGTACAAAAGGAGGTAGACAACTTTATTTGGGCAGGGTCTAGACCGAGGGTAGCCAGGAATCTTTTACATGCTCCTAAAAAGTCAGGTGGACTGGGACTACCAGATGTGAAGGCTTACTACCATGCATCCATACTAGCCACCTTACTTCCCCACCACATGGGTAAAAAGCCCCCTCAATGGGTGGAGATAGAGAGAAACCTGCTGAAGCCCTTCACACTGCCTAACATATTGTGGATACCAAAAGTATACCGCCCGACCCTACCACATCCATCCGACCTCCTCGCCCTCAAACTACAAATATGGGACAAAAGTAGGGCGACACTCTGCTCCCCAACTAAACTTTCACCAGCTACACCAGTGGCGGCCCTCCCGTATTGTATACCGACCTTTTATGCCAATCCTTGGATAGACAACAAACTAACACACCTCTATCATATTCTCCAACACGGGACATTAAAAGACTTCTCCACACTGAGACACACACATAAACTTCCTGTAACTTCACAATTCTCATACATACAACTGAGATCGTTCCTCTACAGATCAACTAGTGCTGACAGGGTATTGCAATCTGATAAGGGACAACCCACGGTGTGGGAACAAGTCTGTATAAACGGGTCATTACCACTCGCATGTAAACCGACCTCCATGTGTTACCGACTCATCGCTAACTCTATTCCATTCCCTGATACTAATGTAGCACAACAATGGAATACAGATCTGGGAGAGCCTATCTCCCCCACAGAATGGAATATCTTATTCCAAGACATAAACCAGCTACTCACATCCACTTCCCTAGTGGAGCAACAACGCAAGGGTGTTTATAGATGGTACATGGTACCTACTCGGATTAATAAATTCTACCCAAATAGCTCTCCCAACTGCTGGAGATGTGGATTAGCAAGAGGAGATGTCCTCCATATTTGGTGGCAGTGCCCAGAGCTTAAACCGTTCTGGACGGAAGTCCATACGCTCCTGCAAGACTTGATTGGCATTAATATGCAATTTACGCCCCAAGTCTATATAACACTAATTCTTCCGAGTGGAACCCCCAGAGCCGAGAAGAAGCTTATATATCACGTTCTCCTCTCAGCTCACAGAGAGATCGCAAGATCATGGAAATCTAAACAATGTCCGCCCTTCGCCAGAGTACTAGCCGCTCTGATAGAACAAAGAGCATATGAAGGAGCATACACCAAATTGTGGCCCCCATCCCATACCTCCGCAAAGGCATGGGAGATCTGGGACACATGGAGATCGGATCGCCTGGATTAATCCCAAAGGGAGAAATCTGTAGAGCGGTGTTTAGAATATGGGTCGAGCCGACCCCGGACCTTAGAGAGTACAAGCTTATATTGAATACCCATACCCAACCTGTCTCGGCTCACTGTTTTGTACTGTATGACTATGTAATATACTGTGTAATATACTATGTGACAATTATAATACTTGCTGCTTCCCCCCTTCCTTCTTCTCTTCTGTATCCCCCCCCCCCTCCGACTAATGTCGGGATTATGACAAAATATTAATAAAAATTGTCAAATTAAAATAAAAAAAAATGAGAGAAATCTAAATGTATGCTTCTTGGCAAAAACTTTTCTAAATAAGTAAATATTATGAAAAGCCCAGCAGCCTCTACATTCTGTCCTAGAATGCTGAGCTCATAGACTTGTAAAGGATGCAGTTGGGCAATACACACTGAGCGATTGTCCATGAAAACTGTTTATAGGACAATCACTTTATTTGTTAAATATCTGCTAATTTGTTTGCCAAAATGAAGTGTATGAAAAAATATTAGCATAGTAAAACTGATCTGTCACATCATGCTCTAAATTCCTTTCATTCTTTTTAATACTGGCCTGATGTTTTCAATTATAATTTGAACCTATCTGTAATGCATATATAGGTAAAAGAAGGGAGGACTATAACCAGAATTACTTGTTGTAAAAGTTCTAAATATACACAGTTTTATGTTTTATGCTATGCTATGCATGGTTGATTACATTTATTGGCAGAACACTCACTCTGCTAATCCAGTACGGACTTCTAATACAATAGACAAAAACAACTTACTTCCTCCCTGGCTTTTCGGTCAGCCTCTTCCTGCTTCTTTCTTTTTTCCTCTTCCTCCATAAGTTTCCTACGTTCTTCCCTCTTCTTTTTCAGTTCGTCCAATTCCACAGCCGCTTCCTGCTGCTTCTGTTTTAACTTATCAAACTCTCCACTCTCGGTTTCACCCCGGCGACGACGTAAATCTTCCAGCTTTTTTCCTGCTTCAACCTTTGATACGGCATCTGCTTCATTTGTGCTTGCCGAAGCTTTTGCACCACTATAATAGAACAAAATTTTTTATTTTATAGCAGACAGAACATTACAGTCAACCATTATTTTATCTTACATGGTTATAGAGACATGTGTCCATCAAGTTCAGCCTCACATCTGTTTTTGCTATTGATCCAAAAAAAAAAAACAGTTTAAAGCACTTCCAATTTTGCAACAAACTGAACAAATTCCTTCTTGGCCCCAGAATGGCAATCAGATCTTTCCTTGGATCGAGAAGCTATTGCCCCACAAATTAAAACATTATATCCCTAATTATTATTATGTTTTTTGCAATAATTCATCCAGTCCCTGTTTAAACATCTGTACAGACTCTGATAAAAACACCTCTTCAGGCAGAGAATTCCACATCGTTATTGTTCTTACGGTAAAAAACAAACACTTTCCTTTGCATTAGATTAAATCTCCTTTCATCCAGATTTTATAGATAGATATATATATATATACACATATACATACACATACATACATACATATACATATACATACACACACACACACACACAGTGTAGAGGGATGACCAGCACTCACGGACTTCTGAAGTTAAAAGGTGTAGTCTTTATTTAAGATTCATTAAAACAGGACCGACGTTTCAGTCCCCGTTCGGGACTTTCATCAGGATCAGGTATGATGAAAGTCTATAACGGGGACTGAAATGTCAGTCCTGTTTTAATGAATCTTCAATAAAGACTACACCTTTTAACTACAGAAGTCTGTGAGTGCTGGTCATCCATCTATACTGTGTATACTACTTTCCCCTGATTGCAAGCACCCGGCAGCTGTATTTTTGAGCGTATGAGTGCAAGGACCCTTTGGAATGTATATAACATCACTGCGGTTTTGGGATTTCTGTGGGAAAAGCAAGTCTTATGTCTTGACTGGTGTGCAGATTTTTGTTTAATACTTTAATATATATATATATATATATATATATATTTATGAAAATATTTCCAGACAATGGTTTGTAGTGACCCCAAATATATTTTTATAACCCTATCATACCCCTTCTACGAGGCTTTATTTCGTAAAGTTTCTTCATAACTAAAACCGAATATTACCCTTAATTGTGTGGCCCACTTCTGCACCATTGTTCTAGTGCCACAATATCATTCTTTAGACCAGGTGCCCAAAATTGTACAGCATGTGACAGCATTGATTATTAGTGTGGCAAAAGTGAATAAAATACCTCACTTTACTGGCCTTCGCAACAGGTGGCTGACATTTCACATTGTTGCATAGTTTGTGGTCTATAACAACTCCCAATTCCTTCTCATGTGTTGCTATCCTAAACTCCCCACTGTTTTTGGTGTAAGTTGCTTGTACATTCCTTACCTCAAAGTACATGACTTTGCATTTACCTATATTAAAGTTAATTGAACACTAACCTATTGTGTGGAACCGTATAGAATGCCTTAGCAAAATCCAAGTTGATCTTAAAATCATCAGCATGACCAACACACTATTTTTTTGGATATACAATCCAAGCAGTGTAAGTTGGCGGCCATAAGAAACTTTCCAAGTAGGTTTCCTTTGGTGAATAACAGACTTGGTGATTTTACACTTGAAGGGGTTTTATTACAGAGCAACTCTATTGGAAAGTATTGTAAACCAAGTTTTATGGTGTCAAATACTTCTAATATTTGTATTTTTTATTTTTTTTAATATACATTTTTATTTAAACAGAGGGTTGGTACAGAGAAGTAAGGACATTTGTACATCTGACATATCTTACATTTGTGAAGAGTTTAGAACAATATGACATAGCGTTCAGTTTTAGTTCTTAATGGACATAAGTTACATACATTGTGCTATATACAGTGATTCCACTATTCATACATTCTATGTAATTGTCCCTGACAATGTCATGGTATGAATAAGGAAAGAGTTTGGGTCGGCAGATGTCGTTCAGTGGAGGGAAAACCCACAGTCGTGTCTAGGGTGTTTCATAGCCCGTTTCCAGAGTACTGACAGGTTGCTAATATTGTCAATGAACCAGCCCCTCATTAGAAGAGAGTAGAAGTAACAAAAACCGTAAATAACGTTAATAGAACATAGCCCATGCCGTTAAAGGTTATGTTGTCTGAGTCTGCCCTGTCCCCCCACACAACCCCTAGAGAATATAGATATAGGTAAGTTGGTCTGTCAGTAGGTCTGTTAGGTAAGATTAATGTTCTCTAAATAGCCCCTTAGAAGGCTGTGCACTTAGTTAAGCTAGTGAGCTGCGATGTAGTTAATCATGAAATTTAGTGGTCCTGTATATGATCCAGGGCTGCCAAATAGACCTTGTATATCTCAACTCGTCCAGTGTTCATAAGTATTCTATTTTAGGTATTAAAGCCTGAATGGTAGGAGTTGTGGTTGACCTTCACAAGCTGGTAACTATCAATTTGACCGCTCTCAGTATGAAAAGGGCAGTGATGCCTTATATTTGTGGTGTGGTATCTTTATGTCATGGAAGAGGACAGTGGGAATATCCAATGTTACCCGGAGACCTGTGACCTTCTTGATCAGGGCATTTACTTCCTTCCAGTACTCAACTATGAGGTCGCATGTCCACCAAATGTGTTGGAGTGTACCAGTAACCCTCTTGCACCACCAGCAGGTGCATGTACTCTCTGGAGCGAACTTCTGGGTATCTGATGGGGTAATGTACCATCTTGTTAATAGTTTAAAGTTTGCCTCCACTAATTGGATGTTGGTATGGGCAGAAGCTCCTCTATGGAAAATACGGTACCAATCTCCATCTGACAGTTGGGGTAAGATATGGTCTTTTCAGCTACAGATGGAGGTCAGTGGTCTTGGGTAGAGTAGCAGTAGTAATAGCATTTAGTTTTCAGCATTCTGACAGTGATTTGGGAATAAGGTTTCCTATTGAGCAATGACATTCAAATTGTGTTTCCTCCCTGAGACCCGTCTCCAGGATTGGTAATGTTTGTGTAAAGTGTTTACGACGTGAGTAGTGAAACATTTGTAGAGTATTCGGTGTAGCGTTCGTTGTTAGGTCTGAAACAAGTTTCAGTTTGTTGATCTGTAGGAGAGTGTTCAATTGTGTGTATGTGTTAGTCGTCCGGTGTGTCGTTCGGAGTATATTTAAGCTTCTGATTTCAGGAACAACGGGTTATGAGATATTGGGTATTTAAGGGAGAGGGCTGGTGAAATGTCAGGGAGGTGGGCCAGTTTTTTCCAAACCGTAATGGTTGGTGTAATGGCTGTGTATGACCGCCGTCTTAGTTTGGGTAACTAGCCAAGGTAGAGCTTGCAGTGGGACATCTATAAAGGATTTTTCCACCGATATCCATTGTTTGGACGTGTGTTTGGTAGACCAGTCCAGTATCCACCCAATGTGAAGTGCGAAGTGGTACATCTCGATATGTGGCAGGCCTGCCCCACCTCTGTCTCTAAGTCTTGTGAGTGTGTCATATGCTATTCTCGGTCTACCTTTGGACCACACATACTGGACAAACAGATTTAATTTGGTGGAAAAAGGAATTGGGGACATGTATTGAGGATGTGTAATATCTTAGATAAGATATTCATGGTGATGATATTTATCCTCCATTGCCAGCAAAAGTTTTGTTTATTCCACCTCAGTAGGTCGTCTGTTATTTCTCACAGCAGGGGTAAGTAGTTAGTAGTGAATAGATCTGAGAGTTTAGGTGTGATCTTGATCCCCATATAGGTTATATGTCAGTCTGCCCATTTTAACTGAAAGGTGCGTTTGAGTCTGTTAACTGTGTTGGTGGGGACATTGATATTCAGTATTTCACTTTTATCTATACAAATTTTGAAGTTGGACAGTTCACTGTATGTGTTTAGTTTGGTCATCAACAGGGGTAGAGATCTAGTAGGCTCTGTCAGGGTGAAAAGGAGGTCGTCAGCAAAGGCTGAGACTTTATAGTTATTGGTCTTGCCGTCGACATCCCTTATGTTGGGATTGTGTCTTATTGTCTGTAGGATTGGTTCCAGTAATAAAATGAAAAGTAGGGGCGATAGGGGACATCCCTGCATTTACGTATCTGGAAAGGTTGTGACAACTGTCTGTTAACGTTCAATTTTGCGGAGGGTGTAGAGCAGATTGCTGAGATCCACGTCAGCCCGAAGCCCAGCATCCTCAACGTCGACATGTGAAAGGACCAATCCACCCTGTCAAATGCCTTTTCAGCATCTATTGATAGTAAGAGAGATGGAATTTTGAGGGGAATTGCGAGGTAGATTAGATCAATAGTTTTGGTTGTATTGTCTTTAGCTTCCCTTGTTGGCAAAAAGCCTGTTTGATCAGGGTGTATTAAGTTTACCAGGTGCAGGCAAAGTCTCATCGCCAGGATTTTGGTGAATAACTTTACGTCGACGTTGATGAGGGATATTGGTCAGTAACTGCCACAGGATTCTGGGTCTTTCCCTGGTTTCGGGATCAGGGTAATCGTGGTTTCAAAGCTAGATTTCGGAAAAGGCATTGTGGGGGAAATTGTGTTAAATGCACTCAAGAGATGTGGTGATAATTCAGCAAGGAACGTTCTGTAATATGTATTAGCAAAGCCGTCTGAACCTGGGCTTTTGTCCGTCGGTGTGGATTGGATGGCGGTCTTAATTTCGTCCTCCGTGAGGGGGTCGTCTAGTGATTTGGCTATTGCTGGTGTCAGGATCTTATCGAATTTATCTGTCATAGTAGATTTTATCCTGGGGCGATTTGCCTGTGGATGGTAAGTTGTAGAGTGTTTGGTAAAATAAGCGGAAGTCGTCTGCTCTATCTGTAAGGTTGAGGATAAGGATAAGGGTTTTAGGCATGTATGATTGTTGTGTCTGTTTAAGGGCATTCGCCAGCATCTTACCTCATCTATTTCCCTGGGAGCAGAATTTTTGTTTAATCCACAGATTTGTCTGTTTGGCCCCATAGTTCAATAGTATTTTTAATTCGGTGCGAAGGTTGAGCAAAGAGTCATAGTCACATTCGGAGGCTTCCAGTTCAGTATCTTAGTCAGTAAGTCCTTTCTAGTCTCTCTCATTTGAGGTGGGAACCCCATTTTTTAAGTTCACCCCTAATGACTGTCTTGTGGGCCTCCCACAGTGTAAACATGTCTATATCTGGAGTGTGGTTTTCCTGGAAGTAGAGTTGGATTCTTTTAGATATGTCTTGTTTTACTTTATCATGTTGGAGGTGAGGAGGGTTCAGTCTCCATTGTGATGATTTGGTAGAGATTGTGGGTATATGTAGCGCAATAGAGACAGGCGCATGATCCGACCAGGTTATGTGCCCTATATCTGCCGCTTTAAGCCACTGAGAGAATGGTGCATGACTAATAGCATATCAATCCAGGTGTATGTATTCTTCTGTTTAGAGTGTAATCTTTGGTGGTGGGGTGTAAAATTCTCCAGCTGACCACTAGTCGATGATGTGTGAGTAGGGATTGCATTTGGGATCTAGCAGAGGTGAGATGTTGGTCGCTGTCCTGTCTTTGCCTGCATCCAGTGAGAGGTTAAAGTCTCCTCCAAGGACTAGCATGCCTTCGGAGTGTTTTTGAGTCAGTGAGAGAATGCGTTTGAATGTGACACATTACCCGTGGTTGGGTAGGT
Source organism: Pelobates cultripes (assembly GCA_933207985.1). Lineage (NCBI taxonomy): Eukaryota > Metazoa > Chordata > Amphibia > Anura > Pelobatidae > Pelobates > Pelobates cultripes. The sequence continues at coordinate 203,420,934 of OW240914.1, forward strand.
ATAGGTTTACGAATAAAATTAGTGTGCACCCTAAGAGGCAGTTAATGATCAGGCATCCACCCGAGTGGTCTGCATTTTTATTCTTAATGGTGAAAGGGACATTGTTTCCTATTAATATTGCCACTTCTCTAGACTTGCTAAGTGCATTGTTGTTATAGAAAATATTGGAAAAAATGTATGATAAAGTTTTAGGGCAGCGGGTTCCCGAAGGTGGGTTTTTGTTGTAACAGCAATAAATTATCTTGGATATTTCACCTTTGTAAGACAATGTTAACAGTTTGGTTTTTTTAATACTTCATACAAAACATTAAACACAGGTATTTTCATGCATTACCCAAATTTCTCAAGTTGCTTAAGCTTCGGAGTTACTTCGTGGAGACCTTCTCCATTTTGTACTTTGGTCTCTGAAAAAGTTTTCTTGCGTTCCCAGCTGGTTTTCACCTCTTCCTTGAACCCTCTTTTCTCTTCCTTTACCTGTTCAAATTATTTTATGACAAGAAAAACAATGAACAAAAGAGCAGATTGCAACACAGTATTTGACCTACAGCAAAGAACCAGTCCTTTCACAATATATAAAAAGCAGCTTCAATGCCACCTGTAATATAATCTACAAGGCCTATTATATTATTTAATTGTTTTAAAAGTACTACATGACTAATCAGGGATGCTGAAAAATGTTGTTTCACTTTGTATATCATTCAGACCAACAAATTAGACAAGTCAATAAATAACATATTCCAGATAGGCTAAAGGAAACATGTTCCCTTCAACACAATGTTACAAACTTTGCTCAAACAAATGCCCGGTTGTCCTGATAAATTGGCAATTAAAGGACCACTATAGTGCCCCGAGGGTGCCCCCACCCTCAGTATCCAGAGCTCTCCTCCTCCTCTTTGGCTGAATGCGCATGCGCGGGAGGAGCTGCGTGCACATTCAGCCAGTCCATAGGAAAGCATATTACACTGCTTTCCTATGGACGCTGGCGTGTTCTTACTGTGATTTTCACAGTGATAAACAAGGAAGCCCTCTAGCGGCTGTCAATGAGACAGCCACTAGAGGCTGGATTAACCCCAACATAAACATAGCAGTTTCTCTGAAACTTCTATGTTTATAGAAAAAAAAGAGTTAACCCTAGATGGACCAGGCACCCAGACCACCTCATTAAGCTGAAGTGGTCTGGTTGTTTATAGTGGTCCTTTAAGTGAGCCGCTGTATCACCAGTCTGTGACTTTGGTAGATGAGAACTTTTTAAATAAAACTAGATGTCTAGATCCATCATTATTGAAGAAGTTGAGGAGGCAAAGACAAGAATGAAGGTTAAATGGTTTATTAATGTTCCCAGAACCCCAAGATAGCATTACATGAGAATTTTCTTTTTTTACAAATTTGTGCAAAAAAAATAAATTAAAAAATGGATGTGAGCAAACTGTTGCAACCCAGATTTCTTGACCTGAATCAGGATATCAGTTCCCTTAAAGGGACACTCCAGGCACCCAGACCACTGGTGCTAACTCCCACCACCTTTAACCCTGCAAGTATAATTATTGCAGTTTTTATAAACTGCAATAATTACCTTGCAGGGTTAAGTCCTCCTCTAGTGGCTGTCTATAAGAGGGACTTCCGTGTTCTTAGAAACCGAAAAGTGTTTTAAATGATGCTGGACGTCCTCACACTATGCATGAGGACCTCCAGCATTGCTGGAATCCCTATAGGAAAGCATTGAATAATGCTTTCCTATGGGGAGGTCTAATGCGCGCTCGCGGCAATTGACGCGCATGCATATTATGTCTCCCCCGCCGGCGTCAGTGCCCTCTATCCGATGTCCGCCGGCGGAGACCTAATGCACATGCGCAGCAATGGCCTCACTCTCATTAGGATCTCCCTATGGAAAGATCAAATGCGCACATTAGGAGCCTGGGCGGAGCCTGACCCAGCGCCGAGGGACATCGACGCTGTATTTAGGCAAGTCACTAAAGGGGTTTTAACCCCTTCAGCAACATAAGATGGGGGGTGGGAGGGAGAGGGGCACTGCAGGAACCTGCAGTGCCAGGAAAACATACATGTTTTCCTGGCACTGGAGAGTCCCTTTAAATCCAATGTCTTTATATGGGAAATTTTATTTATACATTTAATGTCCTTATACAGGAAATTCATAAATGCATATTAATATTACATTTGTGTAAAAATTTACTAAATGTACAACTTGAATGTGTTTCAATTATTTCTTAAACTATAGAAGTTGGTTTGGTTGACAAACAAAAAACGAACTGTGTAGTGAATAAATCTCTGAAATTTACAGCTGGCTCCCTCTAAAGGAGCATGGAACTGTATCTAGTTTGCATATACAGCACACATATCTGGATTTTGGACAAACATTACCGTATGATATGCACTTTAGAATAATATATTGTTTAAGCTGGAAAAAAAGAATGGTATCTTTATGCTCTGTTTCAAACCTCATGGTATATGTACATTACTAAGCCTGTATTACTCAGCTTTTATGAGAACTATAATAAAGCCTGTGTCTGCAGACTCCCCAGAGAGCTTGACAAATATATATCCATGTATATATGGCACATTGGCTTATAAATAGAAACTGATCAACCACAGATGATTTTATTATATTTATTTTACCTTTATAGCAATGTGAATTTAAGAAAATTATATTACAAAATGAATCTAAACAGGTAGAGTTTTGCATGTCATACCTATGCTGCATTTGTGTTTCAAATGGACATCTACTCTACAACAGAACCCAATTACCGGTTGCAGCCACACATAATACTGATATGGCAAGGAGGCTCAGAAGTTCTCTATCTGAGACTATAAGGAGGTAGAGAACAGGTAGCTACCCAGCATCATTTGGTTGAAGCACTGCAACAACTCAAGATCTACATGTAGACTAAACCTTTTTCCAGAAACAGAAGAAACAGCATTTGGTTAAAAACCAGCCAAAAACCTTCCAAATGTGAATTGATTGTTACATTTCTAAAACAAAATTACCTCCTCTTTTTTAAATCCAGTTCGTAGGTGCACATCTTTCTCCTTCTTAGCTTCAAATTTAGAGTCTTTGTCTTCTCCCTTTCCATATTTAAAGTCAAAATGTGACTCTAGAAGGTTACCTTGAAGGACACGTGCAACATAGACTTCAAGGTGAAGCAATCTGATGGCCACACACGTGGTTGCGTGCAACTGTATCTTCCTAATGCAGGTGTGCTTAATTATATTTGCGACAGTTCTATCTACTTTACACTTGCAAACTGTGATAAGGACTCCATTTGAATTTTAAGCCTGCTAGGCCTATGAAGTTGATCCACTAAACAGGCATGGCAGGCAACAACTAGTAATTTAGAGAAAATCTATTGATTGTATAAATCATTAGCTTCAAGTAAGATATACAAACATAAATTTATATAATTTATACCTACTTTTTTCTGGGGGCGGGGGGTTACATTACTTTGAGTAGGTCTCACTTTTACATTATGCTCCCTTAATCACTAACAAACACTGCAAAAAGCTATCCTGTCCCTGAACTTTGTGCTTTCAAAGAATTCATCTATATAAAGTCAAATGCAAGTTTCAGTTTACTGAATACACCTCTGTATATGGTTCAGGAGCATTATCCTAGAGTTAGGAAGGCCATCCACAGACTGGGACAGATCTGTCTTTGCTGTGGTTCAATAAAAAGTATTTTTCTATAGATTGTGAACATTCCAAGTGCTAGCACCTACGTTTCCAAGCCATTCATGAAAACAATCCTGTGAAACAAGCTAGTCAATCTTTTTGTGAAAAAAATAGCTTTCTTGTTACACTCTTATAACAGTGGCTCATAACCTCTTTAAGTCAACTAACCAATTTGGTAGAATTTTGCCCCAAGAAAACCACATTTCTAACTTTAAGGGCAATTGTCACTGTTCTGTTTAAACTTTCCATTACTAATTTAATAGATGTGTCTGGATATCTAAGAGCAGAGATTTGAATAAAGGCAAGACCAGAGCTTGAGAGCCACTTTCACAGAGTACAACATGCACAAACTGAGTAGATTCAGCTTTAACTCAACACCCAAAAGCCAGTGGCAAATGTGACCACAAATTTGTGAAATTCAACGTTTACACGTTTATGTCTGCCCACGTATCCTGACATGCTATTAACGGTTTATTTCAAAAGAGAGCACACGTTTGGGGCATGCTAAAGTGTGTTAGTTAGGTATCAAAAAAGAGTAATCTTAAGTAACAGCAAAACAAAGCACTGCTATCTCTTGCCAAGAAGCATCAATGTTTTAGTGATGGGCAAAATTTTGTGTGGCATTCCATTTTCCAAAACACATGTGTTATAAGTGCTGGAAAATGTACCTGTTTCCTCAGGAATGCAGGCTGGATCTTTTCCTCTTGCGCCCTCTTTTCTTTTACCTGTTTGTCATCAGCTTTTTTGTCTTTTTTCTCTTCTGTCTTTACTTTTTCATTCTTCTTTTTGGCATCTAACCTAGCCTTCTCTTCTGCCGCTTTTTTTTCCTCTGCAGCTTTTTTTTCCTCAGCTTTTTTCCTTTCCCTCTCCTCTGCCTTTCTTTTTTCCTCAGCTGCTTTCCTCTGTTCTGCTTCTAATCTTTCCCTCTCCTCTTGTGCCTTTTTCTGCTCTGCCTTTATCCTCTCTTCTTCTGCTTTTCTCTCAGCCTCAGCTCTTTCCTCTGCTGCCTTCCTCTCTTGTTTTTGCAGTTTTTCCTTCTCTAGCTCCTCTGCTTTGGCTCTCTCTTTTTCCCTCTGCTCTGCTTCCCTTTTGGCTTCTGCTTCAAGCCTTTCCCTTTCCTCTGCTGCCTTTCTTTCTGCTTCAATTCTTTCCCTCTCTGCTGCCTCCCTTCTGGCTTCTTCTTCAATCCTGTCCCTTTCTTCTGCTGCTCTCCTTTCAGCCTCAACCCTCTCGCTTTCTTCCACTGCTCTACGTTCTTCTGCTTCTTGCCTTTCTTTCTCATCATCTTCTTTCCTCTCCTCTGCTTCTAATTGCACATTTATTACTAAACCATGTCCTACAACATCTGTTCCTAAATCAGATGCCTCACTTGCATGGGATACATTTTTTACTTCAAAAGTCACTTCTACCTGATTTTCCTCTAAGTGTGTTTCCTCTACATGTTCCTTCTCATCTGTCTTTTCTTCTTCCACTTCTAATTGTGGCTCTTCCTTCTCATCATTCTTATCATGGGATATGGTCACTGTCTCACTCTCTTCAACTTCATATTTTGTTCGTCGAGTCACAGATACATCGTCATTGATAGAGGTGTCATTTTCTTCAACTTCATTGTCTCCATTGCGGTTGATTTTTATAAGTGATAGACTTTCATCGGTTATTGTTGGATCAAATTCCTTTTGACGTTCCAGCGCCTCCTTCATACGTTTTTGACGTCTCTCTTCTCGTTTGGCCAATCTGTCCGACAAAGCAGCTTCATCATCCAAGGTAATATCACTGTTTGTTATGCTTGTGGATTTGGTCTCCTCTACTGTTATACTGTAAGAAAAGAAAAAAAAAACAAAGTAAGTCATCAATGTATGCCCAGTATATGTTTTATATTCTCACATAAAAACACAGAACGGAAGGACAGAAAGATGAATAAAAACCATTACTATTTGCATATACAATGAAGTATAGTTGTAGAATATTAAAAAGAAAACAGAAATCCATTTGGTACACTTCTTGCAGTTAAAGGGACACTCTGAGCAGCAGAACCATTACAGCTTGTTGTGTTAGTTATGGTGCAAAGAGTCTTTTGATGACATTTACCCAGCTTTTGTGAAAATGTTTTTGAGCAGTCTGACAAAAAAAACAGGGCTGTCTTGTACTCTTCTAAAATAACAAAATTAGGAAGAGCACCCACCCCCACTCACTCCAATAAGGGTGTCTAATTAAACCATGGTGATCACTTATTGTTTATACAGCTATTCCCTGAAATATAGCAGTAAAATGAGCAGGAAACTAAGAGTCATGAAGAAAAGTTACGCAAGCCACAGATGTCAGGTATTTCCCATGAATACAAAGACTGAGAAGCATTCTAGATGTGAAATATATATATACACACATACACACACACACGACAAAGCAACAAAGCATCAATATTAATTTTATTTTTTGTTTTGGTTTAAGAAGCAGCAATATATTTATAATGAAATTACAATATCTGTGGATTTATATAACGATCCTCTCTAGCTTTAATTTTATCAGAGACATTAAAGTCAGAACTGGACACTATAATTGTATTGAATTTTAACCCCTTGCATATTTTTAAACTATATATCTCTAACCACCATTTCTTTGTCATTGTATCTTAACTGGACGTGCTTGCTCATTGTAACTTAACTGGACGTGCTTGCTCTTTAGTGTGTGTGTGTGTGTGTGTGTGTGTGTGTGTGTGTGTATATATATATATATATATATATATATATATATATATATATATGTGTGTGTGTTTGCTCATACACACATATATTCTGCAGTTTGTCTTGTCCTGCATGCTAAAGCTAGTTGCTCCCTGCCCTGCTCATCATTGGTTTTGTTAACTTAAATGTTATTCAACATCCTGCTTATCTCTAAAGATTTTCTCTGTTATTTCTTCTCCCCCCCCCCTTATTTTATTGATACCCACCCGAATGTCTTGCTTGACCAATCCTCACCTCCTCTGTGCATCTCCATTCCATAGCTTTTATTGCAGTCCTGTTTTGACCCTATCATCTCTGTCTTCCGTAGTCTAAGTTTTAAAAGACCACTTCTAGCAAACCTGAACAGTGCTCAGATTCCCGCCGATCCCTCCCCTCACCACCCCACCCCAAGTTCCTTACTACATTTATAGATAGAATCCCACACACAACTTTAGATAATTCCAAATAGCAGCTGCAAACACTACCCGTAATGAGCACAATCCACCTTCTTAACCCCTAACACTCACTCCTTCTCCTCCCTTATGCTCATTCTCCTTTCCTCTAATTACCTACCCAATCAGAGCAATGCTCTATATTCTCCTCCTCTCCTTCTCTCTCTCTCTCTCTCTCATCTCCCTAAGGATCAAAATATCCCCTTCCACCCACTTCCCTCAACAACACACTCACATTTACATTAATCCCTCTCTGCTAAACTTCCCCCTTCTCTCATCTCAAGCCTTGCACTCATTTCTCTATTCTCTCTCTCCCAATCTCACCCTAGTCGCCGCCCATATAAAACCCATTCACACCTCCTGTCTTTATCTCTCCTCCTTCTTCTGGCAGCTGGTGACGTCTCTCCCAACCCAGGGCCCCTCACCTCATCTGCACACACTAAAATAACCAGAAACTATGCAAACGTCCTCCAAATACCCTGCAGTCTATCCTCCTCTACCAAAATTCAGTGTGCACTCTGGAATGCTCTCTCCATTTGTAGGAATATCAAATCTACAGCTATACATGACCTCCTCATCTCTAACTCTCTCACAATACTGGCACTCACTGAGACCTGGCTATCTCCATCCAATACCGCTACTCCTGCTTCTTTATGTTTCGGTGGTCTACAGTTCTCCCATACTCCTAGACTCGACTGTAAAGGAGGTGGTGTAGGCATCCTTCTCTCCCCTCAATGTGCCTTTTAACCTATCCTCCCTGCCCCTGCCCTATCCTTTACTTCCTTTGAAGTTCACACTGTACGCCTTTTTAAGCCCACTCCTTTAAGAATTGCCATCATCTATCGCCCCCCTGGTCACCCTAAACTATTCATTGAACACTTTTCCTCCTGGTTACCCCACTTTCTTTCCTCTAGCACTCCCTCTCTCATACTTGGGGACTTCAATATCCCTATCAACAAGCTCAACTGCCCTGATGCCTCTCGTCTGCTCTCTGTAACCTCCTCCTTTGGACTCACACAGATTTCTTCCTCAGCAACTCACACTGCAGGAAACACTCTTGACCTCATCTTCACCAATCTCTGTACCACCTCTGATCTCACCACTGCTCCATTTCCTTTGTCTGACCACCATCTGCTAACATTTAACATCTGCATACCCCATACCAAAATCTCACCACCATCCACTCTCCAACCTCGCAGAAACCTCAACTCTCTCGATCTCCAGCACTTCTCCACTAAACTCCAAACACTCCTTTTACCCATCTCAAATCACAACTGCCCTAACTCTGCAACCTCACTCTACAACTCCACTCTCTCCTCTCAACTTGACATCATGGCACCTCCTACAGTTAAACGCAGCAAGCGCCCCCAACTACAACCCTGGCACACCAAGCTGACCCGTTACCTCCAAAAATGTTCCAGAACTGCTGAACGCTGCTGGAGAAAGTCTCACTTTGCATCTGACTTTGTCCACTATAAATTTATGCTGCGCTCCTACAGCATGGCTCTTTCCTCTGCAAAAGTAAGCTACTTCAACACCCTCATAAGCACACTGTCCCACCAACCCAAACACCTGTATCACACTTTTGATGCACTTCTTCGCCCTGTGACTCCCCCTCCTTCCACCACAAACTTTGCATCTTATTTCACTGAGAAGATCTCTACAATCAGGAAAGAGATCTCTCATCTTTCTCCAACCAGTATCAATACATCACCCAGCCCCACTCCCCCTGCCATCCTAAGCTCATTTGCACATGCTACAGCACAAGAGGTTTCTGCTCTGCTCCTGTCCTCCCGCCCCACCACCTGCTCCCTCGATCCTATTCCCTCGCATCTCATCCGCACTCGCTAACATTTTCAATCTCTCCCTTTCCTCTGGCACATTTCCCTCTGCCTTCAAACATGCAACCGTAACCCCAATTCTGAAAAAGCCCAACCTTGATCCCAACTCCCCATCCAACTACCACCCTATCTCGCTACTGCCATTTGCCTCCAAGATCCTCGAGAGAGTTGTCTATGCCAGATTGACAGACTTTCTTGAATCCAACTCTCTGCTTGACCCCCTTCAGTCTGGATTCCGCGCTGGTCACTCTGTCGAAACTGCTGTGACCAAAGTATCCAACGATTTAATTGCTGCTAAATCTCGCAGCCAATACTCTATCCTAATCCTCCTTGATCTTTCTGCCGCCTTTGACACTGTTGATCATCAACAGCTTCTTCACATTCTCCGTAACTTTGGTCTACGGGATACTGCTCTCTCCTGGTGCTCCTCCTACCTCTCCCAGCGCTCCTTCAGTGTTTCTTTCTCTGGCTCTGCCTCTTCTCCCCAACCCCTCCCTGTCGGCGTCCCCCAAGGTTCTGTCCTCGGCCCCCTACTGTTCTCTATCTATACTGCCTCCCTTGGTAAACTCATCAGCTCTTTTGGCGTCCAATACCATTTATATGCAGATGACACTCAAATCTACCTGTCCTCCCCTGATCTCTCTCCGTCCACCTTGACTCGTGTTTCTGACTGCCTCTCTGCTTTTTCCAACTGGATGGCTGCTCACTTTCTTAAACTCAACCTGTCCAAAACAGAACTTCTAGTTTTTCCTCCCTCAAGTGCTGCTACTCCTGTGTCTGTCTCCATCCAAGTCAACGGTGCTACTATCACCTCTACCTCCTAGGCTCGCTGCCTAGGGGTTCTTTTTGATTCTGATCTCTCTTTTACTCCCCATGTTCAATCGATAGCCAAATCCTGTCGCTTCCAACTCAAGAACATAGCGCGCATCCGCCCATATCTAACGCCGGACGCGGCTAAGGTACTGGTTCATGCTGTTGTTCTCTCTCGCCTTGACTATTGCAATCCCCTTCTCACCGGTCTTACATGTTCCCAGCTTGCACCGCTGCAATCTATAATGAATGCGGCTGCGAGGCTTATTTTCCTGTCCGGTCGCACCTCCCACGCCTCCACGCTCTGTCAGTCCCTGCATTGGCTTCCAGTTAGATATAGGGCCCAATTCAAAATTCTGGCGCTTGCTTACAAATCCCTACATAATGCTGCTCCAACATACCTATCCTCCCTCATACACAAGTATGTCCCGTCGAGACCCCTGCGCTCAGCCCAAGACCTACGCCTATCCTCTGCCCGGATCCCCACCTCTGATGCTTGCCTTCAAGACTTCTCCAGGGCTGCACCTATTCTGTGGAACTCCCTTCCCCCCTCAATCAGACTTTCACCCAGCCTCCATTCCTTCAAAAAATCTTTGAAAACTCACTTCTTCATTAAAGCGTATCAATTAAACTGTCAGCAGGTTTCTCATCCCCCACCCCATGACTCCGTTCCTGCACCTGTCAAAAATTACCTACCAAGCACTCAATAAACCCTTCTGTAACAAACTATTTAATTCCCCTACTTTAACCCTTTGTGTCACTATACCCCACTCCCTCTAGCATGTAAGCTCATCGAGCAGGGTCCTCAACCCCCTCTGTTCCTGTACGTCAGTGGTCTGATCTCAATTATGTGTCTGTTAGTCCACCCATTGTACAGCGCTATGGAATTTGTTGGCGCTATATAAATAATAATAATATTAATAAATAATAGTAATAATGACAAAAAATGTCTCGCCAGCAAAATCCCCAAATCTACTGTTTGTTAACATCTGATTCTAGCAGAATATTTTTTTCATTAAAAAAATAGTCTTTAAAGATCCTTTAAAAAAAGGAATCCTCACTCATATAAAGACAGCATATATGTACACAGCTACTACAGATTAATGAACAGGCCATTCCATACTAGAATAATGTCTTTAAGGTGCAGAAAGTGATCAGCACATGACATACCACTGGTCTTTGCAGGGTTAAAGGAGAGCTGTTACGTCCCACTACTTTTTATTGTATGTGTACTTATTCCTATATTTAGCAAATATGTATTAAAATGAAATGCAGATATCCATACTTCTTTATCCTGTATCTGGGTGCCACCATCTTAGCCTCCCGTCAGTTATAAGCTCTGTCCTTTGCATTTGGCAGGCAGCTCAGAGAAAGCATAGAGAGAAGGAGAACATTAAACAATGTTTCTTTTTCTCCTCTTTATTTGCAATGTTTGTCCCAGCTATGCCTGGGATGCACTTGTTTATTAAGCAATTTGCAAAATCTTTAATACAAACTTAAAGGACCACTCTAGGCACCCAGACCACTTCAGCTTAATGAAGTGGTCTGGGTGCCAGGTCCAGCTAGGGTTAACCCATTGTTTTATAAACATAGCAGTTTCAGAGAAACTGCTATGTTTATCAATGGGTTAAGCCTTCCCCCAGCCGCTAGAGGCAAGCGTCCATAGGAAAGCATTATGAATGCTTTCCTATGCGACCGGCTGAATGCGCGCGCAGCTCTTGCCGCGCGTGCGCATTCAGCCGACGGGGAGGAGGAGAGCTCCCCGCCCGGGGCTGGAAAAATGTACGTTTTTACCCCTTTCCCCCTTCCAGAGCCGGGCGGGAGGGGGACCCCGAGGGTGGGGGCACCCTCAGGGCACTATTGTGCCAGGAAAACGAGTATGTTTTCCTGGCACTATAGTGGTCCTTTAAATGAAAACTAAAAAATAAATAAAAATTAATATGTGTCATAGTGTAGGTGATTTTCAATGTTTTATTCAATAGTGTAAACTCCAGAGAAGTGACACTGTTTCCCTTTAGAACATATCCTTTTAATTTGTTTGTATCAAGGTTCATGTTCTAATCTAAAGGGTGAATAGATCCCACTAATAATGTAAAAAGGAGTTGATCTGACTAGTCCGATGAATAAAATATTTTTTGTAAATGAAAATTGTATTGACATTCAGCAACAGCATGAATAAGCCAAGAAAGAAGGACACGCAGATCCCCAATTAATACAGTTGTCTTTCCTTTCCTTTTCGGTTTGTTTACATTATAGCCACGCAGGGTCGTTTAGGAGTTAACCAGTGTAAGCATAAAGGTGACTATCTGAGACCGTATGTCAAAGAACGCTGCAAACAAAAACATGGAAAAAGAAGCAAAATAAAATCTAAAAAATAAAAGTCATAGCAGCAAAACTCATCTGCGGAACCACAAATTAGAGTATAATCCACAGAGGTTAAGATAAAGTTAGTCAGGCCGCCTGAACCTGTACGCCTCTATTACACAAAGTAAAAATCAGTAAGCCGTTAACTGGTGCTAGTACTCCTCAGCACCCTCCCCACAGGGCTTAGCGTGAACCTGCTCCAGTATTGGAAGCATGCACCCCATCCCCGTGTGGACGATACAGGGAAAAGCAGCAAGCAGCATAAAGAAATAGAGTCTTGGCCTTCCCTATACATGCATAAAATATTTTATTAGCTTCATATAACACTAAGAATATCACATTCCCATCAGTTTTAAATTGCACAATTATATCATTAATCATGACAAGTTCCCTATACTTATATTTTTGTGGAGTCAGATTAAATGCAGCCTGAAGAAAACAGTGAGCGTTTGATGCGTCATTGGCCATAGAATTAAAAAAAATGCTTCTTATATTTTAATTTATTACTTAGTTGTGTTTGGAAATTAAAGGAAGAATAATCTTAATTTTCTTTGCTTAAAATGCTCTCTGTTTTTGCAGCCTAGGATAGCACCTTTCATAAATAAAGAGTTCACAAGTCTGTTCTGTTGCGGTTACATTACAATGATCGTGTATTGCCCTGATGAAATTTCTCTTATATGATGGTTTTTGTGTGGTATCCATGGAAATGAGGCAACACTCACTAAAATAAAAGCATAACCAAAACCACAATTCATAATAAAATAGCCAAATAAGGAATCTAATTGTTCAACATTGAGAATATGCATTTTGTTTTAAAATTCAAATCTGGATACTTTGTAAAACTGTGGTTTCTGTAAATCCCCCCTATACTCCAGGCATTTCTTGCATAATAGATTTTCTTTTTGATGTTTTTATTCTTAAGATTTAAAACACATGGTTAATGTTAAGATTTTTACCAATTGAGCTGTAATTCTCATGGAAATATACCTTCTTAACAAGAACAAGTGTGATAGTTCTAAGAATGGAGTTCCAACTGTATTATTTCATTCACAGATTTGAATAAAAGCAGGATCAAACTTTCATTCTTATAAGTTTAATAAGACATCTGTGACCAAGTTGATTATTTTTTAATCGTGGGATACTTTAAGGGACTAATGGCGAGATACTTGGAGTTGACAGAGACATTATAAG
>OW240914.1:203440752-203475752 GCA_933207985.1 Pelobates cultripes
AAACCTCCACCAAATACCCTGCAGTCTATCCTCCTCTACTAAAATTCAGTGTGCACTCTGGAATGCTCGCTGCATTTGTAGTAATATCAAATCTACAGCTATACATGACCTTCTCATCTCTAACTCTCTCACAATACTGGCACTCACTGAGACCTGGCTATCTCCATCCGACACCGCTACTCCTGCTTCTTTATGTTTCGGTGGTCTACAGTTCTCCCATACTCCTAGACTCGACTGTAAAGGAGGTGGTGTAGGCATCCTTCTTTCCCCTCAATGTACCTTTCAACCTATCCCCCCTGCCCTATCCTTTACTTCCTTTGAAGTTCACACTGTACGCCTTTTTAAGCCCCCTCCTTTAAGAATTGCCATCATCTATCGCCCCCCCAGTCACCCTAAACTATTCATTGAACACTTTTCCTCCTGGTTACCCTACTTTCTTTACTCTAGCACTCCCTCTCTCATACTTGGGGACTTCAATATCCCTATCAACAAGCTCAACTGCCCTGATGCCTCTCGTCTGCTCTCTGTAACCTCCTCCTTTGGACTCACACAGATTTCTTCCTCAGCAACTCACACTGCAGGAAACACTCTTGACCTCCTCTTCACCAATCTCTGTACCACCTCTGATCTCACCACTGCTCCATTTCCTTTGTCTGACCACCATCTGCTAACATTTAACATCTGCATACCCCATACCAAAATCTCACCACCATCCACTCTCCAACCTTGCAGAAACCTCAACTCTCTCGATCTCCAGCACTTCTCCACTAAACTCCAAACACTCCTTTTACCCATCTCAAATCACAACTGCCCTAACTCTGCAACCTCACTCTACAACTCCACTCTCTCCTCTCAACTTGACATCATGGCACCTCCTACAGTTAAACGCAGCAAGCGCCCCAACTACAACCCTGGCACACCAAGCTGACCCGTTACCTCCAAAAATGTTCCAGAACTGCTGAACGCTGCTGGAGAAAGTCTCACTTTGCATCTGACTTTGTCCACTATAAATTTATGCTGCGCTCCTACAGCATGGCTCTTTCCTCTGCAAAAGTAAGCTACTTCAACACCCTCATAAGCACACTGTCCCACCAACCCAAACACCTGTTTCACACTTTTGATGCACTTCTTCGCCCTGTGACTCCCCCTCCTTCCACCACCTTGTCCGCCACAAACTTTGCATCTCATTTCACTGAGAAGATCTCTACAATCAGGAAAGAGATCTCTAATCTTTCTCCAACCAGTATCAATACATCACCCAACCCCACTCCCCCTGCCATCCTAAGCTCATTTGCACCATGCTACAGCACAAGAGGTTTCTGCTCTGCTCCTGTCCTCCCGCCCCACCACCTGCTCCCTCGATCCTATTCCCTCGCATCTCATCCGCACTTTGTCTCCCTCTCTTGCTCTTCCTCTCGCTAACATTTTCAATCTCTCCCTTTCCTCTGGCACATTTCCCTCTGCCTTCAAACATGCAACCGTAACCCCAATTCTGAAAAAGCCCAACCTTGATCCCAACTCCCCATCCAACTACCGCCCTATCTCGCTACTGCCATTTGCCTCCAAGATCCTCGAGAGAGAGTTGTCTACGCCAGATTGACAGACTTTCTTGAATCCAACTCTCTGCTTGACCCCCTTCAGTCTGGATTCCGCGCTGGTCACTCTGTCGAAACTGCTGTGACCAAAGTATCCAACGATTTAATTGCTGCTAAATCTCGCAGCCAATACTCTATCCTAATCCTCCTTGATCTTTCTGCCGCCTTTGACACTGTTGATCATCAACAGCTTCTTCACATTCTCCGTAACTTTGGTCTACGGGATACTGCTCTCTCCTGGTGCTCCTCCTACCTCTCCCAGCGCTCCTTCAGTGTTTCTTTCTCTGGCTCTGCCTCTTCTCCCCAACCCCTCCCTGTCGGCGTCCCCCAAGGTTCTGTCCTCGGCCCCCTACTGTTCTCTATCTATACTGCCTACCTTGGTAAACTCATCAGCTCTTTTGGCGTCCAATACCATTTATATGCAGATGACACGCAAATCTACCTGTCCTCCCCTGATCTCTCTCCGCCCACCTTGACTCGTGTTTCTGACTGCCTCTCTGCTATTTCCAACTGGATGGCTGCTCACTTTCTTAAACTCAACCTGTCCAAAACAGAACTTCTAGTTTTTCCTCCCTCAAGTGCTGCTACTCCTGTGTCTGTCTCCATCCAAGTCAACGGCGCTACTATCACCTCTACCTCCTAGGCTCGCTGCCTAGGGTTTTTTTTTTTAAATTCTGATCTCTCCTTTACTCCCCATGTTCAATCGATAGCCAAATCCTGTTGCTTCCAACTCAAGAACATAGCGCGCATCCGCCCATATCTAACGCCGGACGCGGCTAAGGTACTGGTTCATGCTGTTGTTCTCTCTCGCCTTGACTATTGCAATCCCCTTCTCACCGGTCTTACATGTTCCCAGCTTGCACCACTGCAATCTATAATGAATGCGGCTGCGAGGCTTATTTTCCTGTCCGGTCGCACCTCCCACGCCTCCACGCTCTGTCAGTCCCTGCATTGGCTTCCAGTTAGATATAGGGCCCAATTCAAAATTCTGGCGCTTGCTTACAAATCCCTACATAATGCTGCTCCAACATACCTATCCTCCCTCATACACAAGTATGTCCCGTCGAGACCCCTGCGCTCAGCCCAAGACCTACCTATCCTCTGCCCGGATCCCCACCTCTGATGCTCGCCTTCAAGACTTCTCCAGGGCTGCACCTATTCTGTGGAACTCCCTTCCCTCCTCAATCAGACTTTCACCCAGCCTCCATTCCTTCAAAAAATCTTTGAAAACTCACTTCTTCATTAAAGCGTATCAAAACTGTCAGCAGGTTTCTCATCCCCCACCCCATGACTCCGTTCCTGCACCTGTCAAAAATTACCTACCAAGCACTCAATAAACCCTTCTGTAACAAACTATTTAATTCCCCTACTTTAACCCTTTGTGTCACTATACCCCACTCCCTCTAGCATGTAAGCTCATCGAGCAGGGTCCTCAACCCCCTCTGTTCCTGTACGTCAGTGGTCTGATCTCAATTATGTGTCTGTTAGTCCACCCATTGTACAGCGCTACGGAATTTGTTGGCGCTATATAAATAATAAAATAATAATAATATTAATAAATAATAGTAATAATGACAAAAAATGTCTCGCCAGCAAAATCCCCACATCTACTGTTTGTTAACATCTGATTCTAGCAGAATATTTTTTTCATTAAAAAAATAGTCTTTAAAGATCCTTTAAAAAAAAAGGAATCCTCACTCATTTAAAGACAGCATATCTGTACACAGCTACTACAGATTAATGAACAGGCCATTCCATACTAGAATAATGTCTTTAAGGTGCAGAAAGTGATCAGCACATGACATACCACTGGTCTTTGCAGGGTTAAAGGAGAGCTGTTACGTCCCACTACTTTTTATTGTATGTGTACTTATTCCTATATTTAGCAAATATGTATTAAAATGAAATGCAGATATCCATACTTCTTTATCCTGTATCTGGGTGCCACCATCTTAGCCTCCCGTCAGTTATAAACTCTGTCCTTTGCATTTGGCAGGCAGCTCAGAGAAAGCATAGAGAGAAGGAGAACATTAAACAATGTTTTTTTTTCTCCTCTTTATTTGCAATGTTTGACCCAGCTATGCCTGGGATGCACTTGTTTATGAAGCAATTTGCAAAATCTTTAATACAAACTTAAAGGACCACTCTAGGCACCCAGACCACTTCAGCTTAATGAAGTGGTCTGGGTGCCAGGTCCAGCTAGGGTTAACCCATTGTTTTATAAACATAGCAGTTTCAGAGAAACTGCTATGTTTATCAATGGGTTAAGCCTTCCCCCAAAGCCTCTAGCGGCTGTCTCATTGACAGCAGCTAGAGGCGCTTGCGTGCTTCTCACTGTGAAAATCACAGTGAGACCACGCAAGCGTCCATAGGAAAGCATTATGAATGCTTTCCTATGCGACCGGCTGAATGCGCGCGCAGCTCTTGCCGCGCGTGCGCATTCAGCCGGCGGGGCGTAACGGAGGAGGAGAGCTCCCCGCCCAGCACTGGAAAAATGTACGTTTTTACCCCTTTCCCCCTTCCAGAGCCGGGCGGGAGGGGGACCCTGAGGGTGGGGGCACCCTCAGGGCACTATTGTGCCAGGAAAACGAGTATGTTTTCCTGGCACTATAGTGGTCCTTTAAATGAAAACTAAAAAATAAATAAAAATTAATATGTGTCATAGTGTAGGTGATTTTCAATGTTTTATTCAATAGTGTAAACTCCAGAGAAGTGACACTGTTTCCCTTTAGAACATATCCTTTTAATTTGTTTGTATCAAGGTTCATGTTCTAATCTAAAGGGTGAATAGATCCCACTGATAATGTAAAAAGGAGTTGATCTGACTAGTCTGATGAATAAAATATTTTTTGTAAATGAAAATTTTATTGACATTCAGCAACAGCATGAATAAGCCAAGAAAGAAGGACACGCAGATCCCCAATTAATACAGTTGTCTTTCCTTTCCTTTTCGGTTTGTTTACATTATAGCCACGCAGGGTCGTTTAGGAGTTAACCAGTGTAAGCATAAAGGTGACTATCTGAGACCGTATGTCAAAGAACGCTGCAAACAAAAACATGGAAAAAGAAGCAAAATAAAATCTAAAAAATAAAAGTCATAGCAGCAAAAAACTCATCTGCGGAACCACAAATTAGAGTATAATCCACAGAGGTTAAGATAAAGTTAGTCAGGCCGCCTGAACCTGTACGCCTCTATTACACAAAGTAAAAATCAGTAAGCCGTTAACTGGTGCTAGTACTCCTCAGCACCCTCCCCACAGGGCTTAGCGTGAACCTGCTCCAGTATTGGAAGCATGCACCCCATCCCCGTGTGGACGATACGGGGAAAAGCAGCAAGCAGCATAAAGGAATAGAGTCTTGGCCTTCCCTATACATGCATAAAATATTTTATTAGCTTCATATAACACTAAGAATATCACATTCCCATCAGTTTTAAATTGCACAATTATATCATTAATCATGACAAGTTCCCTATACTTATATTTTTGTGGAGTCAGATTAAATGCAGCCTGAAGAAAACAGTGAGCGTTTGATGCGTCATTGGCCATAGAATTAAAAAAAATGCTTCTTATATTTTAATTTATTACTTAGTTGTGTTTGGAAATTAAAGGAAGAATAATCTTAATTTTCTTTGCTTAAAATGCTCTCTGTTTTTGCAGCCTAGGATAGTACCTTCCATAAATAAAGAGTTCACAAGTCTGTTCTGTTGCGGTTACATTACAATGATAGTGTATTGCCCTGATGTAATTTCTCTTATATGATGGTCTTTGTGTGGTATCCATGGAAATGAGGCAACACTCACTAAAATAAAAACATAACCAAAACCACAATTCATAATAAAATAGCCAAATAAGGAATCTAATTGTTCAACATTGAGAATATGCATTTTGTTTTAAAATTCAAATCTGGATACTTTGTAAAACTGTGGTTTCTGTAAATCCCCCCTATACTCCAGGCATTTCTTGCATAATAGATTTTCTTTTTGATGTTTTTATTCTTAAGATTTAAAACACATGGTTAATGTTAAGATTTTTACCAACTGAGCTGTAATTCTCATGGAAATGTACCTTCTTAACAAGAACAAGTGTGATAGTTCTAAGAATGGAGTTCCAACTGTATTATTTCATTCACAGATTTGAATAAAAGCAGGATCAAACTTTCATTCTTATAAGTTTAATAAGACATCTGTGACCAAGTTGATTATTTTTTAATCGTGGGTAACCATAAATTAGAAAGGTACTAGACACTAGAGGCTTTTTTTATTCACGTATGATCATGTTAACAAATACTTACATGTAGACTAGTAAACAAAAATTTTTTCCTGACTGATTATTATTATTAAACTTATAGATTCGCAGAAATATCATATACTGTACAGATAATGTTTCACTGAATTGTAAGGTTTGCAAAAGAATTGTAAAGTCACTTTCCTAAATTCGACATGTCCCCCCTCAGTATGCATCACAAACCTATTAAATATGTGAAAATGAATACCTCTAATACGTATGCAATAAAAATGGACCCCTTTTGACAAGTGTGGCCATTTTATTTTAGTAAATAAGTACAGGATTTGCATTATTTTTAGTCGAGTTCTTATTTAAGAAGGTGGACAGTGACAGACTATCAAGGAGGGATGAAGATATAGAATAAATTATATTTACTATTAAATATATAATAAACAGTACCATTTCTCCAACATTACCATAAAGCTGTTCAGAAGCTCAAGGAAGCAAAGTGAAAGGGGTCTGCCTTGACGTTGGCAGGAGGGCATTCCCTCCAATGGCCCTTGGAGTAACTAAATGAACTCCATTTGTTTAAAAATACATAGGGATTTAGGAGAGAGCGCAGGTAACTTTTTCTTTGGTTTTTACCATAAAGCTGTGCCTGGCCCTCCTAGGTTTGTTCCCTTGTGTTCTGCACCTAGAACGCTATGAATTTCTTATCAGCAAGTGTGCTGCAATTGCATTATAAGACATAATGAGAGAAGACCAATAAGAGTTTACAGGAGTATTAAGATTAAGCGAAGAATGGGGTTTACGAAACTTTAAGGTAGAGAGATTAAAACTATTGAGAAAAGTGGGATACTTTAAGGGACTAATGGCGAGATACTTGGAGTTGACAGAGACATTATAAGTTGATGCCTTGGAAGAGTTTTGAGGCAGAGGATAATTACAAGCAGTGCAAGACTCTGGACATAGAGATGCTTGTGAGGTGTCCACCAAGTAGATTCACAGAAAATTATTTTGAGGCTTCTAACTGCTTTCTGGTAACACTATACTGAGACAGGGTTCTACTTCCAAGTTTAAATACATCTAATAACATTGTCTTAATACCAGTCACTGGGTATTCAGTTCACAAACAACACTGGGAGATAGTAGTGAAACAGTTAGCTCAGGTGTTACTTTTCGTATTCTGTATTGCACTTCACCCCAGCAATAACTGTTGGGTGTGGTTCCAAATCCAAAGACTCTGCTGGCGCAAATGGTTGTTGAGAATCTTTTTGGGCTTCACTAGCTGAAAGAATACTTTGGTTTTGATGTGATTTGACAGGATAGTAAATACATTCTGTGTCACTGCCCGAATCCATAGGCTTGGGGGTCTATTAATCTCAATTTATTGTTTAGTATGCTACATCGACTTCATGGCAAATATCATCCAATCTGCCAGGAACCACTCACGCTGCACCCTAAAAAGGAAGTTTTAGATATCTGAACCATGATTAAAGTATTTTACTTTTTATGTTGTCTTGAGAATGTTGAGTAAATACCTAAATGTTTAATGCAAGGAATTGGTTTATTTTTTTCTATTTGTCTGCAATGTATATATTATGTAGATACAGGATTCTTTTGTATGGTATGACTTTCTCCAGTTTAGGGGCCATTTCTGATTGCTGAATATTCGTTTCCCTGCTCTGTTATGTTTATGTATTGTTTTGAGTGTGAATGTTTGGTTGTTAACCCCTTAAGGCCGCAGCCAAATGTACAAGTTGTGATCAAAACAAAACCTGGCATTTGCGCTATATGTCTGTCCGACCGTAATTCTCCTCTTTCATATTAAATGCACCCACACTTATTATATATCATTTTATTCAGGGGAAACAGGGCTTTCATTTAACATCAAATATACGGTTTGCTTTTACTGCAATAAAATACACATATTTGTATTCAGAGATGTCGCACGTGTAAAACAGTACCCCCTATGTACAGGTTTTATGGTGTTTTGGGAAGTTACAGGGTCAAATATAGCATGTTACATTTTTCAGTTTTTTCACAATGAAATTCACCAGTTTGGTTACGTTGCCTTTAAGACTGTATGGTAGCCCAGGAATGAGAATTACCCCCATGATGGCTTACCATTTGCAATAGTAGACAACCCAAGGTATCGCAAATGGGGTATGTCCAGTCTTTTTTACATACCCCACTGAACATACCCCATTTGCAATACCTTGGGTTGTCTACTTTTGCAAATGGTATGCCATCATAGGGGTAATTCTTATTTAACAAAGGCAACGTAACCAATCTGGCGAATTTCAATGTGAAAAATCTGAAACGCAAGCCTTATATTTAACTCTGTAACTTTTGAAAACACCATAAAACCTGTACATGAGGGGTACTGTTATACTCAGGAGACTTAGCTGAACACAAATAGTTGTGTGAAAAATGCAAAAAACGTCACTTTCACTGACGACATCATCGTTGTAATACATTTTATGGTTTTGAAAAACAAATATTCGTGTTCAGCGATGTCTCCCGAGTAAAACAGTACCCCCCATGTACAGGTGTTCTGGTGTCTTGGAAAGTTATAGGGTTAAATATAGTACTAGCAAATTAAATTCCCTATACTTTCGGCCTGGGTTGTCAGGCAGGTCCCTCTAATTGTAATTAATAAAAGGACCTAATTATGTAAAATTATTACATAAATATATATGTAAAAATATATATATATATATATATATATATATATATATACATATATATATATATACATACACACACACGTGTGTGTGTGTATATATAATTTTTTTAAATTATTTTTATTTATATGTAGTTATACATATAGTGATATATATACGTATATACTTATGTATATAGATATATATTTCATTCTACGTGTATTTTGATATCAATATATATATATCAATATCAAAATACAGTTAGAACGAAATTAGACAAATTTTTTAATTTATTTTTTATTTTTATCTTTTAACATATTTACATATTTAATTATTTAATAATTACAATTATATATATATATATATTTAATCAATATCCTTCTACATGTATTTTGATATTAATATATATATATATATTAATATTAAAATACACTTAGACAGTGTATGTGTAAATGTGTATTTACATATATATATATATATATATATACACACACACATATATATACATACACACACATTTACATATATATATATATACACATTTACACATACACTGTCTAAGTGTATTTTCATATTAATATAAATATATAATATCAAAATACACGTAGAAGGATATTGATTAAATATATATATATATATATATAAATATATATATATATTTGTAATTATTAAATAATTAAATATGTAAAGATGTTAAAAAATAAAAATAAAAAATAAATTAAAAAATGTCTAATTTCGTTCTAACTGTATTTTGAGATATATATATATATATTTTATTTGTAACTGTAATATATTTTATTTTTAACTAATATTTTATTTCTCACAGGAGAGGGGGCAGAGACAATGTCAGCCAGTGATTTCACATCACTGGCTGACACACAGGATCAGTGATCACAGTGACTGACTGTCACTGTGATCACCTCCTGCAGATCACGGTAACTGGCCACAGGGGGAGTGCCTGGGTGGCCAGGCATGCCCCCCACCACGATATGCAGGGGGTTCCTGCCTGCTGTTACATGTGTCAGCCAATAGGCTGACACATAGTAACTCTGATCGCAGTGACAGGATGTCACTGCGATCAGATCGCAGTGAGAGGCTGTCTCTGCGATCAGATTGCTGAGACAGCCTGTCACTGCGATCAGACTCTGCATATCACGGTCACTGACCGCAGGGGGACTGCCTGGGGGGCCAGGCATGTCCCTCAACCGCGATCTGCAGAGTGAAAATGCCGTCAAATCTTCTGACACATGGTAAATACCGATCGCAATGATAGCCTGTCACTGCGATCGGAAGCTGCAAACCGCGGTCCCCGACCGTGATCTGCAGCGGCCATGTGCCATCGGCCACATGGGAGGCAAGACTGCCCAGGGCATTCTATGTTTTAGCAGCAGGTAGAAGAAAGATGTTTGGGACTATACCTTCCGGGCAGGTATAGTCAGAGTCGGTGCAAGGATTTTTGCCACCCTAGGCAAAACAAAAAAGCTGGCCACCCCATTTGCTCCACAGTGGTCCACATTGCCTTACCTTGAAGGGTTAAACAAGACTCTAGCAGCTGTCACATTGACCGCCACTAGAGACACCTCCGCTACAATGCCATATATATATATATATATATATATATATATATATATACACACATACACACACACATACATACATGCACATATACACACACACACACACACACACAGACTCACACATTCACTCACTCACACTCAATGGTCTACACAATCACAATCAGTAACCAATGAACACAAATTTACTGACTCATGCAGAGTGACACACACGCACACACTCACTCATGCAACATACACTGACTTATGTAGACTGACATACACACACTGGCCCAAGCATACACACACACACACACACACACACACACACTGACCCATGCAGACACGCACAGAAACCCAGACTCAAGCAGACACACATACTGATCCAGACACACACACACAGACCCAAGCAGATATACACACAGGTAGTCCACACACACTGACCAAAGCAGACACAAACACTGACCAAAGCAGACACACACACTGACACACACACACTGATCCAGACACACACAGACACATTGACTCAAGCAGACACACACACACATTGACTCAAGCAGACACACACTGACCCAAGCACACACAAACATACTAACTGAAACAGGCTGACACACACACCATGAAATCCCCCACTTGCCTTAATTTCATGTTTGCTCTCCATAAGTCCCAGTCATTCTATGCGCCCATGCGCTGCCAGCATGAGAGGTGTGTAAGGGGGGTGGCTCTCGGTGCTCTTTGCGTGCTGAGGTTGATGGCACCTGGCGCTAGTTTGCTCCCTAGTGCCATGACCTCCGGCACGCAATACAGAATTTGAGCCACATAGAGGGGGGCGTCCTAAGTCAGCAGTAAAACTTCTGCCAGCGCCCCCCTTTAAGAAGCCTAATCGGCCTACAGGACGCGCGAACCCTGGGTCATAGTCCACTTATGACCACTCCTTATTCTAGGAGTAAAGGGTAAACTTGAGGGGATTATATATGCCTGAAAGACAGGGCAGAGGGGACTATACTGGCCAGACCAGTGGGTTGATGGACATACTTTGTCCGGAATGACTGCAGTGGCGCGTTGTATTGGGGTCCTTGGTGTCAGAGAATAACTGAAGTTATCCATAAAACATACATAAAGATAGCAGTATGTTGCATTACATCTGGTTTCTTCATCCATGTAAACAAGTGGTTGTAGAAGAGCAAGGAAAATGAAGGTCAGTTATGTGTATGCTCTGTAGTCCAGCTGTCGGACTAAATTTCTCATGATACCCAGCCATTCAAATGTTCTTTAAGCGACAGATGCCATGCTAAATGTTAGAAATCACAGATATAGACTCTCACAGTATTCAGGACCTTTATTTTTTTTTTCGTAGCTGTAGTGACTACTTCCTTGAATAAATTACTTACTAAATTACTTAAATTCCAGCACGCACAGACACTTTAAACTCCCCCCCAAAAAAACAAACCAAACAAAAAACACACAGACGTTTTTGATTCAAGCTGTTGTCTAGTTTTCTTCCCTTTTTATCTCTCTGTACTATTTATATTTGGTGGAGTGTCTGCAGCATATGATTTGTTTTTATATTTCCCTATTTTCCCACAAGCTGATACAAAAATGTTTTGGAAAAAGGAATTGCAAGCATTTTCACAAAGCACATTATGGTTTAGAGTTGGACTTGAGGCATATTATAAGTCTGGGTTTTGGACGGGTTTAAGTCAATATATGTGCGAGGGGGCAAAATATACCTCTGGAGAGACACCCCTGGTCTTTTTGTCACTATGCAATGCCTCTGAACAAAGACAAAACATGTTTTTCAGTCTGAAACCATAATGGATCACCACTGGTCTGTAAGGACTAGAGGTCAGCAAGACACTTTATGACTTGTTTTATTTTATTTGTTTTATTATAATTAATCAACTGATAAGACAATTAGTTGGGCTTTACATTTGTTCACCCAAAACATTTTTAATTATAAATAATTTTGTTTAGCTTTTAATTAACAGCTTCTTAACAACCAACCTAAATCCATACCATCATGATCATTTTCTTTAAAAACTCTCTGCCAGCAATGAATGCCCTGCTCCTTTTCTATTACCATACCAATTGGGCCTCGTTTACATGCAATAGTAGGGTAACCAATAAACAGATTGTTATGACAATGTAAATCATCATTGGTCATTAGAGTGTTCCCTTCACAAATAAAAATAAAAAATAAAAATAAGTTTATACCGATTTACCTATTTTGAGAGTTAACTTCTGTCACATTCCCATCACCAACATCATCCTTTTGCAAGCGCTGTCTCTCAAGGCGAGCCCGACGGCGGCGTTCTCTTGCTGCTTCTTCCTCGTCATCATCATTTCTTTGATAGGTAACTCTGTAAAAAGAAAATATACAATTTAGTAAAGATAGACTAAATAAAGGCAACCACAGGATCCTAAGAATTGCTTTTACCAAGGGGTACTGAAATAATTAAATTGTTCCTAATACGCCACCAGTGTCTGGAGTTTCCATAAAGTATGTAGACATATGGGACAATGAGATAGTGAACAAAAACTTGCTCAGAGAAATTCCTGTATTTTCGTACTGAGCAAGAAGTTGTCCAATGGTCAAATGAGTTTGCTCTGGACTCAATCACAAGCAGCATACCCTCTAAAGTTGGAGAAATTGATTGCACATGTTAGAGTAAAGGCAGGCTGGAACGTTCTACTTCTTGACTAGTGAATTTCCTTTCATAGAGCTTTTCCTCCCCCATGACAACATAAAAAAACTAGAAAAGCTACAATTTCTGGGGAAATTGTGTGAAGTATTCTTGCCTCCACCAGTAGTCTACAACTGGAGTGGGCGACTTAACTGTTATCATTTATATAACACATTTAATTGCAACGTTGTTGCACAGTTACATTAAACCATACATTTATAAAAACATTAGCAGGTGTTCAAAAGGCCCTGTCTATGACATCACTTGCTGCTGCAGCTTGACACAGGTCAGAGTATTTTGGCGGTTGCCATCTTCAAACGGTCGTATCTTAAAAACTATAACTCCTACAGTGAAGAGCTTTATATTGTGAGACTCACAAGACCCAGACCTACATTTTGATGCATAGTATGTCTCTGAAGTATTAAAATTGAAGGCACAGTCGCAGTTTAGAAATTGCACTTCAAATTTGAGCTTTGCAGAGTGAAGTTTCAATGAAAGTCAATGGACGGCATTAGTTGCAAACAAATGATTATATTGTGAAAACTATCAGGACTATGGCTTAGCCGTTGACATGTTTAGTGGCAGCAGGGATAGCTGAACGTTTTGATAAAAGATTTGTGTAGGTGGGCCTGAAAATGAGGGAGTGGTGGCAGTTTAGAAATCATGTCCTGATTCTTCAGCTTTTGCCAGCTCCCACTCTAGCTTTGCCATTCATTCCTATGGGACAAATTTCACCACAAGAACGACGATATTCCGTGAACCATTCGGCGAAATGTTCCACAAAGTAATAGCAATCCGATCGGGAACAATCTGCACGTTTTGGTAAATTTTTGTCTATGTAGTGTAAAACTGTGGGAGGAGTTAGGGTGGCAAATTTTGCTATAATAAGAATAATAATAATAACTAGAAAAGCTACAATTTCTGGGGAAATTGTGTGAAGTGTTCTTGCCTCCACCAGTAGTCTACAACTGGAGTGGGCGGAGTAACTTATCATTTATATAGCACATTTAATTGCAACGTTGTTGCACAGTTACATTAAACCATACATTTATAAAAACATTAGCAGGTGTTCAAAAGGCCCTGTCTATGACATCACTTACTGCTGCAGCTTGACACAGGTCAGAGTATTTTGGCGGTTGCCATCTTCAAACGGTCGTATCTTAGAAACTATAACTCCTACAGTGAAGAGCTTTATATTGTGAGAATCACAAGACCCAGACCTACATTTTGATGCATAGTATGTCTCTGAAGTATTAAAAATGAAGGCACAGTCGCAGTTTAGAAATTGCACTTCAAATTTGAGCTTTGTAGAGTGAAGTTTCAATGAATGTCAATGGACGGCGTTAGTTACAAACAAATGATTATATTGTGAAAACTATCAGGACTATGGCTTAGCCGTTGAAATGTTTAGTGGCAGCAGGGATAGCTGAACGTTTTGATATAAGATTTGTGTAGGTGGGCCTGAAAATAAGGGAGTGGTGGCAGTTTAGAAATCATGTCCTGAATAAATAAAGGCAACCACAGGATCCTAAGAATTGCTTTTACCAAGGGGTACTGAAATAATTAAATTGTTCCTAATACGCCACCAGTGTCTGGAGTCTATCTTTACTAAATTGTATATTTTCTTTTTACAGAGTTACCTATCAAAGAAATGATGATGACGAGGAAGAAGCAGCAAGAGAACGCCGCCGTCGGGCTCGCCTTGAGAGACAGCGCTTGCAAAAGGATGATGTTGGTGATGGGAATGTGACAGAAGTTAACTCTCAAAATAGGTAAATCGGTATAAACTTATTTTTATTTTTTATTTTTATTTGTGAAGGGAACACTCTAATGACCAATGATGATTTACATTGTCATAACAATCTGTTTATTGGTTACCCTACTATTGCATGTAAACGAGGCCCAATTGGTATGGTAATAGCAATAGCAATAGCAAGTAATAGCAATCCGATCGGGAACAATCTGCACGTTTTGGTAAATTTTGGTCTATGTAGTTTAAAAACTGTGGGAGGAGTTAGGGTGGCAAATTTTGCTATAATAATAATAATAATAATATATATGTGAGATAACATTAAGTGGTCTTGCTATGCAAGAACACCCTAATAATATATATGTGGAGATAATGATAGATGCTTGCTATACAGAGCATATAATAGAAAAACTAATTTCTAGAGGGAAATTGTGGCAAAGTATTCTTACCTCCACCAGTAGTCTAGCACATTCTGTTACATGCAAAGAACACTTAATAATAATATATATATGTGAGATAACATTAAAAGTAGTCTTGCTTATGCAAGAACACTTAATATAATAACTATATATGTAGAGATAACATTAGTAGTCTTGCTATGCAAGAAACACTTATATATAACTATATATGTGAATAACATTAAGTAGTGCTTTACTATGCAGAACACTTATAATATATATGTGAGATAACATTAAGTGGTCTTGCTATGCAGAACACTTAATAATAATAATATATATGTGAGATAACATTAAGTGGTCTTGCTATGCAAGAACACTAATAATAATATATATGTGAGATAACATTAAGTGGTCTTGCTATGCAAGAACACTTAATGAGAACACACCAAGACAGGAATAGAAGACCAGGACCTGCACATGTAAAGCAGACTATTGTCTAGAGACAGAAGGATGAAACCAGAAAAAAAAATATAGCAATAAAGAAAAGACAGAGGTTAACCTATTGAAAGCTTATGTTCCCATGATGCAGAGCTGGTTATCGCAGCCTGAACATCATGGAAATCTCAGACCACAACAGCTGGGGTGCCAAAGGTTAGCCTTCACTAGATGAGCAAATAGAAAGAGGCGCAAGACTCACACCGGGGGTGGAACAGAGACCAGGAGTCACAAAGTGTCAGCATGAGAGCATCACCGAGAGTTCAGGGGGCAGGCAGCAACACAGCTTGACTTCAGCTATTCAGTGTCACATACCAACCAAGGGAGCATTGAGCTAGATATACAAAGGCTTTGCTTCCCATCTCAGCTCTCTGATGTGGTCTATTTTCCCATGATAAAATAAATGGGAATAGAATGTTTCCCTGATGAATACATAGACAGCCAAGCATGCACTTGATATTGTTTCCATAACATGTCATTTATTCTAATCTATTCAGAAAGAAACCTGTGTGAATGCTGGAGGTTACATTTCTAAACATCACCTATCTCAACGATGCTCCACCAAAAATGACAATATAACTAGTATCGAAGAATAGGCATCTAGCACAAAGCAATGAATTTATCCTTTTGAGTGGCATTGCAAAACAACAACTTACTGCAGTGTTTGCAGTTATAAAGATTAGTTATTAGTGCTGGACTGTTAGGAAAAAAAGGCTTTGGACAAAATAGTATCTAAAAATTGCGAAGAATTCAAAGCGAACTTTTATTGAGGCAATAATAGCCAAACTGAAAACTAAATAATATATTTCTAATCTGGCTATTCAGGACTAAATTCGGACATTCACTTTCAATTGAACTTTGAACTCACTTTAGTAAATAGACCTGTTTATCGATCACCTCTAAGGTGAAAGAACAGCTAAGACTGGATAAATATTTTCTCTTTCTCATACCTGTTCTCTCAATAAAGGATCATGTTTTGTTGCTGGAGAAGATTATAAGCAACGGAGATAGTTAATCCCTGGCATTAAAAATGGATCCGAGGGGAGAGGCAACGAGAAATGTATTATTATTATTTATATAGCGCCAGCAAATTCCACGTAATTGTAACCAGAAAAATGGACGCACAGGAACAGAGGGGTTGATGGCCCTGCTCAATGAACCATGTCATGTATTGCTAGAGAGGTCGTAGAGATGAAATAAAAAAATTATATATATATATATATATATATATATATATATGATATATTTGTTAAATACAAAGCATATACAATGTTCTATTTATAACAACGTGTTATTTTCATGCAACTGATTAATACAATGGACTAGAAATTGTGGTTATGGTGGGAGAGTCATCCTATTATTTTGTAAGTGTAAGAGTAAGAAGAGCTGAAAACCTGACAGCAGGGTGTAAGACATGAAGACAAAATAAAATTTGCAGAAATGTTTTAGATAGATACTAATCTGTGCTTATATATGTTGATCATGACGCTCAGCCAGCTATAAGTAAGAGCTAGCCGAGCATCAACAATAGCTAGTATACTAAAGGTTAGCCATCACTGGATTAATTAAATTAGCAGGCATCTTTGGGAATGGGAATCTTTGCCTCCTAGGCGGAGTATGTTGATTATATGTACTCCCTTACTATATTAAAACCAAAACTGAATTTTTTTTTTAATAAAGGTCAGTGATTGAGGTTTAAATGTCACTGTCTACAGTCATGAGATGGATAGATCTAATCGCATTACAAATAAAAATTGACATCATGTTATGTTATTTTATGTGGCTGATTCAGCCAACTTGGAGTTATTTTAGATTTTTGATGAATCAGCCTCACAGGTTAGTCGACCGGACCATGATGTTATGTTCTCTTACACAGCAAGAAAAGTGCTTCAGCAATAAATTCTATACTACTGAATAATGATTATCATATACATTTATATACCACCAACTTATTACACTATGATGGGTACACTGATCAAAGAAATAAAAATAAAACTTGGAAAAAACAAAACAAAAAAAACACAAACTAAAAATATAATACAAAATTGAAGATTATGCTAGCTTTAGTGTACTAATAATCTTAATTTTAGTAATGACAGGAGGCAATTATTTTGCATAATCTCTCTTTTTTTGCTGCTGTGTGGCGCTAGTAAACACATAGAAAAAAGAACCAATCACAAGATGTACATTAGGCATAGTAACCTCATCACTTCCTCTTTCAGAAAGCGACATAAAGCAGAAGTAAACATTTAACCAGCAATAACAATAACTTCTAAGTCCCATTTGTTCTGTGGAATCTGCATTAAACTGTATCTTCCAAAGTACTGAACGGATCTGGGTGAATTTTGGATATGTGGTTCACCCAGATCCCCCGTTTATGGGGTTATTGCATGTTTTGGGGTCCCTGTGATGTGTTTTATAATTGTGTATTTCTCTGCCTGTGATAATTAGATTAACCATTGTGTTCAGTAATCATATCACAGGCAGAGGGGAGGATTTTGTGTGGGAGTGTCTGTGTGTATTGTACGGATTGATTGGCTGTGTTTCAAAACCCTGTGGGCAGTACTAGATTTGTGGATTGTGAATAAAAGAGGCTGTATGTGCCAGTCCAGTCAGTTCTGCTTGACCTCAAAACGAAGTGTCGTCTCGTTATTGGGGGAATTGGATTGTATGCTGATTGCCAGGAGTGTAAGCTGATTCATATGCTTCTCCGGTTCGGTGGTTGTGGTGTCTGCTGCAGTGCTTGGAGTCCTCAGGAAGCACTAGGAGCATCCTTCAATGGAGGTACCCAGTTGGGGTGCCAGGTGATCCATTACATACACAAACAACGAAAAAGTGTTCAGGGACGAATCAAATCCGAAGGATCAAAATTCCATAGAGTTTTACACGAACAACCAAATGTCTTCAGAGACGAAACATACTGAACAGAGAATGTGTGACAGGTTTAGACACATAGTCATGAACATGTAAATCCAAGTAACGGGTGGGGAGGGCATGGGTCGTCCGACCCCAAGAGCTGATGGACATCTGATCTAGAGGCTACAAAGCCACAGGTGCATAAAGTAGCCAGGCGATTGAGAGGTGACCAGTCTCTCGAACGTGGGTGAAGGATGTGTAGGTTACACAGCAATTGACCAGTAATCGTGCAAGGCACCGTCATCTTAGTCACCTGCGGATCCCCCAGAGAGAAATAGACAGGTAGTTTTAGTGTGTTGTGGAATACCCCTGTAGAAGGCACAAACCAGTAGGCCGTCTCAGGATGCAGGGCAAACAGATCAGCCTACCATAGTAGTAGGTAGTGTTCACAGAAACTCCTGCAGGGTTGTACTCTGAACAGTGGCCAAATGAAATAGACTGGGGCTCACCCAGTAAAAAGGAGGTTGGAACAGCATGCCTCCACTCAGCAGCACAGTGCAGCACATATAGTAGGGTCTCACCCTAGGAGCACAGGGTATGAACCCTTAAGTGCTGGCTACAGCCCTGATAGAGATCGTGCATCAGTTCTCTCACAATTAATTCACTGGCAAATAAGATATGCCTTGAGGCAGGCAGTGTTGGCATCCTTTCCAGGAGTTAGTCAAAGCTGCAACAGCATGCCTCCATTCAGCATTCCAGTGCAGCGCACATTTAGTAGGGGCTCCACCCTGGGTGCACAGGCTATGAACCCTTAAGTGCTAGTCAGAGCCCTGATATAGAACCTAAACCAGTTCTCCACAGTGGCTCACTGTCTAGGGAGATATTCCGCCAAGCAAGAGGTGTTGAAAATCCTGTCCAGTGGTTAACAGAGGTTGTCCGAGTATGTCTTCCCTCAGCAGTCTAAAGCGGCGTACATATAGTAGGGGCCTCAACCCGGGTATGAACCCTTAAGTGTTGGCCACAGCCCTGATAGAGCGCACCAATATGTTCTCCAACAATTAGGTTCGCTGTCGAGGGAGAAATTCCTATAAGCAGGGAGCACTGAGAATCCTGTCTAGCAATTAACAGAGTCTGTAACATCATGCCTCCCTGCAGCAGTGCAGTGTACAACTAGTAGGGGCCTCAACCCGGGTGCACAGTGTATGAAGCCTTAAGTGCTGGCCATCAGCCTGATGGAGAGCCTTCCTCAGCTCTTCCAATAATTAATGCACGGTCATGGGAGATATCTTGTTAAGCCAGAAGTGCAAAAAATTCTGTCCAGTAGCTAACAAAGGTTGTCATAGCCTGTCTCCATTCAGCAGTGTAGAGTAGCGTATACATAGCGGGGGTTCACCCCAGTTACACGGGGTATGAACCCTTCAAGTGTGGGATACAGCCATATAAAGTGCACCAATCTGTGTGCAAACAGTTGTTCAAAGGTCATGGTTATATCCCTTTAGTCGTATTTACTGGAGAACCAGAGGGTATATCTCTTTAAGCCGTATGCCCTGGGAATCCTGTTGCAATACTCCATACATTAGGACAAAGTAGAATGACCTTGCCAGAGGATAACTCCAGTTGTACAGCAGTACAGGATATGAACTCTAGAGTGTGCATGTTACCGTCCTGATAGAGAACACTAATTCGTGTTAAAACAGTAATCTGAGGTTAATGGGAGGTATCCCTTTAAATATCCCATAACTGAAGTAATTCCACATAAGGTGTAGTCATATGGCACAGTACTGGTATAAAGCACTGAACGGTGCTCTAACAGCTAATCTGAGGTTATGGGTGATATCCCTTTAAGCCTCAAATACAAATGAAGAAGTACAGCATTAACATGTAATGATAGAACAGATTAGAATACTTACCTGTACCTGGATTTAAACTTGGGACCCTGGAATCCAATGCCTGTGTCAGAGCTATGAGAGCAGCTAAGGCTAAGCTGGCAGCACAATCATAAGTTACTCCTGAGCACCGAAAGCCCGGGTGTAGCAAGATGGCCGCTTTCAATCTCACGAGATGTGAGATTGAAAATGGCCGCCGCGGCTTGCGGGTGAAGCAAGATGGCCGCCCGTAATCTCTCGAGACTAAAGATGGCCACTGCGGCTTGTTCGTGAGGGGCCTTGAGTCCGACCGGCACCAAACTGAGGAGTGCGGCATGGCCATGGGGGAAAGGCCGCAGTCATGCCGGGGATATACCGGGGAGCCAGAGGGAAGGGGAACAAACGCCCGGAAGCTGGCGAACCCTGTGGGAGGGTAGGGATTAAGCACCAGCAAGGCCGAAAAGCTCCTTGAGACACTCAGAGAAAAGAAATAAGGAGGGGAGAGGGCCAAGCATTCAGAATAAGGTAAAAGTAAAAATAATAATATAGAAAGACCCCCAGATGCCCATAGCATAGAAGCACAGCAAAACAAATAGCAAAACCTATTAAAATACAATCCCAAAACAGTACCAAAGGGGCAATAGAAATACAAATTAATGGAGTATAGTAATACTCTGACCTGTCTGCTTGATGGAGCAGCAAACAAAGAGGATATGAGGAGGTCACTATGCCTTATGTACATCCTACTCTCTTGTGATTGGTTCTTTTTTCTATGTGTTTCTTTGCTGCTGTGTGGAGCTAGTAAAGAGAGATTATGCAAAATACAAAGCCTCCTGTCATGTTGTAAAATTCTGAGACTTCGGAATGCCCAGTCTAAATGAATACAGCATTTGGATATGAAATAATAGGACATAACTATGTGAACTATGACTTGCAAAGCAAACTATTATACTTACATATGATAAGGTAATTTGACCAAAAATCCCAGGGCACAAACTGCTAAAATCGACAGCAACACGTTGCTCTGCTAAAGTTTTTTAGTTTGAGGAATGCTACAATAATGCTGCTTTCTTCATAAAGGACCAAGCCTAAATCTCAAATGTCTATTTTCCATTACTGTTCTACCATTCTACATTCTACCAACCTCATTGTCACATCACCTGTATTGCCACAAGTGCTGAATCAGAACTAATCTAACTATTTCTCAAACAAATACCTTTAAAATGATCTTCCTCAGTGGAGGCCAAACTAAACATAGGTTACACCGAGTATCATTATTTGTTCTCCAACCTAATAAAGGCACCATGAATGAGGTAAAATGTATGGGGAATG
The DNA here is from genome assembly GCA_933207985.1 of Pelobates cultripes. NCBI lineage: Eukaryota > Metazoa > Chordata > Amphibia > Anura > Pelobatidae > Pelobates > Pelobates cultripes. Next base: position 203,462,173 of record OW240914.1, read on the forward strand.
ATTGTAATGGTGGCATGTATGTAGAAATAATGGCAAGAGGCTGAGAACAACTGGAAGGCTTATGCTGAAAACTTATCAGTTGAGTTTTTGGCTTGTTGGTTTTCAAATGGAATTGTGTCCCACCAACACTACATGACCATTTCTAATGTAGAATCTTGTCTAACTGGTGTCCAGAACAATGAAACATTTTGTAAACATATTCTGTATATCCTAATTTCAACTAAAAGTTCCTCAATGGGTGTCAAACATCATCTTAGAAGAGGAATGGTTATTCTAAATTACACAACATGGTTAAGATTGTGAGGGAAACTCAATGTTCTCTGCTTGGTTCTGAACAGATTTCTCATATTTCACTTGGTGGTGATGTAAGGTATGGAAGCCTTGAAAAGAAAACTCACTTCTAGTCTCTATGATGAGGGGCTGGTGGATTGAGAAATCGGTACAATGCCTTCACTAACAGATCTCTCTTCACGTCAGTTACTTTATAGTAACGTGGATGAACATGGGTAAAGATCCATTTAAGGCCTCAGAGCCCTGTTGCGCCTTTTATTCAAGTAGTGAAAAGGGTGAATAACTAAGCATTAAAGGACCACTCTAGGCACCCAGACCACTTCAGCTTAATGAAGTGGTCTGGGTGCCAGGTCCTTCTAGGGTTAACCCATTTTTTTATAAACATAGCAGTTTCAGAGAAACTGCTATGTTTATGAATGGGTTAAGCCTTCCCCCTAATCCTCTAGTGGCTGTCTCATTGACAGCCACTAGGCTATGCGTGCTTCTCACTGTGATTTTCACAGTGAGAGCATAGTCCATAAAGGAAAGAATGCTTCTAGACGGCTGAATGCAGCCTTGCCGCGCTGCATTCAGCCCAGGAGGGAGGAGAGAGGAGGGAGGATGGGAGGAGAGCAGCACTGGAAAAGGTAAGTTTTAACCCCTTTCCTTTCCAGAGCCAGGCGGGGAGGGGACCCTGAGGTGGGGGCACCCTCAGGGCACTATGATGCCAGGAAAACTAGTATGTTTTCCTGGCACTATAGTGGTCCTTTAAGTCAGAAAAAGGGTCCATAATTTTTTCAACATAGAACCCTATTCCTCATATTTGCACTAGTAATGTGTCTAGCTTCATTACTTTGTCAGTGCAACAAAATAATGTTCCATTATAAACAAATGTAAATAGCGAAACTTCACCCTCTTTAACCCAAAGTTAATTTCTAAATGTAACTGTTTACTTTTCCTTGAAAAGGACTCATTAAAAAAAAAAAAAAAGTTGGGAATCCTTCAAAAAAAAAAAAAAAAAAAAAAGCCCACACTAAGGAAACGTTTTATTCGGATCACTTGGCATGGAATATTGCTTGTAAAAACATCTTTATAAAACGTCTATTTTACATATCTCATAAACCAGTCATCATTATAACAATAGCTATCCAAACCAATGTGGTAGCTGCCAAACCACACCTTATCCTCATCAATCATCAGCAGAAAATACTCACAGCCTGATTTTTCTGACATCACCAGGAGAATACATGTATTTCCATATTAGGAGAATTTCTGACTAATAAAAAGCCCTTTACAAGCATTTCAGTGACAATAACCATGTGTTCTAAAGGGGGGCTGGGGGGGGAGGGTATAGGGTCACAATTAGAATATTATCTCGCTCTCAGAGACCATGACTTCCTAGTAACTACGCATTTAGGAAGAGTTGGTTAGGTATGATGACATAAATAAAAACTGGAGATAAAATTGAGATTTTTTTTTGTATAAACAGCACAGACCACATAATTGAAATCACAGATGTTTGCATCTATTGAAAGAACAAAGATTTTAAATTGTAATAAAAATCAGCAGAAACTAATCAACTCAACATTCTGTGCATGTTGATGTGCCAACTCGCTGGTATGAGACCAAGGAACCACCTCTGGCTGGGGACTCAGATTTTTTTTGTCTCTCTCCCTGTGGCCAGCAGCCAGTTGAGTCGGCCGGCCTCTCCAGATGATGTTCGGGAGGAGGGTGCGTGACTTTCACTGCTCTTCTCCCAGGACCGCTGGGGAGTCTGGGAGAAGAGCAGAGGAAGTCTTTCACCCCTCATCCTTACATCAGGAGAGGCCAGCCGACTCCACTGACTGCTGGCTCCTGCCTCCTGCCCACCCCTCCCTGGCCTAAGGTAAGACTCCGGGAGAGGAGAATACACTTTAGGTTTATTTTTGTTTTGGTTTTATTCCCTTTCTCAGCTCCTGTCCCCCACAGCCCCCATAACATCCCCACTACAGCTCCTATCCCTCAATTGCAACCCATATCACCCACACCACAGCCCCTTTCCCAAACTGTAGCCATCAACCTACTTCAGCCCCTATCCCCCACTACATTTTCTAACCCCCCCCCCCCCAATTACAGCTCATATCCCCCACTACAACCCTGTCCCCTTATTCAGCCCCTGTCTACTGGCTTTAAAAGTGCAAAGTGTGTGTGTGTGTGTGGGGGGGGGGGGTCATTATATCTGTCTGTGTGTGTGCGCAAGTATGTCTGTACCAGTTTATCTGTGTGTATGTCAGCCAGGATGCCAGTGTGTCTGTCTGTGTGAGTCAGTATGCCTGTAACAGTGTGTCTGTGTGTGCCTGTCAGTGAGTGTGTGTTTGTTTGTGTGTGCCAAATCAGCAAGTGCGTGTGCCTGTCAGTGAGTGTGTCTGTTTAGGTGACTGCTCCCCCCACCCCCCACCTCTTGGTGCAATGGGCCACTTGACTAGATTTGCCCCCCAGGCCTAAGGCTCCCTCCCCTGACTGCAAGAGTTAACTAGTTAACATAATTTGCCTGGCAAAGCATCTCAATGAAAATAAAATAATCTAGAAATAAAAATTATAAAAATAGCACAAACAATAGTTAACTTAGTTAGCCATTAGGTTGTGCCAAAATCGAGTTAGTGACAGTTGCTCCTTAAGATAACAAAATCAGTACCTAAAAACTGGCACCTAGCTAATAAATAATAAATCCTTGGTTGAAACTAAAACACATGACATAATTTAATTATTATATGAAGTGTGAACACAAAAGCGGCTTTTAAAAAATAAAAAGCATTTCTTTATCCTTCAAGGAAAAACAAACAGTATGTGCAGTCACTTGTCAAATGCACGCAAATGAGGATTCCATGCGCTCCCCATTACCACTGCTGTTCTGCTACATTACAGTGTGTCAATTTACACATAAAACAGTAATTAAGATTTGTCTCTGATCTAGTAAGATTAGTCCCACACCCACAGAGGTTTCAAATAAATAAGTAAGTTTGTCTGGAGAAAATCAGTTTTCTGGCTCTTCAAATTAATTAACATGTCAGAATCTGTATTTGTTGTCTGCATTATACAGTTTATTATAATACGTGCAGTTAGAGAATACTTTAGGGGTTATTATCATTCTTGGGATTTCTCAGGAGGGATGTACTAAGATGAGAGCTGACTGTCCAGCTCTCTTCTTGCTTGTATTATGGTGCACTCTAGCTGAACTCGACTGTAAGTGCTCAGTGAATTCACTCAAATTGAAACAGCTCGAATCACTGCAGAATTATCAGTTAGATTAGCAATGACAGCAAATACCTTTTTTAAACAGATACTTAATTTTGGGAAAATTTACCTCAATCTCAGTTGGTAGTTGAGTCCCCCCGAGTTTCCCCCATGCCCAACAGCTCCTCACATTACAGTTAGTCAGAAGATTGCAGATGCAAGAAACCAAGCCAAGCAAACCAAGAAAGGATGCAGTTTTTGCAGTGCTACCCATAACATTAAAAAATTATGTGCGTCTATAGTAAGGTGGCCTAGTGGCTACAACAAGGGGCCTCAATATTAAAGTTCATCTGGCAAACAGCATACAAGTTAAGGTAACAGACCTCTGTGTATAAATATAGATGTAATATATTCTAAAGTGCTGCATGGTGCACCCTGTCCCCACAGAATTCACGGTGTTGACCTGCATTTTAAATAATTTTTTTTAAGGAATGCCTTGATGTCATCATCTGACTTCCAGCCATTTTACAATAATCTCTCTTAAATAATCCCAAATCCTAGACGAGGTCTGTTATCTTTCAGCTGAGAAACTCTCTCCAGGCGATTTATGGTTTTTGTTTTTTTTATACAGAACATTCGTATTTACGAGACTATTTTTACATTTTTGGTCCCTGAAAAAATATATTTCTAGAGAACTTTATAACCAAATAGTTAACAGCTTCAGTAGCACACAAATAAATGCATGCACAAACAAAATTCTCATTATCATTTATTTTGGAGAGAAGGAGACACAAAAAGGGGCGTTGTAAGAGATACACAAGGGAGGTATCTCGTGAGACACACAATGGGGAAAAATAGGAGAATAAATACACTAAAGGGGGTAAGACATTTAAAAGAGGGGTTAAGAAACAAAAGGGGGGTTAAGAGGTACACAAGGAAAGATGCTTTTATTGGTGGGTAAGGGGTGAGCCAAAATGTATATTCACCTGTGTACCCAAAAATCCTTGCACCAGCCCTGAATATAGTAGTTGATTTGAATCCAGATAGTAAATAAAGCATTTTATTAGAAAAACAAAACAAAAAAAACCCCTCAGAAATGCACATGATTACAATGGTGTACTTTGGTAGAATTTAGCTTCCATTTAATTAACCCATTACAGTGGATATCACAAGTCATAAAAATCAGAGATTCTATTTAGAATACGGTTTTAGTGTGACAGAACTAAGAGTAGGTTTTGAGGGGGCGGAGCCAGCGCCTGCATGTGCTGGACGTGATCTGCAACAGCTCCACAAGTTGGCCCGGCTAAAACTAAATTTGTACCGACACAGACCTCGCTACTGGGCTCAAATCACCCCGATCCCCGATACCATGAGGAAGAAAAATAAGAAGCTGCGCTTGGAACCGGGCTCGGGCTCCCGAGACATAGGCGCATTTCTGTGTATTACCGCGCGGCCAGAACCTGCCAAGATGGCGCTTTCTGAGGCCTATTCATCACGACCCTCAGACGAGGACAGCATTGCAGCCGACCTCTCCCCTCCACAGAGGCGGCGAACAGGGCCAAGGGCAATCACAGAAACAGAAGACTCGGCTCCTTCTACAAAGGGAAACATCAAAGCCTTAATGAAGGAGATCAAGGCAATGTTTAATGCGGACATGGCACCAATCCAGGAAGCAGTGTCCATGCTCACAACACATGTACAGGCAGTGGAAGAAAGCATGTTAGGCTCCAAGCTAGCGCAATCAGCAACACATGCAGCCATAGGTGCATTGCAAAAGCAGTGTGCAGACCACCAGGCTTAGAGCCAATATGGAGGACAAGGCCAGGGCATGCAACCTGCGCATACGGGGAGTGCCAGAAACGATCTCAGGAGCAGAACTCCCTCACTATTGCTGGAGGCTCTTGGCCACTCTCCTCATGCCTAAGCAGACCAAGCAACTCGTGGTGGACTCCTGCTTCCAGCTCACCAAGGCAACCAACGCAGCTCAATACTTGCTAATACTGGTGCGGGACTCTGACCGCACAGTAATCATGGGGGAAGTCAGGGGCACCTCCACAGTCTCTTTTGAGGGGGCACAGATGGCATTTTACTGAGACTTTTCTAGGAATACTCTAGGAATGGCGGAGATCCCTCAAGCAGATCACCCAGCTCCTCCAGGAGAATTCAATCCCCTTTAAATGGGGCCCCGACGACTAATCGCCGACAAAGCAGGCAAGATATACGCAATATCACGCCTCAATAAAGCACCAGCCTTCCTGCAAACCCTAGGCCTGCCAACAGAGAAGCTACAGCCACTAGACCACCCAGACTGGACTGTAGCACTGGACTGGAATCACCCGATTTGTCCCCAGAGGGAGGGCACCCGAAGCAACCAAACTGCCAAGCTGACGTCTGCGACTGCAGATCCATGTGCTCTCATTTACACATAATGTCCCTCAAATGTGTACAGTTTTTATGTGTTTTACTGTTTGTTGTAATTGTATTTAATACCTCGGTTGTTCTGGCTCCATAAGCATATGACCAATCTCTATGATAGCATACCCCTGTTCCCCCACCACCACAGAGCGCGCAAGCGGTACCCCTGTGACATTACAGCTTAAGGCCACAGCCTTCTGTTTAAGCACCAGCATACTACAGCTCCACTTCTTAGCTATATAGTAGGCTCAACAGGTACATATACCTACTATAGGTGCCTTACTAGAGCGCTATGCCACTTAGCCACAAGGCACATGAAGCCCATTACTTGTATCCCCTCCTCCCCCAGATGAATGCATATTCGCTGAACTAGAGACGAGTCTGGGTATCTTGGCTTATAACATTACAAATGAGTAGGATTTGCTGGGTGATGTACGTCCTGCTTCAACGACCATGTTTATCTGCTATTCACATACAATGTTGTATTCAATACAAAAACCCGCAAAAATAAACATTTAAAAAATAAAAAAAGATTAGGTTTTGAAAGTTTGTTAAAAAAATGGCCCACTAAGCCAAAAATACTAAACATGTTTCAACCATTATATGTCTAGTATACTGCTATACTTGTGTATCACAACCAGAAGAATGTTTATTACTGTTCTGTTATTTTCCTTCACAGTTCATTGTGAATGATAAAGATCAGTGCTGTGCAGCATTTTAAAACAAAGATTAGAGCATGATACTTGCACATCCTAATGATCTAATGCCACTTATCATTAGTAAAAGGAGAGTTTCTTTTAAAAGAATAGGGTAACAAATCACAGACAACAATGATATAGGTGTAGGTTAACTCTTTTCGACCAAACACATTAACTTGGCTTCAGTGGCGTACACATGACCCATGGGGCCCCGGTGCGAAAATTGATCCGTGGGCTCCCCCCGCGCGCGGGCCGGGCCGCAACACATGGCGGTGGGCACCTGGTCGCAGGGGTTACAGGGCTGCGACCCCTGCGACCACGGTATGTACGCCAGTGCATGCAGATGCACACACACTTAAAGGACCACTACAGACACCCAGATCACTTTAGCTCAATGAAGTTGTCTGGGTGTCAGGTCCCTCTAGTTTTAACCCTGCAGCTGAAAACATAGGAGTTTCAGAGAAACTGCTATGTTTCACTGAGGGTTAATCCAGCCTCTAGTGGCTGTCTCACTGACAGCCGCAAGAGGAGCACACTGAATGTCCATAGGAAAGCATTGAGTCATGCTTTCCTATGGGCGGTTTGAATGCGTGCGCGGTTGCATTTGGAGCTGAGAGGCTGAGGGATCCTCAGCGCCAAGGGAGTCCGGCGCTAGAGAAAGGTAAGTGCTGAAGACACACAGACACACACTTACAGACGCATACACACTAGCTAACAGACACACACATTTACTGACAGAGACACACTCAGCGACAGACATACACACTCACTTACAAAACATACACTCTCATTGACGAACACACACTCACTAACAGACATCAAACAGACTCACTAACACACACACTCAGTAAGACACACACAGTAACACACTCACTGACACTCACTAGCAGACACACACACTAACACTAACAATCACTAGCAGACACACACTCTAACACTAACTAGCAGACACACACTAACACTCACTAGCAGACACACACACTAACACTCACACTAACGCTCACTCTAACACACACTCACACTAACGCTCACTCTAACACACACTCACACTGACACACTAACACACACACTAACACACACACTAACACTCACTCTAACACGTTTTTTTGTTTTTTTTTTTAAATGTAATCCCCCCAGCCTCCTTACCTTTTGGAGTGCTGGGGGTCCAGTGGTGCTGCTGGGCTCCTGGGCGGGTGGCCGGTCGGGCAGGCGGGCGCGCGAGGGAGCACTCAGTGCTTCCTCTTCAGCTCCCTCGCGCGTAGGGATGCCGGAGGCGGAAGATGGCGTCATCTTCCGGCTCCGGTATCAGTGCGGTGCGCGAGGGAGCTGAAGAGGAAGCACTGAGTGCTCCCTTGCGCGCCCGCCTGCCCGACCGGCCACCCGCCTGCCAGGTATCAGCAGGGCCAGCCTCGGGGGGCCCTGGGGTGGTCTGCTCCTGGGCCCCCCAGGAGAAGAGGCTGGCCCTGTGGGTACATACCGGGTCACAGGGGCGGCCAGGCCCGGTCGCAACCGCGACCCCTGCGACCCTGGTATGTACGCCACTGCTTGGCTTCAAGATGAAAACTAATTTATGTTAAATATTAATTGCTTACTGCATGACTGACAGATGGAAACTATAGCGAAGGTCTCGAGGTATACTGGGTAATCAGTTTGTTTGATCTCATACTAAAACTGATCTTATCGCTCTATGGTATGTTCAGTCAGTTACAACTGGGAAATTCAGATATACAGCAATATCCCCTAATCTCCATGATTAAAAAATTAAACACATAGAAAAAGATTTAAAGGAACACCATAGGATCAAGAATATAAACGTATATGTGTGACCCTATAGTGTTAAAAAGAATATTTAGACTATTTTAAAACGTACCTTTATTCCAGCCTGTGGCTGGCGCCGGCTGACCCGCCTCCTTGGCGGACATCAGAATTGATAATCTCAGCCAATCAAATGCTTTCCCATAGGAAACCATCAATTCTGATGATCTCAGCCAAGGAAGCAGGCGTAGCCAATTGTACTGAATCAATGCATCTCAATAGGGAAAGTTCAGTGTCTCCTTGCAGAGCGTGGAGATGCTGAATGGTAGTGCTGCTTACTCTGCAGCACTGACCCCTGAAGCACCTCTAGTGGCTGTTTAAGGAGTGACCAATGGAGGTGTCGCTAGAGAGCAATGTAAACACTGCCTTTTCCGTGAAATGGCAGTGCTTACAGCAAAAAGCATGCAGGGACTGACTATACTCACAAGAACAACTACATTAAGCTACACTACACTGAAGAAATAAAGAATACCAAAAAAAAAAAAGACAGGTTCACTTAAGAAAACACATGTTGTAATAGGAGTGGGACAAGTATACATGAAACATATATTCTTCAAATAGACTATTTATATAAATTGAAAGCTGGATCAATGATATTCTAGTTTATATTTCACATTTTAAACAATGTTATCAATAAATTCATGCCCCCATACACTGAGAAAATGTTATTGCTGGTACACTCACTGGTAAGCAAGCATCAGGCATTCTTTTTGCTGCAGCTATTAGTCCCTCAATGAGATCATCGATCTCAAAGAAAAGCATATGAGAACTACAAGAAGCATATATCTCAAAATTTTTTCTGCTATGGATCAAAACAAATTCAATGCATATGCAAATAAATTGCTTTGTTGAGAGAGAAAGACATGGTAACAACAGATTCTAAATAAATTAAATACAGAGGCCTTATTTCTTTACTGGTCTAGACAATATATCTTAGGGTTATATCTCGAAATTTAAATAACTCTGGAATGTAGATGACTTTGTAGATGTAACGACTACTTCCAGAGGCATGGTATCCAACTCTATTCACTTCAACTTGAAAAATATTTATGTAATAAGAGTTCTTTTACATCTATCTTGAGATAAACATGAAAGGTCAGGTTGCACTGACTTTTGAACAGATTGAAACAAAGCCAAGTGAAAATGACATCAAAAGGAAACGTCTCAGAATTTGCGATTCTTTAAAAAAGTCAACTATTGATAGTCAATGTTCACTGGGCACATTCTAGTATGGCTTAAAAATTTTTGTAGGCTATTCAATAAGGCCAGCTTAAAACTGTCTCTTGTAACCCGGTTGATTATTCAGGTAATTTAATTTGGCATTCATTTTTTTTTATTTTTTTTATTTAGCTGATCCTGATGCTAACATTTTAACAAATGGAAAAGGTAAATAAACGACTAAAAACAAGACTGCCTACCCATATTCAATACCATACCCAGCGAGGGGAGTCTGGAAAAATACATGTGGTGGTCCCACAGACTTCATTCTAATCAGTAGTGTTATTCTTGACCTTAATGGTCTATCAGATAATATAATAAGAAAGGACATGTAGATTCCACTTCACTTTCTTCCCCCTTATGGCTTGTGGAATACAAATTTTAAACAGAATATGTGGGGATTATCTAGATATTCTATCATGAAGAATGATCCTGCTCAATAGTTCTCCTCTCCCTAAAGATTTGTGTGGGTCAGGGAATAAGTTATAAAGTAGTCGCCCAAAGACTGGCATTGTTCGCCTAGATCAGGCTTCCCCAAACTCTGGCCCTCCAGATGTTGCTGAACTACAATTCCCATGATTCTATGAATGAAATAGATAGGCTGAGAATCATGAAAGTTGTAGTTCAGCAACATCTGGAGGGCTAGAGTGTAGAGAAGGCTGGTCTAGATAATAAACAGCGGTAGTGGGACCTCCAACTCTCTGGTTCTGTATATCTACCACTTCCTACTACTAGACAACCAGGGAGTGGCAGCTTCCCTGGCTTCTATATAGCTGAATATCATCTTGGGTATGTTGTCAGGAAAACAAAACAAAACTAAACTAAAATCCTCCTTACGCATACCACAGATCACAACACATAGTGGCATGAAAATATGTCAGATTTGCAGGTCAACATTTTTCAGTATGCAAAGATATATTTCCAATAATGGGGTGGAAGCAAAATTTACTTTATCAAATAAAAAATAATATAACATATTTGGTATTTCCTTCTGAAATAGCAATGTGAAAGTGATTAAATGATTAAATTTGGCTTTAGCCAGATACAAAAGGTTCTTATTTAATAGATTAGGAACACTGATGTTCTCTCTCAATTCCAAAGTCTTATCAGCTGAACTTTGCTGCATACTACTGTCAGTACAATTTTAATCAGTATTAACAAACATGTTTTAATAATTTTATTTTGTTATTTTTCACTGAGTTTGTGTGTGTCAGCTCAAACATGCTTTGTAGACCTTCAATCCACAATTTTTCTTGGACAATTTTTCATAGAGTGTGGCCCCACAGGAAAAGTGCTGTCCTGTAGTATTCTTAATTTAAAAAAATTAAAAAATTAAAAATTTTCCCCAATGTTTAACAAAAATGTGTTTGTAATGGCTGTGAAATAAAATGAAATGTTAAAATCCACATTGTTGTATTCAGCAACTTTCTGGAACTGATCACCTCCTTCATTGTCAGTAATGGAGATGTATAGAAGTCACTCTGCCACCAGTCAGAACCTCCCACACGGTGTAATAAAAAGTCTAATATTAATAAAATTATAGAAAAACTATTTTAAAATCATTTGGGGAAAAATGTCATTTTCGGTTTCCGGCCAAGGGCATCTTGAATTTTCGATTTCGGTTCAGAATTTTCATTTCAGTGCATCCCTAATTGCAACCCTTGTCATACACAGTCCCCTTGTTCATTTATAATACTTTGTCGAAAATTCTTTGCAGGCAATTACTGCTGGAAGTCTGGAACGCATGGACATCAATTGCTGTTTTTCCTCCTTTGTGATGCTTGTCAGGCCTTTACTGCAGCGGTCTTCAGGTAGTTATTTGTTCGTGGGTCTTTCTGCCTTAAGTTTTGTTGTCAGCAAGTGAAATGCATGCTCGATTAGGTTGAGATCAGTTGATTAACTTGGTCAGTGTAGAATATTTCACTTCTTTGCCTTAAAAACTCCTGGGTTTCTTTCTCAGTATGTTTTGGGTCATTGTGCTTCTGTAAAGTGAAGAGCCATCCAATGCACTTTGCTGAATTTGAGCAGACAATATATCCCTATACATTTCAGAATTCATCTGAATGCTTCTGTCTTGTGTCTCATCATCAATAAACACTAGTGACCCAGTGCAATTGTAAGACATGCATGCCCATGCCATCACACTGCCTCCACGCTTCACCGTGTTTTACAGAGGATTGGTTATGCTTTGGACCATGAGCTGTTCCAAGCCTTCTCCATGACCAGCCTCCACAGCAAATATGAACCAAGGTATAGTTCATGACTTCACTATGCAAATATCAGCATATCACAAGTTCACATTGGTACCAAGAACAGTTCAATTAAAAAAAATTTCACCCAGGAAGAATTTTCCAGTTCAAGTATATTTAGGGGCATTCTATCCTCATGTTGTACTGTTAGAATAGGATGCAACGGATATAACATGTAGGTATAACAAGCACATATTTTTTCCTACATACACTGTACATAAGACCATATTGCAAACTGAAATTCTGACAAACAGTGACTCACTTGGAAATATGGGGATAGCCAGATATATATATAACATCCATATTACTTCATTACCCTTAATCCAACCACCATACATGTCTTTTGCACAACAGTGATTATGTATAGGTAAGGATGGGGCCAAAGTGGAGTAATATAGTCTCAGAGAGCCCTTTTACTTTTAGCAGGCTTAGTCTACATTAAATACAATTCTAAGTCTATGTATTTTTTCTTGATCGTTAAAGGGTTATTGTAAACCCCTTTCTCTATAATCCTTTTAGCTTTATTATTCCATTGGAACTACTGACCAGGCACCCCTTCCGTATCTTTAAACTAACCTTGAATCCAACGCCAGACGAGGTCCTCGTCACCCATTTCCAAGCATTTGATTGGAACGTTTACTCCAGCTCAGAGGACTTGCGCATGCTCTGAGCCAGGGATGAGAAGGAAAGGAGAGAGGACTTTTACTATAATAGATTATATATATTTATAAACTTGGAAGCTTCCCCTTGCAGTATTACTGCCAGCCAAAAAAATGTTTCGGATTTTCCCCTTTATCAATTCCAGAAATTTCCTAGGACATTTCTGGAACTGATAAAGGGGAAAACCTAAAACATTGGCTTTTTGGCCCTTCAATAAATTGCATGTAGCAATGTGTGCACATTTAACATCAAGTTGCGCTTCCTTGATTTATTTACCTTATGAAACTAGAAATACACAAAACTTTATTCCATGACCTTCAAATATATTCAGCTTGATGGAAATCACATCTTATCCTTAGTTAAAAGGATATTATGTAAATGCAATTAGTAGATCAGTGTTATAGTTAAAACAAGTATCTGACAAAGTAGCTAAAATGGATTATGGAAAATGAGAAGAATTCAATGAAACTATTTCTACAGCCTCTTCTGGATTTCTCTTTTTGTTTCTATTTTATACTTTGTGTTCGTACAACACCCTCTCATTAATACCTTCTACAACTGCTGTGATACATATTTAAAAAGATTAACCAAACTAACATGAAAATAACATACAGCTACAACATTCTACAAACCATTCATGCAATGTAATATTTCCAAGATTTTTGTTCTACATATTATCAAAGGCTAGGGTGTTCAGATTTGTCCCTCATACTGTGTTTGGGTTACAGTGCCCATAATGTTTTACCAGCTACTAGGGATTTGTCAGAGCCACTAGGCAATCGTAGTCCAACAGAAACTATAGCGCCAAATTGTGCCAATTTATATAGTCTTACTCCTCTATTTGTATAGGATCTGTTTAATTCATACACACACACACACACACATACATATACTATATAGACAAAGGTATTGGGACATATGACATTACACCAACAGGAACCTTAATGAGATTGTATATATCTAAAGTTATAGACATTAATATGTAGTTGGTCCCCATCTTTGCAGCTATAAAATCTTACACTCTTCTGGGACGACTTTGGAG
>OW240914.1:203478252-203481264 GCA_933207985.1 Pelobates cultripes
ATGATACTTTATAGACATCCACAACAGTTAGGTACAATGTGTCGTTGAAATACTCTAGATGGGCAGTGAACAGTGCATTTATAATAGCAGATAAGAAAACTAGAGATTGGGGTGAAATTTGATGGCCATCACAAGTATATATGTGTATCTTGACAGCTCTGACACGCACAGGCCAGATCCAATAAATAATGGAGCATGGTAAGGCAATCTTTCCACTTGCTTCCATTCTGCTGAAAAATCCCCTCCAGAGATGGTACAGACGTTCTTGCATCAAGGTCTGTGAACTGGCTTGGCCCACTGTTGCCTATAACTACTAAAAAACCATGGTCTCATCTACATGTTGCACCTGCCCAAGACTGCACACCACCCATGGCTATTGCAGACAGTTTTAAAGCTGCTCCACTAAGGCAATCTGGGTCTGGATGTGTAATAGAGTCTTCTTCTACCATATACATACATCCATCTATATTCTGGTGATTTGTGGGCTAATTATCATCTTAAAGAAAGACTTAAATCTTTAGAAAAATGTGTTTGGGATTCCAATCACATTAATAGTGGCCAAGGCCACAGGATTTAAGTTGAAAGATGTCACTCTTGGGGACTGAAATCCATTGGCAAGCCATATTTTAACCCCTCTTTCTACATATATTAAAGTGGACATATACTATTTCTCTGGAAGAGAAAAAAAGAAAGAAACAGGAGAGGAAAACATTTTTAATTCAACCTTACTGTATCTCACCCTTGGAGATTGTGCTCACCTGCGTTATTTCACTTGATAAGCTCTCAGGTAATCTACAGCGTTTACAGACTTTCTTTGTGCTTCATTAAATAACTCACTGCATACATCAAAGGACTTGCATTTACTGTTTGCTGTGCAAACTGACTAATGACCCTCACCCCAGTTCCTACTCATGGATTGATTCATGATTTGGGCAGATACTTTACTAATATGTGGGTATGGAAGTTGATGATTGAGTGCGGACCACTAAATTAGTGGCTCTAGCGAGTCAGAGAATGCTTATTGGTTTAATGGCTGTTATGTTCTGCTTTCTGTTTTTCGCTAAAATTAGTGATTTTAGGATTGTTAATCAGAAGAGAGTGTACTATGCATATCCTGCAGTGGGCTTAAAATATAGGTCCCAAATGCTTCCACTGGCCAATAATACCAAATTACAGTTGCCCATGGAAGGCATGAAATGTCACAAACTGACTTATTGCAAAGGTGGCATCCTATCACAGTATCACGCTTGAACTCACAGAGCTCTTCAGAACGATCCTTTATTTCACAAGGATTTGTAAATGCAAACTGCATGGCTAGGTGTAACTATGTAGTTCGGTTATGGCAAAAAAAAAAAAAAAAAAAAGATTTTAAAGATGAAACTACAAAGAATTGTGATTAGTTACAATGTTGTCACATAATATCTACATTTAGCTGGCATGTGTACATATAAGACTAATCTGCACTGTATTGTAACTAGAACCTGTTGCCTATACCAGAGAACTGGTAATATAGACAAAGGAGAGGTTTTGGATTCTCCACGGATACAGTATAGCACTATTACAGGAAGCACCTCTAGTGGCCATCTGAGTGACTCCCACTAGACGTGTTCCTAGGCAGTAAGGTAAACACTGCCTTTTTTACTGAAAAGGCAGTGTTTACATAAAAAAAAAATCTGTAGCAGACAGAATATGTGCGGTCGGCTGAGAAAGGGAGGTGAACACGCGATCAGTATTTTATAAAACTGGTCACGTGGAATTCACAATGTTTGCCGGCCGCATACGGAGCACGTGCGGCCGGCTCGGGGAAACGAATGGCAATACGCCATGTTGTGGTTGGCGGCATATAGCCGCAACCTCTTGCTGGGTTGATGCCATATTATGGTTGGCGGCAGGGCCGGACTGGGAAAAAAATTAGGCCCGGGCATTTTTCAATTAGAGCGGCCCCCCAAGAAGGGGGCGGGGCCAGAGAGGGTGTGTTTTGTCATCACTAATGACAAGCACGCCCCCTCTCAAAGTGAGCATGTTGGTTCAATGCGCAGAGCCCCGCTGAAGAGCTCTGGCATTAGAAAAAGGCCCTGAATTTGTTCTGCGCAGCGCAAGCAAATGTAATAACATGCTTGCGCTGTGTTTCCTTTTAAATTGTCTCTGGTGTCACCACAAGTGGGATATCAGAGGACAAAAGGGCCAGGAAAGTGTATGGTGCATGTGTTTGGCGCCTGCTTGTGGGATTGCCTGTGTGTAGAGTGTGGTGTGGTATTGTGTAAATAGGTGTAATATGTGTTGCTAGGGGCTGTAGAGAGTGCGTGTATAGGGGCATAGTGTTATAGGGGATGTAGCGAGTGTGTGCATACGGGCAGTAGTGTGTGTGTATAGGTGACGTAGTGTGTGTAGGGGTTGTAGAGAGGGTGTGTTTAGAGAATGTTGTATGTCTTTCCTTAGAAGGAATATAGTGTGTGTGTGTGTAGGTGGTGCAGTGTGTGTGTGTAAGAGATCTAGTGTGTAAAGGACCCAGAGTGTGTATAGAAGATGTGTGTGTGTGTGTGTGTGTAGAGGATTAAGAGTGCATATAGGGTAAGGGATCTAGCGTGTATTTGGAGCGTAATGTGTGTAGTGGTGCAGTGTGTGTGTGTGTGTGTGTATATATATATATATATATTTGGACGTATTGTATGTGTGAGGTGCGCAGTGTGTTTGTTTAAGAGGGGTGCTGTGTGTGAGGGTGTTTTTATCTGCCGTCACATTCTAGGTTTCTAATTTTCTTTGTCTGTTAACTCACTGAGGGTTATTTTATATTATATTATATATATATATATATATATATATATATATATGTGTGTGTGTGTGTATCTGGGGGTGCTATGTGTGTGTGTCTGGGGGTGCTGTATCTGGGGTGCTGTGTGTGTCTGGGGGTGCTGTGTGTGTGTCTGAGGTGCTGTGTGTGTGTGGGGGGGAGCTGTGTGTATCTGGGGGTGCTGTGTGTGTGTCTGGGGGTGCTGTGTGTGTCTGCTGTGT
>OW240914.1:203481590-203556590 GCA_933207985.1 Pelobates cultripes
GTCTGGGTGCTGTGTGTGTGTCTGGGGTGCTGTGTGTGTATCTGGGGTGCTGTGTGTATCTGGGGTGCTGTGTGTGTATCTGGGGTGCAGTGTGTATCTGGGGTGCTGTGTGTAATCTGGGGTGCTGTGTGTGTCTGGGTGCTGTGTGTACCTAGTGCTGTGTGTGTTGGGTGCGTGTGTATCTGGGGTGCTGTGTGTGTGTATCTGAGGTGCTGTGTGTGTATCTGGGGTGCTGTTTGTGTATCTGGGGTGCTGTGTGTGTATCTGAGGTGCTGTGTGTGTATCTGGGGTGCTGTGTGTATCTGGGGTGCTGTGTGTGTCTGGGTGCTGTGTGTGTATCTGGGGTGCTGTGTGTGTCTGGGTGCTGTGTGTGTATCTGGGGTGCTGTGTGTATCTGGGGTGCTGTGTGTATCTGGGGTGCTGTGTGTGTATCTGGGGTGCTGTGTGTGTGTCTGGGGGTGCTGTTTGTGAGGGGGCTGTTAGGGAATTTATTTTAAATATATATATATATATTTTTATGAATAATTTAAAAAAAAATTATGCTCCCCCCCCCTCCCTTCTTACCTTTAGCCTGGGAGGGGGAGGGAGCCGTTCTGCCTGGGAGGGGAGCCATGCTGCCTTCCCTGGTGGTCCAGTGGTGAGAGTGAACTCACTGCGGGTTAGAGTTCACTCTCGCGAGATCTGAGCGTTGCCGCGGTTACCGCGGCAACGCTCAGAATCTCGCGAGAGGACCCGGCGGAGCTTCTGGTTAGAGCTCCGCCGGTCCTCTCTTCCCAGCCGGCGGCCGCATCTCCCTGTCTGTGGGCCGGTGAGGGAGATCTTTGATCTCCCCACCAGCCCATGGATTCACATAGCAGGGCTGGCGCTCGGATAGCGCTGACCCTGCAGGGGCCGGCCGGGGAGATCCTGGGATCCCCCTGCCGGCCTCGGCCCCACGGCCATCGCGGCCCACCGGGCATTTGCCCTGTATGCCCGATGGCCAGTCCGGGCCTGGTTGGCGGCATATAGTCGCAACCTGCAGCTAATAGGAGTTGTGGGAAAGAGGGGAGATGGATTAATCTGAAAATTGGGCAGCATACATTTAAGTATATGGATGCACACAATAAAACACATTTGGAGATATATGAATACACCTAATGGGACGCAGTAAAAACACCAATAATAACATGAATAAAAACAGCCTATTGTTAATAAAACATGGTGATTTCAGGAAGAGAAATACAAGTATAAATAAAAATAACATTATATAAAATTGAACAAGTAAAAGTCTACATTTAGACCCTGGGGGGTTAGTGTTTTTAGGTTAAATACCCATTCCATCTCTGTTTTACCCAAAATATTTTTGATGTTACCGCCTCTCCAGGGGGTGACATTTTTTGATACCAATAAATTTGTGTAATCTTGTATCATTGTTGTGTATACAAAAGTGTTTTGAGACTGAGTGATTTAAGTATTCCATTCTTATGTTTCTACAGTGTTCACTCAGTCCGGTTTTTAGGCTTCTTGCCGTCATGCCTACATACTGGAGGCCACAGGGGCACTCCAGTAGATAGATTACTTTTTTACCATCACAACTAATACAATCTTTAATAGAATATGTTTTATTTGTTATGTTTGATTAAAATAAAGTAGTCTTTGGTGGGATAGATGGGTATTTTTACAGATAATACATCTTTTATGAATGTACTATACTAACTATTGTAGAGATTCAAGTATAATTCTTACAGTACTAGCAAGTGAAACTACAGAACAATCACTACTTATATTACAAAGTAACACCAAGTAAACCTCTACATACATATTTCCAAGGAAAACAATTGAAAAGCCAAGCAATCTTTCCCATTTGCTATATTAAATGTTCTAGTTTAGAATGTTGAAATGCAACTACAAGCCACAAGCATGTGTTCAATAGAACATATAACAAAGACACGTTACCAGTCTGGCATGGCTGAACTGTAAATAATAAAAGAAAAGAAAACATGTTTGTGCATTTTTTTCTATTTTATTTAGAAATTTGGATACATGTTCTGAATGCCAAAATTCCACAGAGAATGCTGAATACAATACATTACAAGAAAATGTTTAGGCTTCAGTGTGAAGCATGTATGATGCTTAGGGACTCTCATTGTATCTCAGTGGTCCACTAACTGACACTCTGATGTGGTCAACACCATTGCTAATGGGTAGGACTTGGTGCGGATGTCAACACAGAGGCTAATCGGTTATGGGGCAGCAAACAGTACAAAATGGCTTGCTCCAGGGGTCCTTTAACTTTTTTTTTTTTTTTCAAGAAAGTAGACAAGTAGAAAACCTGTCACCATAAGATTTAGTTTTGGTCTTGTAAATGCCTTTGAGCAGAGTAAATAAATAAAATAAAGATTGTGCAATGTTCCAAGAATATTATCCCAGTGTTTAGCATGTAGAACAAAGGAGTATTTAGATTGACTGAAATTTTTTTTTAAAAGAATCACATGACCAATACATGAGCAGTACCTTTCCAAAAATATTCCCTATTGCCAGAAAAAAAATGTCATGTTTATTTAGATTGGTGTTTAAGTTGATTAGACGTTTTCCAAGGACTCCCATGAATAAATGCAGGAATTGAAACAGTCACCCTTTGGCCAGGGATGGATAAAGAACAGATGGGACTCCGAAGACAAAGTCCCAATATATACTGCATATTATTTTTCTATAAGAATTATTTAACCCCTTCCATCCCAACCATGTGTATAGATATGCTAACCTATGTTTTAAACTGCAAAATAATTCATCCAACTCACATTCTACAGCAAGCGTGATGCTTATGCTAACTGACAGAAGAAAGGAATCAAGGAAAGCTATTTCAATTCTTTAATTGCATTCCTTCATATCCTGTATTATGTGTAGTTATCCTTAATGGATATGGGTATTATATTTTGAAAAAAGTAATGCTAGTGAAAGAGTTAAAGTGACACTGTAGTCACCAGAACAACTACAGCTTATTGTATTTGTTCTGATGAGTAGAATCATTAACTTCTTGCTGGAAACACTTTTTTTCCAGAGGAAATGCAATGTTTACATTAAAGTCTAGGGATACCTCCACTGGCCATTGCTCAGATGGTTACTAAAGGTGATTCGTGGGGCAGTGCTGCACACTGTGCCGCACTGCCATTCAGTGTTGCACACTGTGCCGCACTGCCATTCAGTGTCTCCACGCTCTGCATGGAGATACTAATCTTTCTTCATAGAGATGCATTGATTCAATTAATCTCTATGAGGAAATGCTGATTGGCCAGAGCTGTATTTGGCTTGTGCTGGCTCTGCCCCTGATATGCCTCCTTGACAGTCTCAGCCAATATAATGCTTTCCTATGGGAAAGCATTGTGATTGGCTAATATCATAACTTCTAAAGATATCAGCCAAGCAGGCAGTTCAGGGGCAGAGCCAGCAGCAGCAGACTCTAATACAAATAAGAATATATATACATATACATACACACACATATATATATATATATATATATATATATATATATATATATATATACACACACATATATACACACACACACACACACACGGTAGGGCCAGGGGGGCTAGATGGAGTTTTTAACAATGTAGGGTCAGAAATACATGTTTGTGTTCCTTACCTTATAGTTTTCCTTTAATAGGAAAGAAGCCAGTGGGTAAAAATGATTAGTGCTTTTTATATTTGTAGATAAAAAGTGATTTAAAATGAAATCAAATGCACAATAAAACTGACAAATTTGGAATGCAATGCAATTTGAGGTTTCATAAAAAAAATTAGTTCCTATAGCTGTAATAGAATAACAACAACCTGCTTATAATCAAAATAGATTTCTATATTTGGGCCTAACTTTGCATACACTATAGTCATCTAACTTTGTGTAGCCTCTGCACTATCTCGCTACACAGAAGTCACTGCATCTCTCTGACTCTCTCATTCTGTTAATCTCCTATGTACAACCTCACTGCCCAATTTCATCTACTAATTTGGCTCGTTGGATCAGATAGTTGCTATCCCTAGCAGATATTGAGTCTACCTTCAGAGCACACTCAGTCAGGGGTTTCATTAAAAAAATTAGTTCCTATAGCTGTAATAGAATGACAACAAACTGCTTATAATCAAAATAAATTTCAATATTTGAGCCTAACTTTGCATACAAATCCTCTTAAAGGAACACAATAGTCACCAAAACAACTTAAGCTTAATGATGCAGTTTTGGTGTATAGATCCTGCCCCCGCAATTTAACCACTTAGTTCACGTCCATTTAGGCGTTAAATCACTTTTGTTTCTGTTCATACAGTTCTAGCCACATATCTCCAGGCTGTGACTGACATAGCCTGCTTGAAAACAAATTTGTTTTATTTTAAATTAAATGTTCACTTACTTTAAACATTTTTATCTCCTGCTCTGTAAATTGAACTTTAATTATATACAGGAGACTTCTACAAGCTATTTATAGAGCAGGAGATAAGAAATTGTAAATGAAACAGAACTTATTATAAAGGAAGTGTAAACATTAGATTACTCTCTACAGGAAGTGTGTAGGAAGGCTGTGCAAGTCACATGCAGGGAGGTGTGACTAGGGCTGTATAAACATAGTGATTTACCGCCTTCAAGGCAGAGAATTAAGCAGTGAGACTGCAAGGGCATGAACCTAAAGTTGTTTGGGTGACTATATTGTCCCTTTAAAAAAAAGCAAAGCTGTAACTTCAGATCCAGTTCCGCACATCTTATTAACTGATAACCATCAGTGTATATTGCCTACCACCAAACTTTGAAAGAATACAAAATAGAATTGAAGAAGGTATGCAAATTTGGAAAATTCTACCGTGTTTCCCCGAAAATATACCCTAGCTTACTTTCGGGAGATGCTCCTAATATAAGCCCTACCCTGAAAATAAGCCCTAGTCGTGAGCTAATCTATGTTCTGGGAATTTTCCCTGAACATAGATTCACGGAATTCCATTTGCGAGTAAACTTATCTATGTTCGGGGAAGTTTCCCCGAACATAGATTTGCAGGATTCAATGCCCTAGTGAATAGGTCTATGTTTGGGGGGAATTCCCCGAAGATAGGCCTGCTTTTTGGCACACATTTTTTTCCAGAAATAAAACTTTCCCCCAAAAATAAGCCCTAGTGCGTTTTTCGGGGGAAAAATTAATATTAGACCTGGTCTTATTTTCAGAGAAACATGGTATATATATATATATACACACCTCTCAAGCAGTGGCACAACTACTGCCTCATACTCTGACACAGACAGATTTTAGTGGACCCCAAGGAAGCCACCCTATTGCACCTAAAAAGTATGGAGACAGAGGGTGCCTACATATATAGAAATGATGACTTTGTATTTGTCAGTGTGTATATGTGCGATTGTGTGTATAAGTGTCAGTATGTGTGTATTTGTGTGGCAGTATATGTCCTTACATCATAGCATTCAAATGTCAACACTACATACAAACACACCCCTGCATTCAAACGCAAACACTAAACACAATACAACATTGCTTTCAAATGGCAACAAGAAATACAAGAGCAAAAAATGGGTCGCAAGAGTATTCTGAGAACGGACAGCAGCTAAAATAGCCTGCCCTTGGGTCGGTCCCCGCTCAGAACTCAAGCTGGTTTTAGCTCATCTTGTGCCATTACAGAGAGAACATATCTGAAGCATATCAGACTGGTCCCACCCATACGGGCAGTCCAGATCCGAAATGCCAGCAAGTTCTCTCTGCACGAGAGATACAGCACAAAACTGCATTCAAATTCCATCATCTTGCCGACCTCGAAACTCAATAATAACAAGGGGACAGGCTGTACAGTGCCCTGCTAGGGTGTAAGTACGAAAAAAAAAAAAAACATACTTTGAATAGGGGGAAGGAGGGAAAATAGTATTAAACAATCCTATTTTCACTCCTTCCCCTTATTCAAAGTACATTTTTTTCATACTTACACCCTAGCAGGGCACTGTACAGCCTGTCCCCTTGTTATTACTGAGTTTCGAGGTCGGCAAAATTGCTGACCTCGCTTGCATCTTACTGGGAACGACATCTCCCATCAAACCTAGCGGCTGGCATATATAGCCGCGCACGTGAAGTGCGTCACATGCTCCGGCTTCTCTATGATACTACTGTTTACTACATGCTCAGTTTTTTTAAACCTAATATGATATTAAAGGTCTAATACCTAATGTCTAACAGTTTATATTATTGTTTGCTTTATTTGAAATGCATATTTTAATGATATATGCTGATTGGATGATTAGCCTATGACATAATTTTGGCGCCCATTTTAAAGTGTCCTTCCCCTATATATACTCTTACTAGCCAGGTTGTATGTTTTTATGTAATTTGAGAAAGCCTTA
The DNA here is from genome assembly GCA_933207985.1 of Pelobates cultripes. Classification (NCBI taxonomy): domain Eukaryota; kingdom Metazoa; phylum Chordata; class Amphibia; order Anura; family Pelobatidae; genus Pelobates; species Pelobates cultripes. The sequence goes on from OW240914.1 coordinate 203,487,961, forward strand.
TTGGTGAAACGCGTAATGGTTATTTTATATTGTGTATTTTAAGATCAAGTAAAAGTTTTGGTTACTTAACGTGCCAATTCTCTTTTTATTGTATTTTTACATTCCTGGCTTTTTACTGTTGTTCCTGCACTTAAAGAAATCCCAGGTGGGGATCATACCACCAACGCTTTACCAATAGAGCAGTGTTTCTGCTCTATACTTGTAAGTATTATTTAAGTTACTTTTCCTTACTTTTATCTAATTGAGAGCACTATTGTCGCCTCTTTATCCCTTGTGGAGCCTTGGATGACCAGACTGTGTTGGCAGACATACTCCTTTTACATATCCCAAAAGCGAGGATCATATCCCTGCATGTCATTCACACCAGAGCTGAATCATAGAGAATCTATAGAAATTATCATTTAAGTAGAAAACAAAATAAACCCCCCCCCCACCCCAAAAAAAGTTTCCTCTGCTGCACATCTGCAGTGTAAGGTCATCAAATTCCATGATGCCTCAAATGTCAGCATGGGCACTATAAGGATTCATTCCGTATGTGAATACGCAGTCTCTAGCAGTGCCAAACATGTGCCTGCATCACGCGCAAACCTCTGTAAGAGTTACATGTTATACCTACTTGGCTGTAATGCACAGATAAACACATATAGCGGATTTCTAATGGAAATCAATGAAAAGTGTTTCTTTGGAAAAAAAGATGGTTGCTAAAAAGTACATTTTTGTTTTGTTTGTTTTCATAAACAAAAGAATACTACACATTAGGTATCAACTAAAAGACGGGATATATCTGCATGTATGTGCAGAACATCTCCTAAAAAGTGACTGTTCATTGTTAAACTGCAACAATGATTTATTTGTTTCTAAATGCCTCCATTGGACACCTCGGCTCTTTAAAAACTTCAATAGCCTTTACTTATATAAAAAAAAGGAAATATTTGCACTATATAAATGACAGTTCCTCTTTAACAATGTGTGGTCATTAAATCCCAGTAGGTTAAGTAGTGTAATACAACAGGACAGTGATTCTCGCACAGTGATCGATGGGAAAATAAACATCTACTTTCACACTAAATTCATCCTTTGGGTAATATAAAGAGAATGTGTTCATAGGGAAAATGTGTGCAAGAGAACAGTATGTTACTATGAACTTCAAATGATAAAAATTAGGTTGAAGCGATTAGTATTTTAAGGGTTTTGTTGTTTTTGGTTTGTTTTTGTTGTGAGGAAGATTATTTACCAATATGTTCCTCACATTCAAAACATTTAATATCAGTCAAATCAACAGATTTCCGGGTTGTGACACATCAAACATTTCAAGTGAAACCAATTGCTCAAACCCAAACATGCTCTTTTTGGTTCTTAAATCTGCGTGCCATTCCTGGCACCAGGAAAAAAAAGGGGGGATGGAATGGAGAATAGTCTTTTTTTTTATATCAGGCAAAAGAAGTAGGTTAGTGGACAAGAGGCCTGACAATCATGTGGGTTGGAACTCCTGCCAAGTCAGAAGATATTAAAAAAGGATGACTGATGTTAAAGGAACACTATAGTCACCTAAATTACTTTAGCTAAATAAAGCAGTTTTGGTGTACAGATCATTCCCCTGCAATTTCACTGCTCAATTCACTGTCATTTAGGAGTTAAATCACTTTGTTTCTGTTTATGCCGCCCTAGCCACACCTCCCCTGGCTATGATTGACAGAACCTGCATGAAAAAAAAAAACTGGTTTCACTTTCAAACAGATGTAATTTACCTTAAATAATTGTATCTCAATCTCTAAATTGAAGTTTAATCACATACAGGAGGCTCTTGCAGGGTCTAGCAAGCTATTAACATAGCACGGGATAAGAAAATCTTAATTAAACAGAACTTGCAATAAAGAAAACCTAAATAGGGCTCTCTTTACAGGAAGTGTTTATGGAAGGCTGTGCAAGTCACATGCAGGGAGGTGTGACTATGGTTCATCAACAAAAGGGATTTAACTCCTAAATGGCAGAGGATTGAGCAGTGAGGCTGCAGGGGCATGTTCTATACACCAAAACTGCTTCATTAAGCTAAAGTTGTTCAGGTGACTATAGTGTCCCTTTAAGGAGACAGACACAAAATCTTAATTTTGTTCACATACCAAATGAAGTGACCAATAGAGGTAAAAAAAGGAGGCTTCCAAGCAGGATTCTTCTAGACACTTTGACTTCAGCTACTGACGGGAGACAGACCAGCAGTGATCCGGTGTGTTTTATCCTTGCTGTATTGGAGCGAGAAATAGCTTGGGTCATTGATTCCAGTGCGAGACTAGCTGTAGCTTGAGGACTGCAGACACCTTCACAGCCATTGCTGCCACCACCACAACCACTTTTAGTAGCATTCAGCCTCAAGATAGGGATAAGCAGCATGACCGTTAAGTCTGATTCACCCACAAGGAGGCAAATTAAGGTTTCTCAGCCTTATCATGCTGCTGTAGTGCATGCTGGTGCTTCTGCCAACACTGGCAGTTTCTTCTAGCACAGCTAGGTAAAGGCACCTGCCTTTTATGGTGGATGAAGCAAGGTATCGGTGAAACGAACCAATGCCAGTGTTGCCATCGCCTGTGGTACTCCTTATTTCTTGTAGCCCTTCCCAAGAAGCAACTAAGGTAGAGGTCAGCAGATACTTTATCAGTGCTATCAGAGCTACAATTTTTTGAAGAGGTTGAGCAGAGTACCCAAGTAGAGCCCCTAATGCACTGTTTTTGTGAGGAGTAATCTAGTGATGAGCTCACACTCTCCTCACCACACCAGACATCTGTTAAAGTCTGCCCAGAAGGAAATCTATTATGATACAGAGGAATTAGAAAAGGAGAGTCTGTAAAAGGCAATGCACTAATGCATTATTTTCTGGATCAACTGTGCACTCGCCACTTTGTCTATCTCTGCAGTAGAATAGCCTAATTTACTTGAAACAGTTGGAGCATCATCTCCTATTTGTACCATAATAATCTCACTTAGCAAAATTATAATTAACCACCAACTTTCTTCTCATTAGCATTAGTCAACCATGTGCTAGTTTAGATGCTAGTGTTGTGACAGCTTCCAAAAATGCAAATCCCCCTGCATCTTTATCAGCCACAAGGCTCAGGTTGAGATGGATAGATTGAACCAGAGCAAAATTTGCCAAACAGCCTCCCAGACTGGAGTTGAATTTTGTATTAATGCGGTTAGCAGTTTGTTGGCAGCAAGTGAAGTAGCAAGCACCCAAAAGGAGAATATTGCCTCTGAAATGATTAGCACTTACCTGGCTGGATCCACTGGGAAGAGAAGATGAGCGTGTGGCTTGCTCTGTGCCTAGTTATCCATCGGCTATTATGTCCACTGACCATTGTACCCACAACTGATGGAGAAAATACTTGGGTTACTCTGCTCTTCGGTGTACTACTTGTGGTGTAATTTTTCCCTTCAAAGTTCTTATTAAATGTGTAAAACTATTCTAAAAACTGTGGTGATGAAAAAATAATTACATTCTCCTGCTACTGGGCTGCTGTTCCCCTTTTTTTTTTTTCAAAGGCCTTTAAATTGTAGTGATTTTGCCCTGCCTGACTGACTCTTGAGGTGCCTGCTACCTCCACAGACACAGTAGGCATAAGCTGATAGCGCACAGTTTTTCCTGCACTAAAGGACAGTCACTGATGAGAGGAGGAGGGGAGGAGGAGGAGAGCTCCCCTGCCCGGCGCTGGAGAAAGAGGTAAGTTTAACCCCTTTCCCCCTTCCAGAGCCGGGCGGGAGGGGGTCCCTGAGGGTGGGGGCACCCTCAGGGCACTATAGTGCCAGGAAAACGAGTATGTTTTCCTGGAACTATAGTGGTCCTTTAAGTAATCTTTGGTAGAGACTACAGATCCGCCCCAGAAAAACTGATGACACCTCTATAGGCTGCATCCTCTATCGGCACCAATACAATTTTAATGCATTTGATAGATGTTGGCCTCATTAATGTTATGTTATTTTTGCATGATCAAATCTTTATAGTCTTTGTACATAAAAAAATAAAATAAAAAAAAATAATGTTTTGCCAAATGTTTCACTATAAGCTTGCCTCCTTAACTACACCTCCTCACTCCAGGAAAAGACTGTATTAAATGTATATAATCATCTTTACCCATTGATAGCAACTTTTAATGTAGGTAGGCGTTTAGTTCAGATCTCTCTTTGAAAGGATAAGTCACCCAGAGAGACAAAGGATAATTTCTCGGACTGTCTGCAGCCAGGTTGTGAATTCAAAGCAGCTCACTCAGGACTGTTAAGGGAGGTGCTATGTACCCACACTCTGATGAGGAAGTCATTCTGGCACAAAGGGGCGTGGCTAAAGAGAAACGCTTCACCTGCAGATTTTATATATATATATAAATATTTAAGTAGGGAAAAAATATTGCATATTAAAATTACATCAGAACCTATCAAATGCAATGCAGCTGTATCGAATGCAATGCAGCTGTCTGAAGTGTCCCTTTAATGCAATATTAGCAAATGTACATAAAAAGAATACAGACACAATGTTTAACAGCTATTCAATCTTTGTCAAATATGTAAAAGAACCAAACAAAATCCATTAATGGTCTAGATATAAATCTCTATTCTTCCAAGATAATTATTCCAGTTCATCTATTTATACCCTAAATTGTAAATGCAATTTTAACTCTCACTTCAGTGAATAATCCATTTACATTAAATGCAAGCTTTGTTAGCATTGTAAAAAATCAGGAATAATGCAAGTTTCGTACATTTTATCTACTCCAAGAGGCCTTAAAGAACATACATTGCTATGCGCCATTTGATTATATGTGTTTATCTGTTACTTGTTCTTTAAAAGATCATTTCTACAATTTCAGGGTGCTTGGGGTACTGACTGAGGAACTAATTGAGTAACAACCATTGTCAGCTACAGGGCTTGTCCTAAGTAGAGCACTAGCACCACAACCAATGATCCGAACATTCGTATTTAGCTACCTACTTATCTGATCAGGTACATTCCTACGTACTTGGAAACAACAGTTATGGTAAATGTGAAGTAGCAATGTTACCAGGGTCCTTTCCCGTCCCGACGTTCCTTTCTTTTCTGTATCCCTCCTCTGTTACTTAGTTAAATGAAAATGTAAAATGCAACAAGTTAACGGTAAATGTACATCACTCCAGAACATTATGGATAGCTACTTATGTACTATAAGCAAAAAGTGTTAAGGCACATCTTCTGCAATGTCATACCTACATAGTTGAGATCACTTGCATTGTCTAATGGCTGAATTGCCTTGACAACTGGGTTATTTCCGCTCAATTACGGTTATTCCTGTTCAATAACTGTTTTTTATTTACGGACTACTCAATGTGTGACAAATGTGAAAAGCAAGAGACGTGATGTACACTACTATTCTGTCTGAATCAATAAAAATGATATATGATGAAAAAAACCTTTGTTTTGTTTTTGGTTTAAAAAAAAATTAGATTTAAAACATGCAAGACATATACATTTTTCTCTGATGCACGCAAAAACACTTTTAAGCTGTTTTCCATCCTATGTCAAGGGATTTCTGTGTATTTTTATTGTTCTAGACAATAAAAGGCATATGAAATCCTTGCAGGGGAACATGAGTAAGCTGAAATTTAATAAACAAAAACCAGCTGCATGGTAAAAAAAAAAACAATGAAGCAAAAAAAACAAACAAAAAAACACCCCAAACCTTTTTAATGATTTTTTTCTTACTTTAATAAATAAAGCAAGCTAGAGACATGTACATTCATACTGAATAACTGAAGATTATTTTGTCGCCTGTCTCATTTTACTTTGTGTATCGTCATCACATAGAAGCCCTGACAAACTGGCTATAAAAACCGCAATGCATCAACGATCAAAGCTGAACTTTTACTTCCTAAAATTCTGAAAATGCTTGATTTCTGCTGGGAATAGAACATTGTCCATCATTCCAATTTTATTTCTCCTAAGTACTTTATCATGACTGAAGATCATTTTAACAATTTAAATGCTCAACTAATTTTAACAGACTCTTGGACCAACGGTTACACATGAACCTAAACATAATTAAGGTTTATTATGTCTTATAATATTGTAAAGTGCTATGGAATATGTTGGCGCTATATAAATGCTGATAATAATGTCCAAAAGGCTCCTGAGAAGAATGAAGTATACTCTAGCCTGTCTGATTGAGATCATGTTCCATTTTGGCCCCATGCATTCATGCACTCTGTGCGCCATCACAATTGTAGTGAAAATATGTGACATAATAGGGATCAGTGAGAAAAGTGCTATGCTCACAGGAAGCAGAACTATAAGCACAATTACAGTATTACACTCTGTGCTAAACTCAAAATACCCTGCAAGTCATTACTTCATTGATGTCAGTGCAGAAAAAAAATGATTCTATTAACCATTTAAAAGTTAATAAACAGTGCACCTTAAAGAAACACTCCAAATACCATAACCACTACAGCATGTTGTAGTGGGTTACAGTAGCTTAGTGCCCACACCGTATGTAGTAAAATAATTTTAGATCAGTTTGACGTCTAACCTGCAGACAGTATGGCAACCCCTCCAGGCCTCACTCAGCAACCAGGAGAGCTGGAAAGGGTGCTTACGGCCTTCCATTAACTCTCTTGAGTTAAGTTCTGCAGTACATGGTTAGCTCATCATAAACAAAGTAGGGAAACCTCTGCTAAAAAGACAAATTATATTCTGTCTGGACCCTATTTTGTATGTATTCTTTTTGGAAGGGGAAACCTTTGGGGCAATATCTTCTCTCATTAAGAAAAGTTGTTTACTATTAGGCTGGTGAGATAGCTCAGTGGGCTAATGCATCATCAGTTGAATCTGTTCAGCCCTTCGGTTGCAGGTTTGGATCCTGGCAGGGTTGACTCAGCCTTTCAATCTTTGAGATAGATAAAGTGAGTACCATTTAATTGGGTAATAGTACCAACCCCTGGATGTTGGGCTAAGGAACATCTCCAGGATGTACCTGAAAAGTAATCTGAATGTACCTTTCCTGGTTTTCTCACTCTATGCACTTTAGATTGTGATTATCATTTTGCATGTTAGTTCATTGCATGAAAAGACTCATGTGATCTCGGCACTGCTGAGCTCCCTCTAGTGGTTTTGGTGCTTGGGTGAAATGTAGTGGTTATGTTTAACAGAGTGTTGCTGTAAACAGATTTTATATTCAATAAATGTTTAAGTTTTTTTTCTTTTTTGTATGAATAAAATCATACAAAAGATTAGGAAAAGGAGGAATGAAAAACCATTAACATTTAAGGGTGAAATGTGCAAATGAAATCTGCTTTATTTGCTCAGTATAAAGGACATAAAGACTGGGTATAATATGTACAAGTGCCTTGCACACATGGCACGGTGTAAAAATGACACTGCGTCAATAACATAACCACCACCCATAGCCACGGTCTATGGAGGGTTGAGAAAAATCATAGTAAATGGGCTGTAGTCTGACCAGGTTTTTGGTTCAATTGTGCTCCGCTTCTATACCAGTAAACAATGAAAGGGGAGTACAAAAAAGAGGAGTCTCATGCAGAGTGTGCTACAGGATAATAGGTGTAATCCCTGTAGGGCTCTCCAGTAATCCACTAGTTGGTGTTTAAAGAGTTATTCAGTAGCCTAGAGATCCCTTGTACAGCTAACCTGGTATTATGTGCTGTAGAGTCCTCCACATGGTGTAGCGGAACATTTAGATCACCACCCACTAAGACTATGCCCTTTGTGAAGGTGGTCTGTGAAGTGAGTGTCTTCTGCATATGTGCAAAAAGGTTTAAAGTTAAGAGCGTATATTTTCAACAATGTATATTGTTAAGATCCAATACAACCCTACAAAAATAAATAACTTCCCTCCATGCAATAAAACGACAGCCTGCTTCACAAACCGCGTGCGACCAGAGAACAAGATAGCCACTCGATTGCAAAAATAGGCCTGTGGAACACTACGATCTCAGAACACTGGTGTCCTCTGAAGTGCGTTTCTTGGACAAAAGCAATTGACACTTTATGTGCCTTAAGATTGCTCAGAAGTCTAGACCTTTTTCAGGAATGCTGAGCCCCCTAGTGCTGGTTGTGTATAAGACCAAAGCCGCTGACACAGAAAAAAAAAAGAAAGAAGGGGGGATAAGAGAGAAGAATGATAGATAGGTAGAAAATTTAAAATGTAAATAAACACCCTAGGGACCCTGACCGAGTAGGGCCAAACTATATCGGGTACACCAGATCCAGACTGAAACACTGCAGCCCATGAGTAGGGTGCTCAGAGGAACAGATGAGAGTTCGCCCAATGGGGGTAGGAGCTTCAGACCCCTACTCCCCTGTAGTTACACATAGCTGAAGGAGTGAAAAAAATATAAAAAAAAAAATAGGTCTCACTGTCTTACTCCCTCGGTGGACCAGAGGATCTATACTAAGCAGTGCAACAGCAGTGTGTGCATACATACACACACACTATATACATACATTATTATATATATATATATATATATATATATACACACATACACACGCATACACACATACACACACATACACACACATACTATGAACTATAGCATCCCTTCCCTGTCTATTACTGGAAATTCCATTGAATGTCACCAAAATGTGTGTTAATATACATTTAAAATTGAGCCTCACTTAAATAGATTAAGGATATAGCAGTTGGCACAACAATTCAATTGTGCCCTGGCAGTTCAGTCTCTCATAAATACTTTATTTATGCAGATGTAAGAATTACTTGTTATTTTATAAAGCATAAAAACGGTTAAAAAGTGCAGGTGCCTTGTTAATGAGCAGTGTATTGGAAAGTTCCTACCAAGAACAGCTGCGTGTCTCCCCAGCTTTCAATTATCAAGGAAAGAACCTGTCTTGGCCAGGTCCTGATGAAGGTCTCGTAAGAGCTCAATGAAAAAGATTCCCATGCATCTTACTGAGAGGGGGTCTTCTACAGTCTCATCTATTCACATAAATCTCCTGAATCTAGTTTGCTTTTCACTGTCAATTCAATGAACAGATTATCCACTTTTTTTTCTTCAAATAAATGTTCTATGCTATAGACGGGATGAGAATACATACTAAATTGTGTTTGTGTTGATTTTGCCATTTCCACTGTGAAATACATGCTACATGCAAGATATTGTTGGGAATATAGTTTTAGAACTTTCTGGTATTATGATATCATTTTATATTCATTTTAAAAATGTTTTGATGACAATATAGCCAACTAAAGTCATTTCTCAAACAGACACCAAACACCATAACACTTTAGCAGTTTTGGTGTATAACATCATGCTCCTGTAGTCTCACTGCTCAATTATCAACAAATTAGTTAAAGGACCACTCTAGGCACACAGACCACTTCCGCTTAAAGGACCACTATAGTGCCAGGAAAACATACTCGTTTTCCTGGCACTATAGTGCCCTGAGGGTGCCCCCACCCTCAGGGTCCCCCTCCCGCCCGGCTCTGGAAGGGGAAAGGGGTAAAAACTTACCTTTTTCCAGCGCTGGGCGGGGAGCTCTCTGCCTCTCTCCTCCTCCGTTCGCCCGCCCACTGAATGCGCCGCGCGCAACAAGAGCGCGGCGCATTCAGCCGGTCTCATAGGAAAGCATTTACAATGCTTTCCTATGGACGCTGGCGTGCTCTCACTGTGAAAATCACAGTGAGAAGCACGCAAGCGCCTCTAGTGGCTGTCAATGAGACAGCCACTAGAGGGAATAGGGGAAGGCTTAACCCATTAATAAACATAGCAGTTTCTCTGAAACTGCTATGTTTATTAAAAAATGGGTTAACCCTAGCTGAACCAGGCACCCAGACCACTTCATTAAGCTGAAGTGGTCTGGGTGCCTAAATTCCTTTAATGAAGTAGTCTGGGTGCCAGGTCAGCTGAAGCAACCAATTTATTTTGCCAAACATAGCGGTTTCAGAGAAACTGCTATGTTTGCCAAAATGAAGTTAAAGCGCTTCCACCCATCTCTAGTGGCTGTCTCACTGACAGCTGCTGAAGCTGGCACAAGTGATTCTCACTGTGATTTTCACAGTGAGAGTATAGCGATCCATAAAACTTTGTGTAAATGCTTTCCTATACGTAAACTTCAATCACGTGGCATGGCTGTGGCGCCAGCGTCGCATATTTCAGCTGGGGGAGAACAGGAGGAGGAGGATGAGGAGGAGGAGAAGCTCACTTGGCGCTGGAAAAAGGTAAGATTTAACCCCTTTCCCCCTTCCAGAGCCGGGCGGGAGGGGGACCCTGAGGGTGGGGGCACCCTCAGGGCACTATAGTGTCAGGAAAACTAGTATGTTTTCCTGGCACTATAGTGGTCCTTTAACAAACTTTATTTTTGCAGCCCTGGACATATGTCCCTGCATGGGACTTGCACAGCCTTCCTAAACATTTCCTGAAAGAGAGTCCAATCTTTTTAGCTTCTCTTATTGCAAGTGTGCTTCATTTAGATTTTCTTTTCTTTTTTAATCTCCTGCTCCAGTTAGGAGCCAACAGTAGCCTCCTGTATGTGACTAACTTTTTAGTTTAATTTTCAACAACTTTTTGGTACAAATGATGATAACTGACAGTTCGTATCACCAGTTATTTTTGTTTTTGCAATGTTATGGACATTTGTGAACATGCTAAATTTTTGTGCTGTCCAACTGGATGTCTGAATATTTTGGCCACTTTTTCCAACAGAAGATTGGCAGAATTTTACCACCACTATGAATCTGGCAGTCTTCTGAAATGAAAATCGGCAGAATTCACTTTTCAAAACATTTTGATAAATATCCTCCACTTAGCTCTATAAATTAAACCTATTGTCATGGGGACTGTGAGTCATAGCAAGGGAAGGTGTGTCTAGGGCAGCATAAACAAAGTTATTTAACTTCTAAATGGCTGAGCACCGAGCAGTGGCAACGTAGAAGCATGATCTATACACCAATACTGCTTAATTTGTTATTTAATGGTTAGATTGTCTCTTTAATAAAGTTAATTCTGATATGGTTCAGGATCTGAAGTAACAATGTATAGATGAATCCCATATGGTTATGTTTTTTAGGAATAATATCACTGTGGATGTCAAAGTCAGTTCACACCAGGTCCAGAAAGTAGGATGTACTTCTGGCCCAAAAGTGATGAAGCTGATGAACCAGTTTTTCCAGTAACAAACTGGTTCATCTTATAGCACAGTTAATTACATTATTCTGCATTTGTTTAAGAAATCTGTACAAATAAGTATCGGATACCATTCTCACCATAACATTTTGCAAATACTACATTTCATCACCTGGCATTTTAAGTGAATCCATCCTTATTTAAAAGTAATTCCACAACTTTCCAGCGGATTTGGGAACCATGGGACACTAGCTTAATGGGCTCCGGCGGAGATTGAGGGACTGAATAGATAGAAAAGGAGCTTAGCAACACCAGCGAACCCAGGGTGATAGACTCTAAAAGCCTAGTCACCCCCCCCGCCAAATTGCCTGGTTTAAACATAAAATCCACGATGTAAGGCACAGGGCCGTCTTTAAGGAGGGGCAAACGGGGCAGCTGCACTGGGCCCAGTTACTCATGGGGGGCCCAAAGCAGCTGCCCCGTGGGCCCCGTCGCCTGCAATAAAAATAAATTTTTAAAAAATATTTCCCTACCTAATGGGCCCGCGGTGCTAGTATTACGGCTGCACCGGGGACCGCACACTAAGGGGGCCCACCGGGTGGCCCATACCTTTAGGGCCACCCAGTGAGCATGTTCCAGCAGGGGTCCGGTTGGCGCTGTGGCCCTTTAACAGCGCGACCGGGCCCCTTGCTTAACGGCTGCATGGGAGGAAGTGACGTCCGCGAATCACTTCCTCCCACCTCAAAGACATCGGGCCGCCCGGGAGGCTGCTGAGCCAGCATCCAGTGAGGAGGGGGAGCAAGAAGAGCCAGACCCCCAACTCCCAACTACCCCAGCCAGCACATTGGACCCCAGGGAAGGAATCCTCTTTCAAAGGTAGGAAACTGAAGAGTGTCTGTCTGTGTGTGTGTCAGTATGTCTGTCTGTGTGTCAGTATGTATGTCTGTGTGTGTGTCAGTATGTATGTATGTGTGTGTCAGTTTGTATGTCTGTGTGTGTATGTATGTATGTATGTGTGTGTCAGTTTGTATGTGTGTGTGTGTCAGTTTGTATGTGTGTGTGTGTCAGTTTGTATGTGTGTGTGTCAGTTTGTATGTGTGTGTGTCAGTATGTATGTCTGTGTGTCAGTATGTATGTCTGTGTGTCAGTATGTATGTCTGTGTGTGTGTCAGTTTGTATGTGTGTGTGTCAGTTTGTATGTCTGTGTGTGTCAGTTTGTGTGTCTGTATGTATGTCGGTGTGCCAGTCAGTATGTCTGTGTATGTGTCAGTATGTATGTCTGTCACAGTGTCTGTGTGTGTGTGTGTGTCAGTGTGTATCTGTATGTTGTCAGTATGTATGTATCTGTGTGTGTGTGTGCCAGTGTTTATACATGTGCAAATATCTGTATGTAGCCAATGTGTGTATCTGCATGTGTGTCAGTGTTTGTATCTGCATTTGTCAGGTTATGTATCTGTGTGTCTGTATGTTGTCATTGTGTCTGTCTGTGTATCTGTATGTTGTCAGTGTATCTGCGTGTGTGTGCGTGTGTGCATCTGTGTGTCTGCATGTGTGCCAGGTTGTGTGTCTGTATGTGTGTGTGTCAGTGTGTGTAAATGTGTCTGTATAGCTGCATCTGTATGATTGTGTATATCTGTGTATCTGCAAGTGTTTCTGTGTGTGTATGTGTATCACAGTGTGTGTGTGTGTGTGTGTTTGTGACAGTGCATGTGTATTTGTGCATACATCTCAGCATTCAACACTACACGCAAATACACACCTGCATTCAAACTTCAACACTACATATAAACACACCTCTTTTTAAACAACAAAATTATATATAAACACACCAGTGTATTCATAAACCAACACTACACATAAATGCATACTTGCATTTAAATGCCATGTCCACATACAAACACACCCCTACATTCACACAAACATACTCCATACAAAAACATGCTTACACTCAAACACACAAATACTGCTCAGTGCTAAATATAACCCTGCATGCATGGGAAAATGGTAGCGCCCCAGCTGTCAAAGCATTGTTGGAGTTGCATGACAGATGGGGATCTACCTTTTGCCCCCTCTTGCCCAAAATAATTAATGCACCAGAGCCCTCTCTACTTTACGTCTGCCTCTGCGTTGGGGTGAGGGGCATGATTGCATGCCAGGGAGGGGACGACCGGGTTCAGGGGGCCCAAGCAAATGTTTGCCCAGGGTCCAATCCATATTAAAGATGGCCCTGGTAAGGCAGGGCACAAAGCAAGCACAAAGAGGAATGTCATGTAAATTAAAGTTATATGTTTGTATTGATATGAATGACCTCTCAAATATTGGCTTCTGCGTAAGCCCAAATGTCGGCTTGAGCCCGCTTTACCTATCGTATGAAAAATAAAGAATTATAAAAAAAAAAAAAAGTAATTTAAGTAGATTAATAGATATTCTATCAATATAATAATTGTTTTGTCATACACATGCTGTTATTCTACATGTAGCTTTGAATTCAAGAGTAGCTCCATTGTTTGGCTCAGACGGGTAAGAGAAAGGTAGAGGGCAGTGTTTTTTTTTGTTTTTTTTTGTTTTTTTAATGATGTGTACTTGGCGGCACATTGTAAGGCATGTTAGAACAACTTCCTCATTGTTGTCCCTTCGCAAGCCGAGCTTTAGACCGTCTGCACATTTCACACCAATGATTACGTTTTCTAATGAATCTCTGATGAACTGCACGTGAGGCCTTGGTGGTCTTTCTCAATGCTGTACAGCCCAAGCCAAAAATGTTAATGAAGAAATAAAGGTATTTTGTTTTTAAATTTTATCATGCACTGTTTGGGCATTTTATTTCTCCCTGTCTCCTTGGCTGTGTTGATTTAGGAAAGCTGCAGTACAGGTTCAGAACCTGCTACATTATAGGGACAACTATAACAAGTTCAGGCAGCCACAATATACGGTTTTCTACTTTGCCCACTGTATTGTACTGTTTGCTGCCCTTAATAAATCAGTTTTCACATCATCTAACCACTGGTGGTTGAAGTTTTCCTAAAATGCAACAACCCTGGAGGTAATGGGAGTTTGAACTCTGAGACTCTAATGAGGTCCAATGTTAGAGTATTTTCACCTACACATATGGAGAGATTTTAGGTATATACTTATTTTTTTTAAAATCATTAAATATTTGTTCTACAGCCTGCTATTTTATTTTCATTGTATTGCTTAGTTTTGCATTATATGCTATTGGCAAGGGTTGGTAATGGGGATGTTGGCTGCATCTTCAAACCGTTCTTCAGCAGATTGTAATAGCAGGAGATGCCATGGTATATCTTGGTACAGGAATAACGCAGCAGGCAAGAATTGTGCAGGCCTTTACTAGTTCGGTGTTGGTGATGGTCTGCAATCACAATGTTCACCAAGCCTGGAGTGACCTATGACATACCGTCAGGGGCGTACCTAGAGCATTTGGCACCCGGGGCGGATCCTGTGCTTGGCGGGTTCCTCTTTCTCACCCTTCCTCTCCTTTCTCACCCCCTTTCTCCTCTCTCACCCTTTCCTCCTTTCTCACCCCCCCTTTCTCCTCTTTCTCACCCTTCCCTCCTTTCTCACCCCCCCCTTTCTCCTCTTTCTCACCCCCCACCCACCCGCCGCCCTATCCCTACTTGGCTGACATAATCAGAAGTGGTTATCTGAGCCAATCACAAGAAAGCATTGGATTGACTGAGCTGGTCAAGGAATTAGATCAGGGGCAGAGCCAGCATAAGCCAAACACAGCCCTGGCCAATCAGCATCTCTTCAGTGCGTCTCTATGAGGAAATTTCAGTGTCTCCATGCAGAGGGTGGAGACACTGAACGTCAGTGCTGCACATTGTGCAGCAATGCCCCAGGAAGCACGTCTGGTAGCCATCTGAGGAGCGGCCAGAGGAAGTGTCCCTAAACAGTAATATAAACACTGCCTTTTATCTGAAAATACAGGGTTTACTGCAAAAAGCCTCAAGGGAATGATTATACTCACCAAAATAAATACAATAAGCTGTAGTTGTTCTGGTGACTATAGTGTCTCTTTAACCATCGACTTATGAGTAAAAGATTGTTTAACCACAGTTCTAGTACAAGGTGTATACAAGGAGAAGTAAAGCAGCTATGCACTCTGTTTTCTACCATGACAATTTGGTGAGATAACTAGAATATATTCAGACACGTGTCAAGTTTACCAAATGCCCACAGAAATGTGAAAGAAAATTAAATGTTTTTTCCTATTTTATATTCTCAAGAAAATGCATCTGATCCCAGGGTCTCTTAGTATGGGAAATTGTAAAATACACCATAGTTTCACAGACATTTTCCGCAATGCAGTACGCGAAAACATTATGGCCAGTTTACAGAAAAATCTCTAAAAGGATTCTGTATGCAAAGTGCAGTTTTACACAACACCATGCCATCTAAATGGTTAATTCAACTCCAATAACTAGCTATAGGAAAAGGAAAAAAAAGTCTGTCTCACCCAGAATAGCACAGGAAATCAACGTAATCTATCTATCACTTTTCCGTATTTAATGACTTTTCCTTTCACTGCTCCAAATACAGTGCCGAAAGCTTGCTTGAGAAGTGCGATTTTCCCACATAGCTCGTTCACTCAACAAAACAGCATTTGTATTTGTCTATTATAGACCGGAATGGACCTGACTAACGCATTGGTAGTTGGCTGGTTTCAGTTGGCCTCGGTTGTATAGGAGTACTGCCATGTCAAAAGTGATGTAATTACAATAAACAGTATCTGCAAAGCAGCAAAACAAATTAACAGGGGGTCAAAACAATGACTGTTAGTTAGATCAACTAACTACCTCACAAAATAGAAGTCCCGTAAGCAAAAAAGAAGAAAAAAAAAGGTGAAAAACCGTGTGCCCCAATCCTTCATTTCCAGCCTGATATCAACACCTGACCACATGTGATGAAGAACTGATGTACTTCCAAATGTGTAAGCGTAATAAAAATTCCACGCACCTAATCAATAAAGCAAGTAATAAAAAATGGATTCTATTTTCACTCATTTTATCTAAACTTTAAAAACGTTAAAATAACCTTTTTTCTGCATTTTTAAATGTTATCTATAAAAAAAAGTTGGATTTTTTTTTATTTTACTCAGATGCTTTTCAGACATTTTTATATTTAAAATTAAAAACAACTCCTTTTAGATTTAGATTATAAATATTGTACATATACATGTTAACATCTCTGGAGTTAATCCCATCTGTTTCTGCTGGTAGATGCCATTGTGGATGCCGCCTCGCGCCCTAGGTTTGGGTCCCCAATGTGTCTTATTGTTCCCATAGATCCCATACCTTGTGGAAAGTGTTCAGTGTGTTTCTCATTTGGGCAGTAAGTTTGTCCATTAAGTAATTATCCCGTAACTTTGCCTTAACCAGGGATACCTGTGGGAGATATGGGCATGACCATTTTTGTGCCAAAGCCCTATGGGCTCATAGATAAATCATGTTGAGGAGCTTTTGTTCATTCTTGGTGAGGCCCTCTGTGGGTCGTGATAAAAGACATGCCCACAGGTCTGGGGCCATTCTTCTCTGTAGAATCTGTGAGCTTAAATCCACTATTTTGTGCCAGTAGCTCGACACCCATGGGCACTCCCACCACATGTGTACATATGTGCCCCTCCCTCTGCACAAGTGCCAGCAGTCATTCGTAGGGATTAGTTTCATATGTTTCTGTTTGACTGGGGTCATGTACCATCTGAAGAATGTTTTATATGATTGCTCCTGGAGTGTTACGCATATTGTGGTTTTGGTGCATGCTTCCCAGATGTCCTGCCAGTCTGTTCCCTCCAGGACCTCCCCCAGGTCGGCCTCCCATTGGTCAGTGGTTGCCTTCCACTTTTTAACATTACATTGTGTTTATGGGGATTTGTGGTCTGCCTTTTTGGAATAAACAATTGAGCAGAGACTGTGGGGGCATGGTGAGCCGCATCTCCATTTGCACCCTCACTTCCTGTTAGAGGTCTTGGTCCAGTCTGTACGACCAAGTCTAGATATGTGTGTTACTATCTCTAAGTTCATGCACAGTATCTTTTTATACACTCTTGTTCGACAAGAAATGCAAAACATTTTTATACGTCGACATTTAAAGTGATGTAATCACGAGGAAGCACCTACCTCTGGATTTTCTGTTTATTTTGATTTGCTGTAGTGATGGATAATGTAAAGATGTAATAATATTTTATGCCTTTACGCATTGGTCAATGAACCACCTCTCTTAAAAAGAGAATGGAGAATGGAATATAAATAGAGAATAGAATACAGCCATCATAGTTCCAGACAGGGGTGCTACACCACATGGAACTAAAAACTTTAAAACATAATTGAGACACTATATGTATAGTTATTTAATATGTTTTCTGTAATATTTACAGTATTAATTAAAAATTTTCTTCTGCGCCTTAACTACTCCATCGTCAAATGTAGGAGATTTCAATATTTTTGTGCTCGCTACTATGAAACCAAAGATGTCTTGTAAAAACAATGACAATCTGAAAAAGTGTGAATAGTTACGTTGGCAAATACTCTCCTGTGAAATCCAGCCTTTGGAGTAAAGCCTGCCACAAAAAACAAATGTGTTCTCTTGGCCACACAATGAATGTTTTATTGTTGGAAATACAGATCTGGAGTAAAGATTTAAAAAAATAATAATTAAAAAAAAAAGGTTTGTTTTACAGAATATTATAAAAAGGGCTGCAGGAAGAGATTGAATTGTCTGCATGAGTGACCTGCAGTGGAACACTAACTTAGAATGCTTTCCCTTATAAGGAAAACTAGTATATGTGTTTACTGCCCAGGCTCCTTATTAAGGAACAGTTTATAATATTAATAAAGTGATGCTCTAAATCAGTAGTCTGCTTGTCTCATCTTTAACGAACATATGAAAATAACTTCTGTAAATTTGATAGGAATTACTCATTTTCTAAAGAAAATGCTTAATCAAGCCTGACAGAATATCAGAGATTTGGCACATGTTTAGGGGAAATTGTTTTTTAAAATGTTAAAGTGTTTTTGTATCATAGAGCACCATAACATTCCCAGCCACCCACTGGCACCCAAATATGTACAAAATTGAAATTGCTCTTTGAAACATCCACATTAGCAAATCGATTAGCATGGGCTCAAACAAACAAACAAAAAAACACCACCACAATGAGATTTGGAGATTACAGTGCTTAAGTAATATTGCGTCTTCTGAAATTTTAACCCATTTTCAAAATTTTAAATTCATGAACCACAATATATTTCTAACATTTCAGTGCCATCACCACAAGGCTTGTTCACTAAAACAGAGTCATAATAAGCAGACAACATACATTAACAATGAAATGACCTTCAAAAGCTAGTTTGAATGAATGTCTATTTCCATGGGAAGCAGCTTTTGGTTAGCGGGCAATAGTTGACCTCATAGGTAGGTAATGGTAAATACTTGTTACATATTTTATAGGGATTGTATAGGTACATTTTAGGTAAGATGCTATTTCATGCAAAAAATATATATAGGTTGGTGGACGTAAAGACTTTTAATAGCCACCTTGTGTCAGAGGTTTTGGATTACCATTAGCATTTCACTTCTCAAGCTCCCATCCCACCGAACCTTGCTTATGAACCCCTCAACCTTACAAGTAATAAAATAGGGTAGTTTATTACCACAGTTTAACAGATTCTAAAGATCCTTTTTTTTTTTGCAGTTTATGTACAGGAAGTTCAGTGCAGCCAATAGGTCTTTTTTTTTTTTTTTTTTTTTAAATTAGGTCAGTCCTTGCGACATTGACAGAACCTTGACCATCAGCAGCTTATGTCAATACATTTTTCTTTAAAAGCTTCGCTAATAGTGAATTGGAAGAGTACAAACTAACAATTTAAAAAAAAAAATTTTAGATTGACCTTCTTTAAAATGTTTGAAATGTTTGATATTAAAGTCTTCTTACATTAATTAGTTGGATTACTTGGATAAAAAAAAAGTCTATATGATAGCTATCAAACATGACTGCTAAAAAGAAATTTACCAGCCAGGTCAAAGGAGCACCTTTAGGTCAAATGTGGAACTGCACAAACATTCTGCTACTACTGCCATTCCTTTTCATTAACGACTCACTTCCTGCACGGATTTCTTGAATGTATTGTTGATTTAAGCAGACAGAACTCAATGAAGAATACTTCAAGGAAAAACTAAATTACAGTTAGCTACTTTTAATAATTCATTCATCTGAAATGCTTCGGGTACATTCGCATTCTTTATCCTAAAACAAAAGTCATGTTTAAAAACAATGTACACTGTTATATAGATCATATATTTTTATAACAGTTGTCATGTAACATCATTTTCCTCTCCTCCCTGCTAGTAGGAGAACTGGCTAATATGAACTTCCTGCTCATCATCCGTGGTCTCATACACATGATTTAGCGGTGTTTGCCTGTGGAACACTGTTAAAAATAGAAGCACAATGCCAAAAGTAAATTGTTCATATATATGTGCTTAGTTACTAAGGTTGCCAAGTTGCTAATTTTCTTACAATCATAAAGAGATCATGTCATTCACAGCTGCTGAACAACCCTACAAAATGCTATTAGTTTTATGCAATTCATATTTAATTTGATTATCGGTATTTAACATCAATATATAGCCAAATAACTGAAAATCTGGAGTTTTATATACATATGTTGTAAATAGTTTCATAGAGCGCTTTTTAATTTGTCCCCAAAGATAGACCACAGCTGCAAAAGACTATGGATAACTATGCAAAAGAACAACTAATGTGAAATGCCCAAAAAGATTTTTAAGTGGGATTTGTGGATTACAGATCAAACTGTAAGGTCATTTTTGGTAAACGTGATGGGGGCTAAATTTTCTACAAAGACGAATCCTATCAAATTACACAATAAACAAAGTTTTGGCTGTAAACAGACATCTACCGGTAACATATTTTTGATTACGATGTGTACCATATCATCATGAAAGATTACATTCAGTTTTAGCTTTAGTTTAAAAAAGCAATACCACGGTATACTTTCTAAATGTATTTAAAGTCCTTGTTACGAAGTTGTACATTATCCAGATTAATTGTTCTATTCTTTTTACATATATTGAAGTGAAAAAAAAAAAAATGTTACTATGATCCCAAAATTGACTTTTAAAAGGCACAACTAGGATTTATTTTTTAAACTGATCTTTAGCAAGCATCAGAAGAAAATAATTCCTAACTCTGAACACTGGTGAACATTGCTTCCGAAGGCAAGAATCTCTGTTTGATAATATTTAATTATTTTTCTTCAACCCTTAATTTTAGGCTTGGCAGTTATGTTAGACATTCCAAACAAATTATGTCATGAGTTTCCAACCTCACTTGGAGAAAATATTTTGTATAGGGCACACTTAATGTGACCTCACTTTTTTCCTGCACTCCTCATGTCAAAAATGTACAAGTCATCAAGTACCTATTTATATCAAGGCATGTATTCTTAATATAAGCTATTAAGTTATTTTCATCTGGTTTATAATTTATATCACTTTAGCATAACTTTGTTTGGTAACAATGTGTACATCCACATAAATGGCACAGCAATGGGGGCAAACATACCCCTTCCTTCATCATTCTACGTGGGTTTTAAGAAGTGTCCTAGATTTTGGAGTTTGAGTGTTCATACTCTTTAATTACGTATTATGAATTATACATAGAAGGTCTTTTCCTGACTTGATAATCTAACATAACTGGATACTTTTTTGCGTCTATGAATAATGGCACTATAACATGCTCTATTACCCTGCATCTCTGCATTATTTAGACCCATCCTTTTCTGTAAAACTGAACAGATGGCAAAACGTTCACCAAAACGACAGTACTTTTATTTTATTTTTAACTATAAGATAGTAACACTTATCCACATTAAATGCTCTGACCATTTTTCAACTTTACCGAAGTCATCTGCCATTTGGAATCCTCTACTGCATACCTTCCTTTTTTTGTTTTTAGTCTAACTAATCCTTGTTGTACTCATTTTCTCATTTATGGATTAGAAATAAAATAATTAGTATTGATTCAGACTATATCTGGCCATGTGTTTTTGTTACAATGACTACAAATGTATAATTGTTTTTATTAGACATTATAAATAATGTTCTCCTATTAAGCAACCCACCTATTGGTTGCCTTATGGTCCTTTATGCTGTCTATTTTGTGTATGTTCAGGAAGATACTAGACGGTTGAACTTACCACCTCTGTATTTGGAACAAATTTCTTTCATTGATGTACAAGAGCTATGGTATATAATTTATAGAAATTTTAACTTTTTTTTTTTTAAATGAACAGTTAATGGTTTAATCTATATAATTTTGTATTATTTTATTTAATTTACAATACTGTGGTTATCCAAGTAGAAGCGTACATTTCTTTTAGTAAGCTTAGCTCCCCTTGTTTGGTGGATTATAAACGAATCTTCTTTTTGCAAAGTTCAGCCAAGATTTTAGTTATTCTGTCTAGGAGTTTCAATTTAAGATCATAAATTGAAAGAGAATACTCAGTAATTTAGAGTCATTTAGATTGAATAGTTAACCTTCAGGTTTATTTTTATAATAATACATTTGTGTTTTTGTTCAGGCTTAAATGCAAATGGTATAGGTTCACTTTGTAATGGCGGTGGCGCTGTAGTGGTTATGGGGCTTAGGGTGTTCCTTTAGTAGTGGGGTCTCCAGTTCACTAATTTTTCATTTTAAATAATTATTATTTGCAGTAATTATTGTTTCAACTTCGTTCACTGTTGAATGAAGCAACATGACAGAAATATCACTTTATGTCAGAATCTGTGAGGATTTGCATAGAGCTTGTTAAAAAATGTAGATACATTTTTATCTTCAATCTTATTTGACAATTTCTGTAGAATAGATTCAGGACAGTGAATAGGCGATACGTGTGAAACGTGATGCTGTGCTATACAAGCTCATAGCACCCTGAGCAAAATTCAACAATGGAAGGGTAGTATGCGTACACCCATAGTAAAAGAACCAATTCCAACAATACGATGCCATCTTATGTCACAAAATGACAAATTGTAATTACCAGTTGATGGAATATATGGTATAAACTTGCAGTCAGGATGCAATTCCTAATAAAGCAAGGATTTAAATAGATTTTTCAAGTTTCCGATCTGGTGTTACATTGCTCTTCACATGCACACTACCAGTCAACTATGAAAAGAAAGTATTAATACGGCAACAATTTTCCTTATTAGCAATATGTCCAAGAGCAGAGCCACCAGCTGAGAACAACAGAACCATAAATATAATTTATAAATAGCATTCAGTCTCATCCTAAATTCTTTACATGCCTTATTTGGGCCAATATACAGCAGCCACTGCAAGGCATTATTTATGTCCATTTTTGGAAGCACAACATGGCTGGTTACTTCATGGTGTGGTAACAACGCTTGCCAGATATTACTGCCAGACAAGGGTGATATCCAATGCAAACATTAAAAGGATTATTTTAAAATGACATTCAGAGCCCTTGCAATTAATCACATTACCTTTCTACTTCTTGGCGCATTTCCTCCCGTTTCTGTCTCCTGAGCTCTCTACGGCGTTCAAAGTCATCCATGACGAGCTCTTCAGAGTTTCAAAATTTGGAATCTATATAAAATATAAGATGATTTAGTTGTAGGGTGTACTTTAAACTATCCAGGGCGTTATTCACAAAATCAAACAAGCTAGTTATAGTTGAGATCAAAAAGGATGAAACTGAAAATAAAAAATATTATTGGTCAAGTTTAATTTTTATTCCTCATTTCTATTCGGTTTTATTTTGCATTGCCATTATTCATTTTTCTCAAGTCACGGTTTAGTAGCTTAACTCCCACAAGAGGAAAAAGTACACTTGAAGGGACACAGACCTCATACACAAGATTAATAAAGCAAAACTGGTCTGGGTCTAGATGCCAGAACACAGAATGTCAGTGAGGCTCAGTATGCAAGCTGGTACTAATGCTTCACACATTGTCACATACACTACACCTACATTACTTTCTGCACCCCTCACTTACCCATACAAATAGCTTCCTCTCATCACCCAACACCTGGTAGTAACATAGACGTTTCATTATCACATTTATACAGACCCACTCCCCACCCCATGATTCTCACATCACGCATCCACACACGACACACATCCATCTATTGGATCACAGTGAGGTCTGGTGAATTATATACAGCTGTGTGACTGTGGATGGTGCAGTAAACAATACCCCATCAGTATGGTTGATGCTTTTATATTATTGTGCTATATATCTCACGTACAGCATTTAAAACAGGTGTATTAAATAGTTCCTACTAATATTAGACCAGGAACAAGTGAACCAAAAAGACCCTTTTAGGATTGTGAGACATATCACTGGTTTTTAGAATATTATTTATTTGTTGACAAAACAACTATATATTTTACCATTCAGGTTATTCTTATATTTTTTATTTGTTTATTTTTTGGTCCTGCTTTCTATTGTATTTTATTTTTCTATGGTATATTGGTTTTCCTACCTCAATTAAGAATACCTACTACCACTACTGCATCATATTTTACTCACACATCCCAGGTGGGAATTGTACCACCCAAGCTGTTAACAACAAGCAAATATATGCTCCCCTAAATGTGAGTACATTTTATTTTTACTTATTGAGTGTATTTCACATTTCAAACAGAGAGCACTATTTGTCTTATTTTTAGATATTATATATCCATTGAAAAATAGGGAGGAATACCCCTTTCCATCTATATCTGTGAGCGGGCATCCTTTACTAAGAGCTGTATTGGGATCTCCTTGTTTGTGTGTATTTATTCTATCCCGCTTTAAATTTAATTTAAAATTAAAATATTACCAAACAAACGATAAAACACTTCGCAGTCTTTAAAAATTACAAGGGATTTTACCCAAACAGCTTTTTCAAGCTCACTTGCTCAATGTATAATATTTCTGTTTTGTGCTTATTTAATGACCTGTTTATTATATAAAAAAAAATTTTTTTAATGAACAATAATAGTTAAAGGGGCAATATAGTCACCAGAACAACTACAGCTTAGTAGTAGTTGTTCTGGTGAGTATAATAGTTCCCTTCAGTCTTTTTTCATGCAAACACTGACTTTTCAGAGAAAAGGCAGTGTTTACATTGCCCCTAGGCACACCTCCAAGTGGCCAGTCCTTAGATGGCCAGTGGAGATGCTTCCTGGGTCAATGCTGCCCAAAAAAGCAGCCCTGACACTCTGCATGGAGATGCTGAATTTTCCTCATAGAGATGCATTGATTCAATGCATCTCTATGAAGAGGTCCTGAATGGACAAAATGGCATTTGGCCCTGCCCCCGTGCCTATTTTAGCCAATCCAATGCTTTCCCTATTTGGAATGATGTCACAAAGAGGGCGAAACCAGCGCCAGCAGTCCCGCGCAGCGCTGGAAATAAGGTGAGTTTTCAACTTTTATAGGGGGCTAAGGAGGGGGGGAAAGCCAGCTAAATGGTGGGTTAAGCACTATAGGGTCAGGAATAAATTTTTGTGTTCCTGACCCTATAGTGTTTCTTTAATAGTGAAGGGATTGTTATTTATCGCATTGAATTACAATCCCATCTTTCTATCAATTAACACACTAACAGCTAATGACATTTAGGACTTGAAAACAACCAACAACATTTATCAAACTCAAAACCTAAGCAATAACTAAAAACATTGCAAAATCATTCACACAACACATACACATGTGCAGGGTACCTAAAATGTCCATTTGAACACCTTAAAGAAACACACACTATAATGTATCATATTTAAATGAATGTTTTAAATACACTTGGTTAAAATATGAGTTAGGCCTATGAGTTAAGCCTGGGTAGAATACAATAACTTCCTCTGACTTCTGTTGTATTACTGGCAGTAAAGTGGGTAGTGACATTTTATTTGTGCCATATAATATGTGCCATAAAGTACCATAAAGTACCGGACGAAAGTCAGAAAATATTTTCAACTCTCAATTATAACATACCTTTAAATTACTCCAAAAGCAAAACAAAAGAATAAAACTTTTTATAACAGAATGAAACTACCACTCCACTATTTTGAAGTTTAGCGTAAATTTGTTTATGTAAAAGCTGGAGACCGGTTCCATGTAAGAACTGTCAATTCAGTAAAAAATTTACACATACATAGGATTTATGTCAGAAAAAAACCCAATCAAGTCTTAAAATTGATTTTCAAACTGATACAAAGATTCAACCAGTTGAGTTGTATGTTTTGGCAAAAATAATGTTTATATTATGTTACGAAGTACATGATTTATTGAAACTTATAGAGGGATATTTTTCTCACCATTAGACCTACGTTTCTAGACAAAACATTGCTCATTTAACAATTATTTTCATCTACCCACATATGTACTTGTGTTTCAATAAATTTGGCAAAGCTTTCTGCTTGGGTGTAAAAATGCACTTGTGCTATGAAAAAATTCTCTTTCCCGTGCTGAAGAACTCATTGGGGACTTAAAACTTGGGATTAAACAAACATTTTAGGTCATGTGAACGTACAATTGTGCTTTAAATTAGCCTTCACTGTGTGAAATGCCCCAAGTTTATATTTTTTAGTAATTCTTTATTTTTGGAAAAATGTAAAAATACATCTATTCTTAATAGGCCAGATTAACATAGGGGCCTATGGAGCTGCATCTTCATTGTCGTGCCCCTTTGATAAGTCCCTACAGTCTACAGTGGTTACTGTAGCCTCCACTGCTGCAGCCATCTATATCCCTCCTTCCAAGAGATTGGAGCATCAAACAGCACAAATCAGCTACCAGTGCTCACACTCTATGCTCTCATTGTATTCTTTCTTTTATTGAGAGGATATGATGTACTTTCATCTCGTGCTTCAGAAGGAGGCACTTCACACTGCCAGCACCATGAGAAACATTGAAAGAAATAAGTTCACTACTGTTTCCACACTGCCAGATCATCAGGGCAAGTGAAGTGCACCATAAGATATAGAACAAGATAGAATTGATGGGAGAAGGTTAGCATATAAGAAAAGGATATAAGAAGATAGTGGAAGTGCACTCAACCCACAGCAACGTTTCAACCCCTTGACAAATTGACAAATACCCTAAGGTGTTGAAACGTTGCTGTGTAGTTCCTGGTTCTAATAAAATTGCCTACATTTTGGAATTCGTTGGGAGTGCCTGGATTATTGTCTACAATTAATAAGAAAAGGGTATGTGATAATGGGTAGGGATATATGGGTTGGGAGATCAACATTAAAAGAGAGAAACAGAAAAAAAACTGCTACATCAGACCTCCAAACAGCCCTGCTTTGGCAGGGCAGTCCTGATTCTGGGGTACTCCAGGCCAAAGCTTCTAGAATAGCCCCACTGATTTAAAAATGTATGTGGACTGGCTGACTATAACAAAGCTAGCAAAAAGCTGACTTTGCCCACTGTGCAAATGCTCCAGCTGCTTTGGTCTCTCTACAGTGTGGTATATTCCCTCCCTACTATACTCATTACATCCATCTTTTCTCTGTCCCAGACTGCTTAGCAGGAACTACTGATCGCTAGTAAAAAAGGAGAGGAGTGGAAAAGTGAGTGCTGGGGGACACCAGGCAACTGTCCCTATAAAGCATAGAGCAAGCCAAGATTATATGTGTTCATGGTAAGCTCAGGGCACTGAAACACCAATGTTAACATGCCCTTAGTTGTCCGCCTGCACGATTGACCCCCTGGGTGGTTCTAGTGATGTGATTCGCGTCACTGGCCTATCTCCTTTTACTCCGCTAACCAGCATTCCATCTCAAAGGATGCCAATGTTGGGGTTATGGCTTTGGTTGAGAGATGAAAATGAGAAATTAGCATAGTGGACGTGTAATCTTATAAAGGCATCCTGTGAGTTTCCCTCTGGCACCACCTCCACCAGATACAAGAACAAATAACGGTCAGCTACGGAACTACCGAAGGTGCAGCAAGTGTGCACTGGGGGCCCTGCAAACTAAAGTGGTCCATCACCATGCACCCCGATCCAGCTACCTCCGCACTCCCATCACCCTAAGCCAGCAGGACCCAGGGAAGCTATGGAAAGAGGTTTTTGACAGTGTGTGTGTGTGTGTGTGTGCCAGTATGTGTGTCTTTGTATGTATGTATGTATGTATGTATGTATGTGTGTGTCTGGGAGTGCAAGTATGTATGCATGTAGCAGTGTATATGTATATGTGCACACATCCCAATAAACGCAAAGACTATATACAAACACACCCCTGCAGTTAAATGCCAAAATTATATACAAAACCACCCCTACATTTACACGCCAACACTACACACAAACATACCCCTGCATTCAAACAATACATAGAAGTACAACACTGCATTCTCAAGACAACGGTACACACAAATACACCCCAGATGCATGCATGAGCACACACCCACACCCACCTCCCATACAAAAACATGATTAATTTAATTTATGCACACAAATACAGCCCGCAAAGAAAATGGTAGATCCCAAGCTGGCACTAGAGGGAGGAGGGGGGCAAAAAGGTCTCAACAGGGCCCTCTCTATTTTGGTTCTGCCACTGATTACAGTTTTATTATTTTAGGTGGCAAAAATATAAATCTAGAGAGATCGCATTCCAAGTAAAACAAAACCAAAACACATGTTAAGCACGCACGACAGTGGTGGATGAGTGTAGGATCCTTTCTATGGTAAAAAAACCCAAAACCTTCAAAACATCCAGCCAAGTGAATAACTCTTTCCAGGAGGTAAGCATATCATTATCCAAGTCTACCATAAAGAGAAGACTTCACAAGAGCAAATACAGAGGGATCACCATAATGTGCAAACCATTCATAAGCCTCAAGAACAGAGGCCACAATAGAAAAATCATTGGCCATTGAGTTGGTGTCCAAATATTCCCAGACCCAACTATAGTAGATCAGTTTCCACAAAGCAGATACATTATTAAAAAAAAAAAAAGGCCATTCTTAAAATTTGAGTGTGCTTGCTATTAAGCAAGTACAGATGTCAGCAGTGTAAGCACACACGGCCATATCACGTCATGCCATGCCATTTCAGACTCACAGGAGTCTCTACACTCTGGCTTTCACAAACATGTGAAAGTTCCGTTTGGATCTGTGCCAATTAATTATCCCTCTCATCTTGTCTTGTTTATTATCAACGCATGAATAAAAACATGCATTTGATCTATGCCAATCAATGCTCTTATCTTATATGTTGGTTCTAGGAAAAACGTCGTACCATCCCTAGTGCTGGCCTATTTTATTACAAAAACTGACATCTGTGCCATTCAGTATTAAGAAGATATTATCAGCTATCACTTTACAGGAAAGCACATTTAATTTCAACTTATAATATATACAACATTGCTATCAAATAAAACAAAAGATACTTCCATGTTTGTTTCTCAGCAATTACTCCTTTTCCATATGCATTCTGGATAAAGATTAACAATATTGTGCCACTGTTAACTATGCATGCAACATTCTACAGTGGTTAAAGGAACACTATAGCGTTAGGAATACAAATCTGTATTCCTAACGCTATAGAGCCCCAGTCACCGTTTAGGTGACTAGGGCCCCATTCTGCAGCGAATAAATGGTTAATTTATTTGCTTACCTTAATCCAGCGCTGGGCTCCCTCGGCACTGGTGACCTTCCTCTTCCATCGACATCAGCTTCCGAGTGGAGCCTAAAGTGCATGCGCGTCCAGAGGCGCTCGCGCATTCAATCCCAAACAGTGGAAAGCTCAATGCTTTCCTATGGAGATCTTTTTTGACATTGGATTCTGTGAGGATGTTCAGTGTCAAATAAGTGCGGCTTACTTTGTGTAAATCACGGAAGCGGCCTCTGGTGGCTGTCAGGGAGACAGCCACTAGAGGCTGGATTAACCCTGCAGTGTAAACATAGCAGTTTCTCTGAAACTGCTATGTTTTCAGCTGTAGGGTTAAAACTAGGGGGACCTGGCACCCAGACCACTTCATTGAGCAGAAGTGGTCTGGGTGCCTATAGTGGTCCTTTAACATGCACTCACGTCAATATTAATAAGTTCAACAGGCAGCTCAAGCACTGTATCATCTCCCCGTCCCATATACTCAAGTGCTGAGTAAAAATGAGCTCCCGTCTGGATCCTCAGCTGTTGATTGGCTGCTGGTTTCAAGAAGGTCAATTTAAGAAACTACGTAGATTTAAATAACTATATTTCAGATTCAAGAACCATACACACAAAGAACCCTTCTTCGCATGTGAAATAGAAATTAAGGCACTACAGATTAGTTTGCTTGAAAAGATAGATACATTTTATTTTTGAATTACATAAAATAATATTTAGTTGACAAAGCCCCTTTAATGTTTAAAAAAAGGGAAATAAATCTGGTTTAGTGGACAAACTGTGTAAACAAGCTGTTCGCTTTGCAAATACTAATTTCAGAATTACCAAAACACACATATTCCCAGTGCCATAAATTCAGTTCAAGTGGGAACTTTCAATGTAGTCACCAGAACAACTACAGCTTATTGCATGTGTTCTGGTGAGTAGAATCATTCACTTCAGGCTTTTTGCTGTAAACACATTATTTACAGATAAAATGCATTGTTTACATTACAGCCTAGTGATAACTCCACTGGACAATCCTCAGATGGCTGCT
The DNA here is from genome assembly GCA_933207985.1 of Pelobates cultripes. Lineage (NCBI taxonomy): Eukaryota > Metazoa > Chordata > Amphibia > Anura > Pelobatidae > Pelobates > Pelobates cultripes. The sequence continues at coordinate 203,517,768 of OW240914.1, forward strand.
AGAGGTGCTTCCTGGGGAAGTGCTGCTTACTCTGTCTCCACCTTCTGCATGCAGACACTGAACTTTCCTCATACAGATGCATTGATTCAATCCATCTCTATGAGGAGATGCTGATTGGCCAGGGCTATGTTTGAATTGTGCTGGCTCTGCCCATGATCTGCCACCTTGACAGTCTCAGCCAATCCTATGAAGAAGCACCGTGATTGGCTCAGACCACCACTCCTGATGTCAGCAGACATGGGCAGTTCACAGGCAAACAGGGGCAGAGCCAGGAGCTGCAGACTTGAATACAAGTAATATTTTACTATATTTAGGGAGACAAGAGGGAGTCAGGGGTGCTAGCTGGTGGTTTTAACACTATAGGGTCTGGAATACATGTTTGTGTTCTTGACCCTACAGTGCTCTTTTAATTTAGTTGAAATTGAAAATGAGTTTCATATATTGTAAAGTACATCAATAATAAAATCTGTGATTTAAAATGTATGTCAACTTATATCTAGCTTCTACATTGCCTCCGCTCACTTCAGTTCAATTTCTTTTCCAGTCACTTGAGTTGGGACATGTTAAATGAGATCGCATAAAACACACACATGGTAAATCTCTGTGGAAGCAAACCAGGCTCTAACCTATAAGTCTAGTATCTAAAAAATAAACGGTTCAAGAAGTGTGTGATATAAAATATTGTGGGTCTAAAACCCGATTTAAATGCAATAAAGTTATAGAAATATCACTTTACAAATAAAAAGGGGATTTCTGTGTAAAGCAGATGGGTGGGCTGTAGAGAAGGTTCACATATCTCCAGCAAAACAAAATAAATAATAAAAGCACAAAAGACCTGGAATAAAGCTAGTGTCCTAAACTTCTCAATTCTCCATTACAGATGTTTATGTTAGAAAATGTATGATATTAAAAGTGAGTAAATATGGACATTTTAACTACAAAACAAATCTCAAACAGTATTCTGAACTCTGCAGGAGAAAAAAAAAATTATGATTTAAGTTCAGACCATCTGGAAAAGTTAACTATCTGAAACCAAAGTCAAAGCCAGAAATGAATTGTAGACAACAAACAGGAAATGGCCGAACTAGAGGTCATAGTTGATATCATCAACTGTAACATTATCCGCATCCATATAAAATGTTCTTTTCTTCATTTAAAAAAAAAAAAAAAAAGTTTCCATAACTACAAATACTTTTCATGCTTAACGCAACTTTAGTTTAAAGGGACAACAACACTTTTCTTTCATGCTTTGCTCTACGACACAGTTTTTTGTTTAACCCCTTAAGGACACATGACATGTGTGACATGTCATGATTCCCTTTTATTCCAGAAGTTTGGTCATTAAGGGTAATTTCTTCTAAAAATGCTGCTGAAATGGCTGCCCAAAATCTGAAGCAACACAGGCAGAAAAAGTGTCAGATGAGACAGGATATTTTGATGAGAGCCTATGGAGTGTGAGTAAGTTTGAATTGTTCATTGATTTTTACATTCTTTAATTTTTTACAACTTTGCTACCTATTAATATTTTGATATTTTAGTTTGAATTGTTAAATAAGAAAAGGCACATTTTTATTCAAAATATAATGTCCATAATGCTGCAGATCACTGAACTGGCACACAGTTCTACTATCCAGCTTTAGGGTAAGTAGTAATAGAGATATATTTATTTACGAAATATTTTACCAGGAAGGATACATTGAGATTTTTCTCATTGTCAAATATGTCCAAGTTTGTTGCCTAAGGATAGGTTATAGCTTCAAGTGATTCTGTCATGACAGCACCAAAATGTTTCATGTATTTAAAAAAAAAAAAAATAAACAAAACATCAAACATGCATGAAGCAGATTACATACCTACAAAATAAATAAATTAATTTTAAAAAAAAATTTAAGATTCAGGATATTTAATTTAATTTCTACCACACTTCAAAAATCTAGTCTAACACTACAAATATTTTAATTCATGCATCCATTAAAAACAAACATTTTGGGCTTGACTGTCCCCACAATTACCATATTTCTGTTCACTAGGGATAGATTAAGTAAATTTCCCACAACCTAGAAAACCTGATGTCATGGAACGTTAAGAAAATAATAAATTACCACCTAATAGGGAAAAAAAAAAAAAGGAAATGATCAGATGTGGGACAGCATTTGATAACTGGGTAACAATTAGGTTCTATAGATATGTATGAAGAAAAACAAACACTTTTAGATGTGGCTGTAGAACTGGAACTAAATAATATCATGAACGCAACATTCTAATTCCCATAACAATTCCAGCTCATTGAAGTTGTTATGGGGCTAGAGTGTATGAGAGCAGACTTCCCTTCAGTAGTTAAATAATTCTGCAACAGCTTAACAACAAATTGGTTCCTCAGGTGCCAGAGACAGCTGCCTCCCTGCTCCCTTCCTCTCTACCTCCACTGTATGCATGGCTAGATTTACCTGCATTGCTGCCCCAAGGCCAGTATGTGACTTGATGGGTGAATGAGACAAGTCTGAGGTATGATCGGATGGTCAATGTGACTAAGCAGGTAAATGAATAAGTGGGAAAGGGTAGAATAGCTGCAGTTTATGTTGGGTGTGACATGGTGTAATGGTATTTATTAATTAATTACTTTACATCATAAAAAAAGCATATTTAATGTAATGCTTTGGAGGCACCACTAGGGGTAGTGTGTAAGAAGACATGTGCTTCTGGCAGTGACATCACAGGCCAGCCTATTTAGGAATACACTGAATAAAAACCAGCTGTAAGAGAAACGCTGGCTCTTTGCCTGTACCTGACTGAACCTAAGCTGTAGTACCAGCTCTGACTTAACCCCAGCCAAAGGGCTGGGGCCTTGTAAGTAATATGAATCCATCGTAACATTTGGCAACTGTTATAGCCTTTTGTAAGTAATACGTTGTAGTTTTGCATTGTATAATTATTGTGGTAAATTGACATTCTGCTAGCATCTGTTTATTTATTATAGGCATATTAAATATACATTTTACATTACAACATTTTGTGTATTTTCTATCCACATATTCGACCATAATACCATGAACTATAAAAAAAAAATATTAATGTTGTTCCGTATTGCTTAATTATTATGTATTAGGAGATTAATATTCATATTTAAGTCACGACCACAACCCATGGACTGTAGTTTGTGTTGAGGGAACAGAGACTGCTCAGTGCACAGGGGGATTCATACTGAAAATATATAGATTTTAAAACGGTTATGTTTGTTGTCCTCCACCTTGCATAGTGGGTGCATCTCCTGGTCTGCATTTTCAGCTGATGCAGGAAACTTGTATTTCCTCTTTTGGCAATGCTTGCAGGAGCAATAGATGTGGCCTGCATCATCCAGGGATGCAGGATACAAGTTTACTGCACCTCCCTGGCATGAAAATGGGCGAGCCATGCACCCCACTCGTCCACCAGGCCACAGCCTCAGTGGCTTTTGGCAAATCTGGCCATGACACCAATAGGAAGGTTCAGCAGAGAATCAGCTGGTGCTCTTAGCTTATCACTGGACTCTTAGAGAGAAATATTGTGTAAGTAAGATTTCACCTGGACACTTTTTTTTTTTTTTTTTTAAATACATCTGAAATTTGTCTGTTACTATAGAAAAAATGTGAATTTCCCTGTGGACAGACTGAATACACCAATCTTAAAAGGACATGGAATTCATGTTGCAACCATCATCTCCTTGTCCTGTAGTAAGAGATTCGCCAATTTGCCATTACAAAATCAAATCCTAACTCTGTTCTACAACTAATACAAGGTAGAATTTTAGGCTATAGTAATGGTTTTGATGAAATATAGTAATTTTTAACTGCATATGAATAAGGCATTTAAAAGCATTTTCCAGGTGGTGCCAAAAATCATTTAAAGGGACTCTCCAGTGCCAGGAAAACAAATTATTCAATGCTTTCCTGGGGGGATTCTGGCAATGCTGGAGGTTCTCATGCATAGCACGAGGACGCCCAGCGTTGTTTAAAACACTTTGAGTTTTAAGAACTCGGAAGTCCCTCTAGTCGCTGTCTGATAGACAGCCACTAAAGGAGGACTTAACCCTGTGAGGTAATTATTGCAGTTTATAAAAACTGCAAAAATTACACTTGCAGGGTTAAGGGTGGTGGGAGTTGGCGCCCAGACCACTCCAATGGGTAGAAGTGGTCTGGGTGCCTGGAGTGTCCCTTTAACACAGAAGACTTAATTCACAAGCGCCAAAATGGAATTCTCCATTAACTGTCATAACATTAGAAAGAAGTTTGACAAAAACTCGGAGCTCGACCCATAGAATCCTTGCACTATACCACGATAAAATATAGTGGTTATGGTCCTTGGAGTGACCTTTTAAATAAGAATTTAAACAAAAATTAGATTTGTGGTTTCTTAAAATGGTGGTGGTTTGTGGTTTCTAGGCCTCTATTTAATATTATGGAATCCATTTTTTCAAATAAGATTTTTGGCTAAACTTTAAAAAAAAAACTTTAAGTTATTAAAAAATCCAAATTATGCATCATATAAAATAGATCAATATAAAATAAAAACAAATCTTAAAATATTGAAACATCAATATTTTATAATAAATTCATTTTAATAACTTATCCAAAAAGGCCTTAGTGTCTTGAAAAACGCATATATGATAATGCATTTTAAACATGTACAACTAAGCTGAGAGAAAAAAAAAATACATTTCATATTAATACTATCTTAAAGAAAATTTTGACAAAAATTCTATAACTTTTTTGCCATGCATTCTGAAGTGCTCAAATCTAAAATGTAACGGATGTGCACTTTTATTAGAAAAAAAATTAAAGAATTCTAACTCCTTGCTGATGTAAATAGTTTAAAATAAGTGTGTAACAGTGCCAACTCTCACAGACATCATTGCATGTGCTCCAAGTAAAATGCTAAATTCTGTTAGTTTATTATTATGGCGTTTGTTTAGCAATAAAGGTTATTTTATCATTTATTTAAAAAATAAAATAAAAAAAATAAAATAAAATAGCGGCAGCCATTACAAATCCAAACACTCCATTTATGTCTCTGTATTTCTAGAAAATATGAATATGTCAAGCTAAATTTTACAGTCATGACTAAGAGCTATTTTTACCAACTGAACAGAAAAAAAAAAAAACAACAACCTTCTAGACATAAAAAAAAATCTCAAAAATGTTTTTTTAAAATCGGTCTGATTAACAATGCCCTTTATTTCTTAGTGACCCGTGGATAAATGAACCAGATACCATAAATAACAGTATGCCAATGTCTATTTTCACCACTTCATAAATCTCCCCCTATGTTTATACTCCGAGAGCAATTGGAGTCTTGGGAACTGTGTATCATTTCACCCTGTTACATTACAGAAAAATGGGATTTGCCGTCATCTTCCTCATTGTGAACCTACTTCACAAAAGTAGTTATTTTCTTAATCTCCAAAAGAAACAAACCCCCCCATTGGTGAGAAAAAAAAAACAAAAAAAACAAAACAAAACAAAAAAAACAGCTCCTCCATCATATTTATGGAGTTACAGTGCTTTGTCAAAAAAGGTTACAGGCAAATACTTTCTTGGACAAATTCCCTTGCCTGCAATTATTACTGCTATAGCTTTGAGAAAATAACATGCTTGAGACATAGAACAATCTCTCAATAGGTCAGTCATTATTGGGATCTGCTTGCCAGCACAGAAAATCTCTGTTTCCCATGATAAGCACGCCCAATTCATGCTTAACAGGCACAAATGAAACGAGTGGATATGGAGCAGGCCCAGACTGGCCATCAGGCAAATGCCCGGTGGGCCACGATGGCCACAGGTCGAGGTCGGCAGGGGAGATCACTGGACACATACTATATTCTCTAAGCACACACTCTCTGCAACCCCTACACACACTACATCACATATATATATTATATATTATATATATACACACATACACACATACATATATATATATATATATACATATATATATATATATATATATATATATATATATATATATATATATATATATATATATATATATATATATACACATACACACACACACACACACACACACACACTACAGCCCCTATCCACACATATTACACCACACACACACACACAAATAAAATCTACCTATTTACACAATACCACACCACAATCAGCTCACTCTACACATACGCAATCCCACAAGCAGGCTCCAAACACATGCACCATATGCTTTCCTGGCCCTTTTGTCCTCTGATATCCCACTTATGGAGACACCAGAGACAAGTTAAAAGCAAACACAGCGCAAGCATGTTATTACATTTGCCTGCGCTGTGTAGAACAAACACAAGGCGTTGTTTTCATGCTAGAGCTCTTCAGCGGGGATCTGCGCATTGAACAAACCTGCTCACTTTGAGAGGGGGCGTGCTTGTCATTAGTGATATCTATAAACTTAATTAAATTGTACTGGCACATGTAAAATGAAGTAAAACATAAAACAAAACAAAAACAGATACATCGGCAAAGATCTAGTGTCTGGTAAGTCAAGATCAAAATTATTTGAATTCTTCTGATGTTTATATAATAATAATTTGTGCACATATAGTTACATGTTTTGCTATATAAACTTTTTTGACGTTGACTATTATTATAGTCTCTGCTTTTGATTCTAGTAATCTGTGCCCCCACTATAGATTACTCTTGGAAGGTAATTGCCTATAGGCACCATGTTAAAATGTGGGCAGTAAGAAGTCTAAATCTGAAGGGAAACCATGTCAAGGGCTTTAATAGTGAGAATTCTGGTCAAAGCTAAAAGGAGGGGGGGGGGAAGCTGTGTAAACAAGGGGTTTTGATTAAAACCATATGTATTCTGTTAAAACAAAACATCATTTCTGTTTTACATTAGGACCTAATTTGCATATGTTTAACTAAAGGAAAAATATCTTTCTACTCTGTGTAGTAAGCACCCCATAAACTGCTTCCTCTTCACAAAAATTGTTACCAAGAGGGAATTAAACCTTAAAATGGGCAAAACCAGATAACCAGTGCTGCAAGGAAATCATAACTTAACCTTATCTTCACCATCAGGTCAGGGAAAGACAGGCATAGTTTGGCCCAAGGTCCTAGTATAAACAAACTACCTTTTTATGCACAGATCTAGTCCTACTGACAATGAACATGATAGATAGATAGATATAGATTGGCAATCCCTCAAGTATTAAGGAGCGATCTACTAAAAAGATGAGAAACCAGTTACGTAGTGTATCCCCAGCCCCAACACATTAGCTGCAGTGGGTGCCCTAACTGTTATTGGAGGGAACCTATTGTCGCCCCCCCACCTTCAACCATTAGGGGCTAACTGTAAAAATAACCTCCCACCCACAGTGACTAAGGGACCAAAGCCCATTGTCATCCCCCTAATAAACAAATACCCTATCTACCCCATGCACCACAATAATAGTGAGATGCCTGAAAAACAAGAAATTAATACTTACCATTAGATGTCGGTCTACCATCTTTTTTCAGCTCCAAAAAAGCCAAATAAAAATCCATAAAGTAGCATTGAACTCAGACTCCGCTGTTATCATGGCAAAAAGAGGTAGTACAAAGTATCAACTAAAAGGGAGCCAATATTTAAGAAAGATATATATATAAAAATGAGAGAGACAGAGAGAGAGAGAGAGAGATTTTACTCATTGTTTTTGCAATTGTTTTCTCTCATAGATATTTACCTTTTTTTTGTTTCTTGTTGTTTGATGTCATATATATATATTATATATATATATATATATATATATCACAATTATTGGCACCCTTTTAATCAATACTATGTAATATCTCCCTTTGCCAAGATAACAGCTCCGAGTCTTCTCCTATAATGCTTGATAAGGTTAGAGAATTCATGGCAAGAGATCAGAGAACAGTCCTCCATACAGAATCTCACCAGATCCTTCAAATTTAACGCTCTTCATTTAACACCCCAAAGTATGGGGGACTGGGACAGCCATGGCAGGAACGTGATTGTAAGGTCAGTAAACTTTTTTGTTTAAAAAACTTATTTTGATTTTATGTTATGGATCATTGTCCTGCTGGAAGATACAATCACAGCCAATTTTTAGCTTTCTGACAGAGGAAGACGAATGTTCACTTAATATCGGCTGATATTTGATATCCATGAGAGCAGAGTATTTCTGTATATTATTTAACCTGTTGATTTTTTCTTTATTATTTTATTATTTATATAGCGCCATCAGATTCTGTAGCACTGTACAATGGGTGGACTAACAGACATGTAATTGAAACCAGACAACTGTATGTACAGGAACAGAGAGTTGGAGGGCCCTGCTCAATGAGCTTACATTCAAGAGGGAGTGGGGTATAGTGACACAAAGGGTAAAGTACAAAATAAAGGGTGTGTACAATTTGGCTGATGTGTACTATGGTCATCGCTGCCACCCAGGAGTAATGGGAGTTGGAGTGCAGGACTCGTTTCTTTGTATTTGTATTCACTTTTGTATCACACAGCTAGGTTGCAATGCTGCTGCCCATCCCGTGTGTTCCCTATTAAGGGTTAATAAGTATGTAGGGGTGTATATAAAAAAAATAAAAATACCCCTTTCTGTCTCATTAGAGATATTTTTGCCAGAAGCTCAAGGAAGCAAGGCAAAGGGTTAGAGTTAGGACCCACCTAAGAGGTCTGCCTTGATGTGGCAGGTGGGCTTACCCTCTCATGGCCATTGGAGGTAACTAAAAACCTCCATTTGTTTAAAAATACATAGAGATGTGGAAAGAGCGCAGGTACCTTTTTTTTTTTCTTTGTGTACAAAATAAGGACTATTTTTTACAGCAGGGCTTGACAAAACCCAGGCACCAGATTGCCATTGCGACTAGAAATTTTGAACTAGCGTCTGGGATTTAAAGCCCTTTTAGCTAAAGGCAGGATGGGGGAACAATGGAGCCGGCCGCCCTGAGGAGCATGCAGGCGGTAAATGTCTTGCTTTTTTCAAGCAACCAAAAACTTTTTTTTATTTTCTTGTCAAGAGTAAAAGATTGACTTTTAAATGATTTTAAAAATCAGCATCTTTTAGACCGCTACATTCTCACAGTTAGGGCAAGCGGTAATTGCATGTTGTATGGCATTTATCTCCATATGTAACAAGTCTTTTTTAAATTCCGATAGATTGCTAACAAATGAACTGTCAATCAAGGAGCCCTGCTCTTCTGCAGAATGGCTAAAATGGCAAGTACATCTTCTATTTTTGCAATTGCAAAGAATACAGATAGATGCAAAATTTAATTTTGCACATCATATGTCATCTGTAATGTTGGAATATGTGTAACATTACTGCACACTCGGCAATCATTCAGTGCTTATACACAGTACCCTTCATTAATATTGGCACCCTTGGTAAATATTAGGCATGTGCATGGGAAAAATTTTCGGTTCGGCATTCCGAAATTCGGGACTTCGGCAATTCGGCACTTCGCTTGCAGCCGCTTGGTAGATAACTCCCTAATACTGTGGGAAAAAGGCTGAAAGACCTAAATTGGTCTTTCAGCCAAATTTACTAATACAAAGTAAAGATTACTTAGTATTAGTAAATTATGCCCCTACTCGCTATACTGCGAGTAGGGGCAGGTCTTTTTTTTTTTTTTACAGTGAGCAGCCACACGCTCCCGAGCCACCACCCCTGAGCAGAGGGTGGGGGCCCTAAATTAGAACAAGGGGGGGACCTATTGCCCCCCGTGGCCCCCACCCCTGAGCAGCGGGTGGGGGCACTAAATAAGAATAAGGGGGGGTTCCTAATGTCCTCCCCCCTGGCCCCCACCCCTGAGCGGTGCGTGGGGCCCTAAATTTGAATGAGGGGGAGGACCTAATGTCCTCCCTCCTGGCCCCCACCCCATAGCTGTGGGTGAGGGCCCTAAATACTAATTGGGGGGGACCTTATGTACTTCCCCCCTGGCCCCCACCCCTGAGCGGTGGGTTGGGGCCCTAAATACTAATTAGGGGGGGGGGACCTAATGAGCGGTGGGTGGGTGCCGTAAATACCTAATGTCCTCCCCCCTGGCCCCCACCCCTGAAATACTAATTAGGGGGGGGGACCTAATGAGCGGTGGATGGGTGCCGTAAATACCTAATGTCCTCCCCCCTGGCCCCCACCCCTGAACGTCGGGTGGGGGCCCTAAATAAAAATAAATAAGCCCCCCCCCAAACCCCTAGTCACCCCCATCCCCCCAAAAATTAACCCCTACCTACGCCCTCACCCTAAAAATAATGAGGGGGGACCATTTAACGAAATACCTGTAAAAAAACAAAAATAATCTTACCATTTGATGTTTTCTTTCTTCTAAAATCTTCTTTTTTCACCCCCCAAAAAAGCTAAATAAAAATCTATAATAACCGACGCAATAAAAAAATAAAAAAAAATAAAACGAACGTCAAAAAAAAAAAAAATCCATCTTCACCCAGCGTGGTCTCCGCGCAGACTGAGCTCTGCAGGGCGGGGCAAGGCTTATAAAGCCTTGCCCCGCCCTGCAATAAGGCTCAGAGCACTCTGATTGGTGGGTTTAAGCCATCCAATCAGAGTGCTCTGACAGGTAAATGAAGAGACTGACAGGTAAGTCTCTACATTTACCTGTCACAGCACTCTAATTGGTTGGTTTGAAATCCACCAATCAGAGTGTTCTGTGTCATTTTACACAGCGTGGGAAAGTTCTTTGGAATTTTCCCACGCTGTGTAATTTGACTCATAGCTCTCTGGTTACTTAATCCACAGATTTGAAGTACAAATTGGGCAGTCACTAATTCAGCATCCTGAACGTTAGTTTGGTGTTTTAGTCGGTATGTAAGTATTAGGGATCGACCGAATATCGGTTTTACTGATATTATCGGACGATATTCAGTATTTTCGACAATAACAGTATCGGCCAATAGAGATGCTGATAATACCTCCTAGGACCGCCGGGCCCGCAGCAAGCAGTTACTTACCTTCCCAGCAGCACTCTTCAGCTCCCCTATCTAAACCTCGCGAGACCCGCGGCCGCAGAACATTGCCACGGGTTACCATGGCAACGCTCCGCACGGGACGCAGGCCGCGAGATTTACACAGTGAGCTGCTGGGAGGTAAGTAACAGCTTGCTGCTAGCCCCCACAGTACTTAACAAGCAGGGAGGACTAAAAAAAAACCCCCCAAAAAAAACATTTTATTAAAAAAAGATTTAAATACAAAAATTCCCCCCCCACCACCATTTTACACAAATTAAATCTCTATACAAACACACACAAAAACTATCACTATACACACACACACACACTCTGCATTCACTATACACACACTACACAAATACTCTGCATTCACTATACACACTACACAAATACTCACTGCATTCACTATACACACTACACAAATACTCACTGCATTCACTATACACACTACACAAACACACTCTGCATTCACTATATATACACACACTACACAAACACACACTCTACATTCACTATATATACACTACAAACACTCACTGCATTCACTATACACACTACACAAACACACTGCATTATATACACACACTACACAAATACACACTGCATCCACTACACACACACACACACACTACACAAGCACACACAGCTCCCCTGTCTAAACACACGCCATCCACTACATGTGGCATGTATATATTGTGCATTTATCTTTAGAATAAGTTTCTTTTTTTCAAAATGGTAAATGTACAGAATATCGGCAAGTTATCGGCTATCGGCCTGAAAGTTCGCAGATTATCGGAATCGGCTCTAAAAAATCAATATCGGTCGATCCCTAGTAAGTATGTAGGTCTAGAGCTGTGTGAGCCCCTCACGTGCGTTTCAACTTTTGGCTCAGACAAGTGACTGCCACTATGTTACTAGTTATGTAAACAGTAGTATTAAATACTGCTTTTTCTCTGAAAAGTGAACAGACACTGCAGGCCTCTTAACTAGTTCTGGTAACTATAGTGTCCATTTATTGATATTTGTAAATGGAAATATAAAATCTAATTTAATTTAAAAAATAAATAAATTGGTAGATTTGCTGTGTTCTAAATATCAAGCAAGGTAAGCCAAAACAAACACATAGTAACGTTACTTACTTGAAGGCAAACACTGACTGTGTCCTATGTATCAAAGGAATCAGCAGCTCAGCAAATAAACATATAACTGACGTCTTATCCAGCAAACCAAGTGAAACCTAGAAAATAAATCAAGGCAAGTATTTTGAAGTTAATCTGTCTTGTTCACTTGGCAGAATGTTACAACGAATTGGTATAAAGAAGAAAATAATTACTATGTTTAAAACACGTTAAACAGGAAATCAAGAAGAGATTTTTAAAATATGTTCCCTAGAAAAAAAGAAGATGAGATCATACAAAATGTGTCAATATTTGGCTTGTAGATACATTTATGTATAGCTTGGATAGGCAATTTAGCTATACAATAATTTAACCTAACTATTGATTAATTGAAATCCACTGAATTACTTTACTCTGAAAACTTTACTTCCACTGGAAGACTCTTCCAGTTATGTATTACCCTTTGCGTATAAGAAGCATTGGCTAATTTAACCCTCCTTTCTTCAACCTACAACTTCATACCGTGTCACTTATGCTTGCATGTGTATTTCACTCATTATCTGGTTATTTTCAGATTTTTCACCTCCTTTACTAGGCTTTACACAGAATGCTTCACACTATACTCTGATGCCAAGTTTCACACAATGTTGAGTATTATTTCAGTGGACTGTGCCTAAGTCTTGCCATCTTACAGGAAAAGAATATTAAACAATTTTAAAAAGGACCACATATGGGGAATATCCTAATGGGAAACTTCAACTGAACAATTATTAGAGCTCATGCTAAACATTACGCAGTATGGCTTACCTAGCTTCTCAAAATGCTATGCACCAAAAACAACTTTCACACAACTACAAGTGCTTATGATAAGTCAACAGGTTAATGCCGAATGTCTTAACAATGTAACGCAATGCTACATGTCCTGGAGGAGATAACTAAATGTTACTCAGCCTAAAACTATATAAATGTATTATTAAATTAGAATTAAAGGACAGCTGTCACCTCAAAACTAGGAATCCTTACATTAAGTTTTGAAAGGAAATGTACTTTATTTTTATAATAAAAAAACCTCCCAAAAAAACACCATCCTTACCTTTAATATCCAACAGGATCCTTTAGTCATATACATGCACATTGAGTCAACGGATAGTTAGTCTCTATCATCTTCCCTGCTTCACTCCATGTACAAATGCTTTATAAATGTATTTAATTTTTTTACATATACTTCATTTTTTTTAAATTTCAAACCTTGATGAAAGAACCATTATATTAAAAAAATAGTGGTGAGGCGGCGACAGTTGTCCATTTATGCCTATTACTGTCCAAGATTGGAAAGGTTTGCGCAAATAAAGCAAAAAGAAATTTAGCAAGGTCTAAATACAACACAACACATGTCACACAAAAACCACGACCGTAAGTGGTTTTGTTTCGAGAGTCCCATTAAGTTTTCTAATGTATAAAAATGTCAGAGGCTTTTATAGTTATTGGGCCCTCTTTTAAATAGCAACATTCCTCAGTTTGATGAGAATGACAAAATGATATTCCGAAATGTGATTTAATTTAAAGGGACACTATAGTCACCAAAACAGCTACAGCTTAATGTAGTTGAGTATAATAGTTCCCTTCAGGCTTTTTTCATGCAAATACTGCCTTTACATTGCCCCTAGGGACACCTCCAAGTGGCCACTCCTTAGATGGCCACTGGAGGTGCTTCCTGGCTCAGTGCTGCCGAAAAAGCATCTCTATGAGGAGGTCCTGACTGGCCAAAGTTACATTTGGCCCCGCCCCCGTGCCGATTTTAGCCTATCCAATGCATTCCCTGTGGGACCTGCGCGGCACTGGAAATAAGGTAAATTTTAAACTTTTATTGGGGAGCTAAAGGAGGGCAAGCCACCTAAATGGTGGGTTAAACACTATAGGGTCAGGAATACAAGTTTGTGTTCCTGACTATGGTGTTCCTTTAAGAAAATGTTTTAACCCTTTCAATGTCAACAGTATCAAGTAAAAAAAAAAAATCCCTTATAAAACAGAAGTATTAACATGTCTTGCTTTCATGACTCATAAAACACTAGCTACAAGATTTCTTAGTATTTATAATAGATAAAAAAAAATGTGTAAATGTTAATCACACAATAAACATAATGTTTCTTTGGATCAGAGAAATGATAATATAAAAGATCTGTAAAAAGACATGTTGCATCTTGCAATATATGGTCTTCAAACACCGAGGCGAAAAAAATAAATATATAAAGCAAAATAATCCTATATATCACAAGACTAAACATAGTGTATTATACTTGTACACTTGCCAGTTCTTGTTTTGCTTCTAAGAAGCTGTTATCACATTGTCTACTTTTGCCAAAAACAACAAATCAGGCGTATATTCGAGACCTTGAAGTATATTAAACCATGAAAAGGAAGTTAACTCTGAAAGTGACAGTGGCTAGGAAAATGTATTCCACGTCCTCCAGAAACGTAAAGAGAACTATCCCAAGTTTTACCTATGCCATTTTTTTAAAATATAAAATTCTGAGCGCATTGGAAACAAAGCGGCACATACTATACAGTGAATAGAAACATTCCAAGATAATACTTTCCAACCTTTTGAAAGAGGAATGTGGAGATCAGCAAGGCCCGTGAAATGGACATGGCAGTTACATAGTGTGGATGTCCTCTTCTCCAGACCGGCAGACACTCAGAGTAGCTCACAAATGAGCAAAGCACAGAAAAAACAAAAATCACAAACACCCTATTTAAGTGTGTGGATAACAGGATGCATTATTATTTCTTCCAAAGAAGCAGAACATTATCCAAGACTTGTAAGACTTGCATCCAAAATTGCGATGGTCACTCTAGATTTCAGTCTTTAAGAAGCACAGTTGGTACTCTGAGTAATATTTATCACACCAGGGAACCTTGCCTATCACATATATTTATATTTATCATAGTAGGGATTCTCATCCCCCTAGAGATGTACTCCTGCAGTATTCCCTGGGAATACTTACCTGTAACACCTCACCTATCAAATGTTCAAGGTCAACTTGCATATTAGTTATCCTAAAGTCCCAAATGGTTCCAATATATCGTGTTAAGAAAGTGACTGAAATGCAAATGCTCTGCTAGCATAACTGTTATTGAGGGATAACATTAGGTGAAGTTCATCTTTAGCTGAAAGATCACACACTGACTACACATATTTTTTTAGCATGTAGAACTTATAGCTCCCATCTTGCCAGATGGTGATAGAGTAAGCTATTGAAACAGACCTCCCTGTGTGTAGAGATTACATTACAATGTCCAGAAAAAAAAAAATTGGGTTGAGAAAAAAAAAAAAAAAAGGATCTATACACACACTCTTTTTATGTCCGTAATCATTAATTTTTTTCTTACTCTATTAAAAAAAAAATAAAAAAAAATGGAGATGTTAGGAATAAATCATATGCGGTGAAAATGCATAAAGGGGAAAAGACAGTCATCCACACATGTTACTTGCCATTTTAATTCTGTCATAGAACACCCTATTTGTGGTCTGTACTGTAATAGGTTCCATTTCACATTCAGATGTTTACTCTAAAATTCACATGAATGTTCAAATACTTTGAAAGAATTGGGCTATCCAGTACAACCACTGTCTTGATGTAGCACAATCCAAGTAATTCGAATAACTAGTTTTGGAGTTCAAGAGCCTTTTGAACTTTTGTTTAATCACAATTATCTTTGCAAAGGTCGATCAGGGCCAAAAAATTCTAAAGCAATTCCCAGAACTCTCCGTCACAATGAACACGTTTTGAAGCCTGCTCTGAGTTATTCCTCAAGGTCTTCGGCACCTGGGCCAGACATGAATAACTTCCTTCATGCCTTTTAGTCCAGGCAGGGACCCACCACCTGCGACAATAAAAATTATTTCATTTTGCATATCTTTTTCTAAGAATAATAAAAAACACAGCAAGAAAAAAAAAAAGGCTGTTCATAGTCACGAAAAAAAATAAAAAAAAATAAAAAAAAAAACACACACAACAACCACCCAGTAAACTACCATATAGATTCTACAACTGCTGTTCACTTCACTAACCCTTGGATATATACTGCAATTTTCTATTAGTGGATCTATTTAAAGCAGCATGGTCACGCTGTACTTACCTTTTCTCTTAATCGCTTCTTCTGTCTTGTGTATTTAGTTAGAATTAGATTATAAAATAAAAATAAAATCGGAAAAAAGAAAGTAGGAAAGAGGAAGAGGAAGAGGAAAGAAAGGACTACATGCAGCATTATTTTTCCTATGCATGACTTTCTTAGACACAGGACAGAGCCACCATCAAGAAGTGTATCCCTCAGCCGTCACCAGTGATGGTTGCAGAGAATTGGCTCTGTGTATGGAAAATCCCACTGTCTCATGGGATCCTCCATAGACCTCAATGCTGTACGCTCGCACATGCATGAGAGTACAGCAGTGGCATCGGCTCCTGGAAGCACCAAGAGCTGGAGGACTCACGCTGAAGAAGATGGCAGTGCCCCTGTAAGTAAATCTCACCTTTCTGTTCTGACCCCGGACCCTCAGCGGCGATCTCACCATCAAAAGTCTTTGCAAATTCCAAACTGGGATAATGCCACTTTAACTATCTCACATGGCACCATTTCCCACATTCTGGTGATAATGTGTGGATCAATACTATTAATTAAACCATTGTCATTGAAGTGGTGAGAATGCCTAGAGTCCAGCAAGGCCTTCTTACCTTTAAAGTGGTTTTGTCAACTTAAACTTTTCTCCTACGGTTTTATTTTCACTTCCACTTTCAGAATCTGTACTTTTCTGATCTATTTCTTTTTAAAACTTAAGACAAAGTATGGACTACTGTCTTATGTATTTTTCCTATGCTTAATAATCCTGACAAAGGGTGGAGCTTAATGCAAGCTTCACTTTCTTTGTGAATATAGTGGAACTTGCCTTAAGCTTAACCCTTTGTCAAGAGGGTCAAGCATGGATAAAAAAAAAAAATATATAAGTTCTTAAATTTGTCTTATTTTTTTTTAAATAGAAATAGATCAGTAAAGAAAAGAAAAACAGATTCTGAAAAACGAAGAAAGAGGAGAAAGGTAAGTTTGAGGTGACAGAGCCAATTAAACCATTTGAAACTGGCTTCATACTTAAACTCGTAAATTTGTCTTCTTCTCCTCTGAGTCCTTGCAAATACATAAACATTTGCTTGAGCAGCAGTGATAGGCCAAGATAATGGTCAGGACGTATTCAAACTTCATTACATGCCATTTATAAAACTGAAAAGTACATGATAGCGAATAGTTGGACACGGATAAAAAATTAAGGAATGTAGCAGTTCCTAATTGGCAGATATAATGCAGTTGGCAGATAGGAAAGTATGGATATTGTACCAACATGATATTCCTCTCAATTCCATCTAACAATGATTGAATCTGGCAAGATAATATAAGTACAATAGCATAATTATCATCATGTACATACGAGAAGGGCTGATATGTAAGATACAAGTTCATTCGTTTAATTACTGTGATGAGGGCAACATTGCCAGATTCACAGTCTTGTGGCCCATGCCATTTACTAATTGGGATTTCAGTATATTATTTATATGTGAGCATGTTTCTTTTATTTCATGATTGGGAAAAAAAAAAAAAAAAAACGCAACAAGAGTGACATAGGTACTCTAGCTATGCCTACAGATTGGATTGTGTTTGTTTAGTAATGTGTCATTTATTGCTCTAGAGAGCTGTTTTCTTAGAAAATGAGACATGAGAAACACACAAAGCCTCAACCAGCTGATTTTTGGCGCCTCTCTCTATAACCTAATATGGTGAAGTATATTTAGGCCAAACTTAACAACCGTTCATTGAACACGATGCCACTGGGATCTGTTTAAAATACGTGTAATTCAATTGTCAACGAGTTTATATTATGTGAACCACGACTGCGCTTCTAATGTTTAACACAATACAGACACATTGTAGATTTTATTTGTTGGAATATGGTCATAAATAAGTCTGACATTTCATTTTGTAGACTTGAAACATTTTTGGAAAACTGATGGATAAGGATAAATTGTTTTTATTTTTTTTAATGTTTCCTGAAAGAAATTTAAATACAAGTAAATATTCAAATGCACTTGGATATTAGCTATGAGTATTGATAATGTTTTAACACAGCATGAGAAAAAAAAAAATGTAATATATATATGTATATATAGACTACATTCTATGTCTGAGTATATACATAGACACACTAATTATTATTATTATAACATTAATTGTGAGCTCTCCTATTTCATGAGATGCACATGGCCTAAACAAGATATCATTTACCAAGAGATTATTATTGATTTGCCATTATTTGCTTAATGCACATGCAATTCTAAACCAATATCTGGCTATAGCTTTGTTTTTTTAAAGGGACACCATAGTCACCAGAACATCTACAGCTTAATTCTGGTTGAGTATAATCATTATATGCAGGCATTTTCATGCAAACATTGCTTTTTTTTTTTTTTTTTTTTTAAAAGGCAATGTTTACATTGCCCCTAATGACACCTCCAAGTGGCCACTTCTCAGATGGCCACTGGAGGGGCTACCTGGCTCAGTGCTGCACAGTAGGCAGCACTGCCGTTCGATGACTCTGCTCTGCATGGGGTCGCTGAATCTTCCTCATAGAGATGCATTGATTCAAGAGGTGCAGATTGGCCAAAACAGTGTTTGGCCCCGTCCTTTGACGATTTTAACCATTCCAATTCTTTCCCAATGGGTTGGCTAAAAATATGCATTTCTGATGATGTCGCCAAGAGGGTGGGGCCGGTGCTGGCAGACCCGCACGGCACTGGAAATAAGGTGAGTTTTTCATGTTTTTAACTGGGTTAACGGGGGGGATGGGTGAACCATCTAAAAGGTGGGTTTAACACTGTAGGGTTAGGAATACATGTTTGTGTTCCTGACCCGATAGTGATCCTTTAAGCATGTGTAGTTTAAAAGTAATTTTGTGAGACTATTTTATCTTTACTATTTTAGAGGAGTATCCCTTTCTGGTTGCAACATCAGAGTGTTAATTGGTGGATGTCCTCACACTTGATCACTCCAACCTAAAGTCCTAGGGTATGATTTGGTTTGAAATTAAGGTTTGTCTTAGATTAGGAGCAAGTTAGACTTTGGCTTAGAATGAGATTTAAAGTAGCTAAGCACCATGCAGCTTGATTCAGACTCACTGGTTAGTAGATGGGGAGTGGGGAACAGTACCTAGAGGATCCCACGTAAGAAGTCATGCCATTCAAAAAATAGATTGACTATGTATAATAGGTGGGCAGCAGGGTACTCCTGATACCATAAGCACTACAGTGAGCTGTAATGGTTAAGGCGCTTTGAGTGCTCCTTTAAATTTAGAATTAAATTAGTCTTTGTTTAGGTTTGGGACAGCATTCACAAAAAAATTGGCAGGCAGGTTTAGTTTTTATTGTACATAAAAAACCTTACATTACGTTAACTTCATTTGTGCAGAAATTAAAAACCGAACAAAAAAACAAAACAAAACATAAGTAGAGCGATTATATATATTTTTATTGTTGTGTTACATATACACACACATAGCAAGACAATCTTTGTGTGCCTTGTTTAAAATATGGATGAGTGCATTCAAGAATGAAGTGTGAAATTATTGTGAAACAAATTAACAGCAAACGGATAAAATTACACCAATTGTATCATATATTTACAGTTCTATTTTACAGATCTTTAGCTGCAGAGTATCCTGGCACTTTATAAATAAAATTCTATTGCTAATGAAGGCTTCCCAATTTGCATTGCAACTGAAGAGCCTGCAAGAGTATAATGAAAAACAAGCATGTTTGTATAGGACTACTCGTGAGAGACAGTTTATCTGCATGACAATCTGTGTAAACATACATTGCTGTTAGATATTTATCCCACTACTGTGAATACAATGTTCTGTAAAACCAATGGTCCATACCTAAAAGAACCTGCGCAATAATTCATTGTTTGTAAACCGGTTAAAATTTTGGCAACAGGAAGAATGTCATATCGTTATTTTGGGTTCACTACAGCTTGTGTTTGTAAATATTATTCTTGTCGCTAGACTGCCATTGACAACATTCCCAGCAAACGAAGAGATAGATGGAAAAAGATGTAGTCTGCTTATGACTAATGTTATCAGTACATTCACACACATTTTTTTGGTAGACAGCTATGGTTGACTAGCAACAAAATGTATCCTGTAGGGGCTCAAAATAAACCCGATAATCCTGCACTATAAACCAAGACAGAATTTGCCAAATTCACTTTCCTTTAAATGTTTCTTGAATGCCAATAAGTTCTATGGATCAGAGTTTTGCAACCTTTTGTTTTTATTATTTAAATCCGATTACCAAAGTTTAATGATTTGTGGGCTCAGACTGCTAGGATTTCACGTAGATGCACAAAGGTCTCAAATTGAGGGGGTTATCATATTCCCAAAACCACAAGGTATAAGGTCAGACTTGTTACTGTTGATGTGATGAAACCGCACAAATCCAAAAACAAAAAATACTTACATCAGGGTTACGTTATCTCCTACTTATGACCTGTTCTCATTGGAACGCACATAGAAGCCATTAAACACCAACATCCCCACCTTTACATAGTTCTTTACCAGAGTGAGAATTGACAGGAATTCAGTCAATATCAAATAACTTACTAAGAATCTTTTCAAATCAGCTACTATGACCTTAATTCCATAACAATCTTAGGGTGTTCACTGCCGTCCTAACCATGGTGGGCTTTAACACCATTAGGACATCATGGACTGTACTACAGTTTTGGTGTGATCAGCGATAAATTCCTGGTCACATCAGGGAACTTCCCTCTGTCTATTTGTTGCCCTAGACTGATGAGCATCACACAGCTCTAAATCCCATCACTTGAAAGTCTGATACATGCACAGTTAAATCATTGCTGACACCAGAGGGGATCTCGGTATCATATTGATGATAATAAGGCTCCTGTCTGTCAATTAAGGATATGTTTAGTGGTCCCAAACTGACAGTTGAGCTGGATGCAGTTCTCAAAGTGAGCGCTGCGTACAGCACTTCAAAGGGTATTTAAATCCCCTCTGCGTCAAAATCTGTGTAAAGGGTCAAATCCCTGCTGACACCAGGAAGTCCCAGGTATCATTTGATACCTGGGGCTCCATTCTGTCAACCAGGGACATGTTTAGTGGTCCCAGACTGACATAGGAGTTGCATACAACCCTTTAAAAATGCATTTATTTCACCCTGCAAAGTCTGATGAAAGTAGACTTAAATGTTCACACCAGGAAGACTCTGGAATCATATCGATTCCTCGGGCCAGATTTAGTGGTTCCAGACTAACAGATGAGCAGTATACAAATCTCAAAGTGCTGCATATAGCTCTTTAAATCTATTTAAATCCCAGTGGCTAACAGTTCAGCCACAGTGATTCTTGAGCTGCCCACAGTCTGAAAAGTGTCTTCCAGTATGCCCCCTTGTCGATGGTCATCCCTGCTGTGATTTGCTGCAGCCTGGCACTGATACAGTGTGATTGGCGCAAGCAGCATGCTGGAGCTTCAGCATTACAGGGAGATCTCAGCCATGCTGAAAACATGAAGTAGATGGTGGTCACAGACCATTCTCTGTTTTATCTTGGAAATCCTTGTGCTGTTATCAGTACTCATTATAGCAGAGGGAAATAGTTTTATGGTAGGATTAGATTTAGATGTAGGGTCAGTGCTAGGGTAAGGTAAGGATTAATGCTGGGTTAGGGTAAATACAGTTCTAGGGATGTAGGGTTACGGTTGTGGTAAAATTAGGTAGGGTCAGTAAAGGGTTGGGGTGTTTGTATAGGGTTAATGTTAACTACCAAAAAATAATCTTAAATACTAGACATATGAGACATTTAACAACCAGGACTAATGCATGAATCTATTTTGTGTTCTTTCTCTTTAGTTGCACTTGATGTGTAAATATTATAACAAGCAAAATTATCTTACTTTTTAAAAAAAGGCCCAATTTTTAGAAAAGTTATACATACTTATTATTAAGTATGATTTTTTTTATTTTTGGTTTTATATTGCTCCTGCTCCTTTTATTGATACTGATAAGACAAGTGGCCACAGGGCGGTCATTTCTTTTAATATACAAGCAATTTAAACATCTAACACCTTCTGTTGATCCGTTAAAGGGACAATACAGTCACCAAAACAACTTTAGTGACGGTATTGTCCCTTTACCGTTAGTTTAGATGTATAGATTACACTGCTGCAGTCTCACTGCTCAATTCTCTGCCATTAAAGAGTAAAATCACTTTGTTTATGCATCGCTAGTCACACCTCCCTGCATGTGACTTACACAGTCTTCCTAAACACTTCCTGTAAAGAGTCATCTAATGTTTACACTTCCTTTATTGCACATTCTGTTTTAATTTAGAATTTATTATATCCCGCTCTGTTAATCGCTTGCCAAAGACCCTACAGGAGCCTTCTGTATGCGATTAAAGTTACTTTTACAGAGCAGTAGATAAAAAATAAAATAAAAACACGTTTAAAGTAAGTAGCATTTGTTTTAAAATTAAACAATTATTTCATGAAGGCTGTGTCAGTAACAGAAAGGGGAGTTGTGGCTAGGGCTGCATAAACAAAAAGAAAAGTGATCTAGCTCCTAAGTGGCAGAGAATTGAGGAGTGAGACCGCAGGGACATGACCCGTACACCAAAACTGCTTAATTAAGTAAAAGTTGTTTTGGTGACTATAGTGTCCCTTTACGATCAGGTCAGCATGGTCTGAATAGACATAACATTTTGCTATAAGGGGGTACAATGGGAATTCACTTCATACAGAAAAGCTGTTGGATACTTCCGTGGCAATAGCTAGGTTATATGAAAATAGCATACATTTTTTGGAAATATAGTTTAATATAGATTTTACTCCGTAACCTTAAAGAACCACTGTAGGCATGCTTCGCCAAATCAAAAAAAAATCTTTTCAATTTTTATATTTGCACACGTGTGTCCAACTTTAATAAAAACAAAAAAAAAAGCAGTCTTTTTTGCTTAATTAAGATTTTCTAACAAATTCTATATTCTGTAATGCATTCATGCCTGCTTAGGAACAGTGATAACTATATAGGAGATATATATATATATATATATAATATAATTTCAAAGGAATATACTATGTGTTTGTGTAGTTTTATACATCAATGTATGATATTTTGAACATTCCACCTAAAAGCAGGACTGTTTCAGTACTGCATTTGTTTTCTGTAATAAACTGGTTATATCTCCAAAATGTACCATAAACACATTGACACACAAACCCTTGATACATACATCACAGGTAATACGATCCAGCCTTATGTGTCACATGCCATATGCAGAGTTCAGCAGTATTAATCTTAAGAGACACCCAATTAAACGCATATTTAAAATTCCATGGGTTTACTGTAACAGTAAGTAATAGGTTAGGATGAAATTCCAGTCAGTAGCTGAAATAGATTTAGAGATATAATGAAAAGTCTCCTAGAATGTTAAAGTACATATCAAATGGCCAAAAAAACACATTACAAATGCTTCATATAGTGCAAAAAAGGTTATATATGAGACAACATTCCACAGGGAATCATAATATTTTAGGAAATCAATATGCCATGCCAGCAGCACAAAGAATGTTTTAATATTTCCTTTGATTATGTAATTTGATGTTTAGGCATACTAGTTGGCATTTGTTTTATATGTCTGATAAAATATTGTAATAAAAATTAGGGGGAAGGAGGAAAGGGAAAGGAATGGTAGGGAGGAGAAGGGAAGGAATGATACCAGGCCAGCTAGAAAATAGACGGTTTGCACAAAAATTAAATCCTTAAAAATAAAATATGGTGTAATTTTGGGAAGTTGATTTTTTAAGAAGGACATTGTGGAGCTTAAAATGAGATTACCTATATAATTAAAGCATTACAATCACTATTAAGTTTGGCAAAACTTAATATCCAACTATCAGTTGAATATGTGTTGTGCGATAAAAGTGGAGCCATTTTGGTACATGGACCATGTCCCTTCTTTTGGACAATGTAAAACTACAATTTAGGGGAGGAGAAATACAGTTGTCTGAGATTCCTGCTCTTGATCCTCATGTGGTTTCAAACACGGCCTTCCTCAGATGTTGATGAACTACATCTTCCATAATTCTCTGTCCATCTGTTGCATTGGAATAATTCTGGACGTTTGTAGGCCATCAACATATGGGAAACCAGAGCTTGAGATCCCTGATCTAAAGGCTCTTCCTTCAAAAGACCTTGAAAAAATTGAAGCAAGCATGAAAATGCTGAACATGCCCAATGAATCTTGTATAGAAGCACTGGATTCAATGCTTATCTCGAATAAACATTTCATGGTCAGATTGCACCAATTCATGCGCCCTACACTTGTCTAGAGAATTGTCAATTCCTCTTTAATAAAGACAATGGAAACATTTAATTAAAATGAAAGGTTTTGTGAGTTTATATAAGAGAAGATGGTTTCCCAGAGAAGATAACATAAAACAAATAAATACAAGACCAACACAAAAAGCTCCCTGGAGATGTGTCAATTCACAGGGCTGTACAGGGCTTACAGTTACCCTTTGAGAGTCATGTAAAGGAGATTTCACTAACAGCCGTGGAAAGGGTGCTTTACAGTATGAAAAATAAAGATCTTCTGGATATAGTTCTCAAATTCATTAGCCCTTTTAGAAGTCTGCAAAGCATATTGTTTAAGTTAAGTAACAGTTAAAAGACTAGTAAAGTCATCTAGACAACTTCATCTCAGATCAATGATTTTCAGGACTACAAGGTACAATTTTGACATCTAAACACCCCAAAACTAAATCAAAAGTATTTGTGTAGGGTTGCTTTAATCACCATGAAACACCACAACAGGGATTCCTAACCTATATTGGATCAAGGCACACATCAATTAAACAACATTTTAAAAGGCACTCCAACTTCTCTATGTGGGGGAAGGGGAGGTTTGTATTTCTTTTTTTTATCTTTACACCAGTTTAGAAATGCTACTTTTGTTGCTGCCTTTGGCTGATGTAGTGAAGGTAGGGAGCATTACCATAGATCCCAGGTAAGAAGTCCATTTGTTATAAAACAGTGTGACTCCTTACAATGCAGTGGCGCCAGAGCACTCAGGCACCATAACCATCACAGAGCTCTGTAGTGCTTATGGTGCTAACAAATAAACAGAAGACCATATAAGACATCAGAGTAGAAGTATATATATATATATATATATATATATATATATATATATATATATATATAGATAGTACTGCACATATTTCTAGTTCATTATACTGCAGATCGCTCTTCAAAGTTAACATTCCAATCACAGGACCTAGAAAACTTCTAAATAGCATGTCCCTGTATTAGTGTTCAAGAAGAATCCATGATCGATGAGCACAGTCCATGAAATTCAAATGCCAATGGAAAGAACCAGGCTTCTATCTGCAAATACTTGGATTTCAGACATACCCGAGAACACTAGTGATGGATGTTGGTAAAAAAAAAAAACAGTCCATTTGCTGATTAACATTCATTTAGTATTATTTTGCGCATTCACCAGACTACACAGCAAAAGTAATGCAGTAGTTTTCAGGTTTAAAGTTCTATTTGTCAGCAATTCTCAGTCCATATTTTATTTGTTGTAAAGACAACATTAAAATAAATTAACCAATAAATATCTAGAAACATGCAGATCATTAAACATTTGTTGAATAAAAAAAAAAGAAACCAGTTAGAATGTTCTTTGTTACAGCTTAGATGTGGTAGAAAAAAAGGAGAAAACATTCTTTTGGGCTTTGTCATGCATTCTTGGACTCTTGTGATGGTTAGAAAGTTATAGGGCTGCTTTTGATTAGATAATTGTAATCGGACTGCAACCCAGGAAAGGAGATTCTCGGGCAATAAATGGAAAGAAAGGTATGCAAGCTTTGTAAAGCAACTAGATTAATTCATCTGTAAAAATATTAATAGCCAACAGATGACACAAAGACATCTTTGTTTTTGGGGAAATAAATTACTTTAAAGAGTATTTAAAAAAGAGAAATGTGCAATTTTTGTAGAGTTAACTAATCATCTTTGAAATTGCAGATAAAAAAATAAAATTCTATCAAATTGTAGTGATGATAGTTGAAAACAATTGTGAACAAAAATATTGCTAAACAAAATGTATTTATTTTTTGTCGATCTTTGTTTTTTTTGCTGTGCTTAGAATTACAAACATGCTTGTATTGCCACAAAAGCGGGTACAAGCTAGTGAGATAATACAGGATAAACATTTCCATGGCAGTAAATAACGGCACAGTTTTTTTTAGTTAGTAGAATCAGTTTATGTATAGAATTGTAGAACACGCATTATAGGCATGTCACTGGTGAGAGAAAGCTTTCTATACAAGATGGTATTTGCTGAGACAGTACGATACGACACGTGTTTAGTCATTGCATATGAGAAATTACATGACAGGAATAAAACACGCTATGAACAAGTCAGCTTATAAGGGTGATGTTGCTGGTTAGTTGAGTTTAGAATGGATTAACAAGCCAAGTTAAAATAGAGATGAGGAGTAATAATAGGTTATGCATACTAGTATTTTGCAATGTTCTGAGCATACAATTCTAACTTCAACTTTTCACATTCATAAGGGGTAAAGGTTAATAAGATAGAACAAGTTTGGCAACGATCATCTTTTCCAGTTCAGGTGCCCCTCCCCATCGGCTGCCACAGTCTCTCCAATGGCATGAGCATGGAATTGTATGGAGATCAGCTGGGTTGAGTAGTTTGGGGGAAAAGGGTTGGATGTGTGTGAAAAGTATGTGGTTCAATTATCATAGGGTAGTTTAAGTCTCGAATAGGAGGGAACGATCGTATGGCATTACAGGAGGCTGCGTGTCCGATGCATCAGTCCCAGAGAGTCCCCTCTAACCTATGCCTTCAAGAGTTTCTTTCCAGCTTTGTATCCCGCAGAGGGGCTCACTCATCCCAACTGTCAGGTCTGAGTGCCTCAGGGAAGCTTGCTTAGGTGTGGGCAGATTGCAGACCTCCCAGGGATTCATGCCGGTGCACTGCGGGACCTTCTCGTGTAGGGGCAGAGGCTCTTTCCGGCTCTCGTAGTGAGCTCCTCTTTAGTTGCATGCATGGGTGAGGCTGGCTGTGTCATAGCTACACAGCTGAAAAGAGACTTGCGTCCATCAAGTTCAGCCTTCCTCACATATGTTTTTGCTGTTGATCCAAAAGAAGGCAAAAAACCCAGTCTGAAGCGCTTCCAGTTTTGCAACAAACTAGGAACATATTCCTTCTTACAATTTTTAAGTATTTGTGTTACTCTCACCAAGAAACATAGCACAAGTGCATAAAAACCACGAGCTTAAAAAAGTTGCAATCCAACTATATCTAATTGCACAAAGTTTGATACTCCTGGGATGATCATAAATCATGACCGGAACCAGTCTAAAAAACTGGGCTTTGAATTAAAGAAAAAATGATCTGCAGAGTTGTATCGCTTGGTACCTCTACCTGCATTATAATAACTTGGCTGATTGAAAACATATAATGTACAACCTATTTCGTCTTCAGGTGATAAGAAAACTCAGACTACAACAAGATTTTTTTTATTCTTAAAAAAAACATTTATTTTATGTTTAAGCAAAATGGTCACTTCAAAAATCAAAATGCAGACCATAGGACGAAGTTCCCCTCCTCCCTTCCAAACAAAAACATATAACTCCATTTCATGTGATGCACTGCAGCCTTTTAAAGGCAATGTTAAATATTTATATCCATTATAATCCATTTTTTGTTATTGTGACGGACCGCCTGGCATCCCGACCAGGTACCTCCGTCAATCGCTGCTTCCTAGTACTTGCGAGCATCATAAGCACAGTTAACTCCACAAACTGCTGCAGGTTGGTTGAGGTCTCGCTGTCTTCCACCCACCCTGAACCCAAGACCAGGATCCAGCTTCCAGTGGGTAGACCTAGTCCAGAAAGCGAAGAAGGCTGCTCTTCAAAGAGCAATCGTTGTGATCCAAGGGAGTATAGTGATTATAGCAATCCCCAGAGGGAATATAGCTTTCCAATCCCCCAAACATGAGCTTAAACTTCATGAAGGGTAAAACAAATCTGTTTAATGGCAGCCACAACTGGCCTTATATGCAGGTCTCCATGCAAGGGGCACTCCCCCTGGATCTGAGAGTAGACTACAGTAAAACCTGTCAACAAGATTACATTGGCTCTCAGGTCCAGGACACTCATACAAAATAGGTCAATCCCTCCCCTGTGCCTGGGAGATAATAGAGTCAAGCACTGTATTAACTTATCTCCAGGCACAGAAAACATCAAGTTTAAAAAATAAATAAATAAATTAAAAAATCCCCACAAAAAAGTTACATCTCCTGATAAACCCCGATCTGGGTGACCAACATATACAAAAATCACCAAGATCGTTTAAGGGGTTCAGGAATTTCCTGGAAGTCATAATTTGACCGACCGACATCACGCATGGTCCCATGCCGAAAATAGTTCCAGGGCATTCGCGGCTAAGTCCCCCTGAAGTCTATTCGTGGTTTTGGTCCATGCGAACAGATGCCAGGGAGCTAGCGTTCGGTTCTATGCACATGAATGGAAAGTGCTGAGCCAGGGGAAATAAAATATGGGTCTTTACAGTCGCTTATTGGCCCATAATCTGAGAGCAGGAGGCCAGCTTCCACACTCCTCCAGGAGTCCATGGGAAAGCGGCGTTTGTCACAGTTTTTTTATTTCAGTTTGTTCTCTTCCCCTACTTGTTCAATGGAAGAAACAGTCAACATTTATAACAATATGTGACAGTGAGCCAAAATTGAGTTCCAGGAAAGATATGTGAATTTCTACATATAAATTGTATTTTTCAGACTTCATAAAAAACATATTTGATAAACATAGAGGATGCATAAACAGAATATTAAAAAGCATAGTGTCAGGTTTCCCTTTACAGGCCAGCATCACTGTGAAACCCCCCACTCATTAATTTTACATAGATTTAATATTATTTATAAAGTGTTAGAATATAATTTAGCACTGCGCAACAGGTAGTTGCAACATAAGGCTAACAAACATCAACACAATGTTCTAAGGGACCTGCTCAAACAAAGTCTTCCATTATAATTGAAAAATAATTTGTGTTTACTCATAGTTTAACCAAATCTTTTATACATCGGTGTATTTTACTTGATGTAATATCATAGATAAAAGCCATTTTGAAAAAGATACAATCAAGGTGTAAAACAGCATATTAGGCTCAAAGGAAAAACATGCCATATCCACTTTAAAATAGTTTGCTGATAATTTAGCTATAAAAAAAAAAAAAAAAATCTTTTTAATCATCCTAATACTGACAATGTACAGTATAGGTCTTATTCTATTCTGTGTATTTTATTGAACAATCCGCCAAAATTTTAACAAAGTTACAACTACTGCTTATTTTTTTTTAAGCAACAATAATTATGTACCATAATTCAAAAAGTCTAATGTTTTTTCCTAGTCAATTATGCAAAAATAATAAACACTGCCAATTTAAACAAACACTGTGAAAAATGTGGAATGTTTAAAAAGAAAATCAGTTCAGACGGGTGAAAGTACTTGCCAAAAATTGCAGAGTGGGCATGGAAGAGTTTTTCAATTTCACTAAAATAAACTTTTCCATAGGTTTCAGAGTTAAGCAAATAGATCCAGTGAAAGTGGATATGCCATCTAAATAGAATTAAGCATCCGTTCAATTCATGTGTATATTGAACATGAGGGTTTATTCACTGACCAGTCCCTTGTAATGAAATGTAAGGCATATTTTTATATATTTAAACCAAAAAAAAATAAAGCTTGAAACAAAAGGCAATTTTATCATGGCCTAATTATTGCACATTACAAGTTCAAAGCAGCCAACCTGAAACATACTTAGAGAATCTTCCCAGATTGGATATATTTACTTTATATTTTAATTTTCACTTAAGTTAAAAGCCCTGTGGTTTCCAAATTCTCTACTATTCGCTGTTAAGTTAATAAATCCCTGTCTTCATGATTTTGGAAATCTATTTTATTTTACGACACTTAGAGATAATAAGATTTTGAAAAAAAAAGACAATTTAGTAAAGAAAAACAAAACAAAAAAAAAACACATGTAGTGATACCAGTGGTCTCACCTCACATCAGTTTAAATTTATCTCAATATTATGTATTCAGGTAGTCAATATAAGAACAGTCCGTTTTTCAAGGGAATTTGGCAACTTAAAGGGACACTATAGTCACCTGAACAACTACAGCTTAATGTCTTTGTTCAGGTGAAATCTATAGCTCCCTGCAGGCAATCTAATGTAAACACTGTATTTTCAGAGAAAATACAGTATTTACATTGATTGATAGGAATACCTCCAGTGGCCGTCACTCAGACGGCCACCAGAGGGACTTCCTATCATGTAGGGCCCTAAAAAGGCCTTGTACACGTCAAACATATTAAGATACGTCTGACGTGTGCAGGAGAGAGAAGGCACTATGTGCGCGCCTTCTCTCTCCTGCCTGTCAGCAGAGGAGAGGGGGTGGGCAAAGACTGCGAGCTGAGCTGTCAGTCAGCTCAGCTCGTGCACACCGCGCGCATGCGCGGTAGTGCACTCAGGAGGTCAGAGGGCGGCAGAGGGCGCCCTATGAAGTATGTGCAAATGTGCGGCAAAGCCGCGCATGCGCACAAGGGAGCAATGACGCTTCCAAATGGAAGCGTCTGATTGCTCCCTGCTTGCGCCAGCCTATTTCGTCATTCTGACAAAATAGGGGGCGCGGCTTCACACGGCTCCCGGCACTGGAACCAGTGGTGTATCCTGGTTTTGTGCTGCCCTAGGCAGGACAAAACTCAGGCGCCCCCCCAACCCCCCCCACGCGCGACCCCCACCCATCCCTTCCCCCCGCCTTCTAAATACACACACACACTCACTGACAGATACGCGTACACTAGCTAACAGAAACACAAACTCACTGACACACACAGTCAAACACACACAGTCACTAGCAGAGACACACTCACTCACAGACACACACTCACTAACAGACACACACACTGACACACACACACACACTAATAGACACTCACACTCACTAAGACAGACACACTGACAGACACACACACACACACTAACAGACACACACACAGTCACTAACAGACACACACACAGTCACTAATAGACACACACACTCACTAACAGACACATACACACTAATAGACACACACTAACACACACACTAACAGACAGACACACACTCACTGACAGACACACACTCACTGACAGACACACACTCACTGACAGACACACACTCACTGACAGACACACACACTAACAGACACACAGTCACTAAGACACACACACTAACTAACAGACACATACACACTAACAGACACATACACACTAATAGACACATACACACTAATAGACACATACACACTAATAGACACACACACTCACTAACAGACACAGACACACTAACAGACACAGACACACACACTCACATTAACACATGTACTTTTTACCCCCCCCTCCTCCTCCTCCTCCAGCCTCCTTACCTTTGGGAGTGCTGGGGAGGGAAGGGGTTCTCTATCTCCCTGGTGATCCAGTGGCTGCTGGGCGGGCGGCAGGCGAGGGAGCTGAGCAGACAGCTCACAGGAAATGCTCCCTCGTCAGCTGCCCGCTCGCCCGCCAATGCCGCCCAGCGCCCCAGCATGTCTTTTAGCCGCGAGGCTAACAAGACATTTGCCCTGGGCATTTGGGGGGCGGCTTTTTTTGCCGCCCCCTGAAAAATGCCGCCCAAGGCAAATGCCTTGTTTGCCTCGCGGCTAAAACGCCCCTGACTGGAACCAGGTGAGTAAACTACTTTGCCTGGAGAGTCCCTTTAACAAAGATAATTCAGTGGCTCAGAAGGGCCAACTAAAAAAAGCAGACTAGGAATGTATTTCATAGAGTAACAAAATATAAATAAATACTTTTAATTAATCAGATTTAAATTTCAAATCAGATTAAAATGAGCAAAAACTTTTTTTCAGTTTTGTAGTCCCTTGAAAACCAGAATGGCCTATCCACATATTTTATAATCTTAGTTACTGCATTCAAAATCTTAAATGTGTCTATTTATCCTATTATTCAGTTTTGAAAAAAAAAAAAACTAGCACAGTATTTATTGAAAACCATGCTGCTATCAAATTACAGTGAACATCCACTTTTCTGCATGCTCTAAATACCTTCTAAATTAAATTTTTCTAATAAACGTACAAAATAAAATCCATATTTGCTCTGTACAGCAAAGGAGGCATTTTACTTGTGCATGCAAAAGCCAGGTATTAATGAGGAGCAAAATGTGAATATACACATTCACCCTTTTAGGAATAGAGGAGAATTAAACAGGGATCTAGCAACCAAAGGTCAACTTTTCAACAGACTTGAAACAATTTCAAATTTGAAAAATTAATAAGTCAATTAAAAAGTAAAAGACTCAAGCAATGCAACGGTCATATGCAGATTTTTCAAAAAAAAAAAAAAAAAACAAAGATACACAAAATAACGTTTCAGCCACGCTATGCGATCTTTATCAAATATTTTGGTCGAAACATTATAGTTTTGTGTCTCTTTTCCGATTAAAGTCTGCAGATACAAGTTGGAGAGGGTTGGATCCTTTTCTAGTCTTTGAATGCTAGTCTTGGCCACCCTTTCTGTATGGTTGCACTTGTGGGAGCAATGTAATCAATATTCTGGAGTGTGTGTACCGTCCCTATCTGTGTGGAATCCAAGTCAATTGAAGGAGGTATTATATTATTCTTAGCAATTCCGCAGCGCCTTACATTATAGAAAGGGAATATTCAAGGTAAAGAAGAAGCTCTAACAAGCTTCCAATTCAATACCGGGTAGTTTAACAGTGCTCGTTGTAATCTCTAATCAATGAGAATGGGAAAACATTTAATGAACATTAGCCAACTTGGACATATTGTAACAGGGCTCTAGATGTAGTATAAACTCGTCCAAACAAATATGAAGGACCAATTAACTTGCACCAATAGCTGTATTCCTGGATTAACATTCCCCTCTGTCTTGTTCTTTAGTGCAAGTTTGTATATATTTTAATTTGACATTATGTCTAAATATCTATCTATAGTTTCTCTAAACTGTGCGGCAATTTCACAGTGGAAAGAAAGGGTGCTCACGAAGCTATTTAAATGCAAACGCGTATGCAATGAATCCTTCAATAGGCAGGTATGCACATGAATAAATCAGATCTGGAGAGTGGCAAAATAGTCTGTAAATGGCTTTGTTAATGGAACCTTAAAAAAAAAAATAATAAACACAACAAGAACCTGCTTTACACTTCTGTGATGTTACTGTGGCCTGGTAAATTGACTTCTAAAACTGTTTACTTAAGTAACAGAATGATTTGTTACTTTCATTCTGTTCTCGCTTCCTGCCATCTAAGGAATCGAGGCCTACTTGGCAAAACAAGGACTTTTCCAGAAGTATCTGTTTCACTAACAGCACTGCTCTTAAGTGATACATTATATTTTTCTGTTTATTGCAATCATATACAGTTTCATTTCTTTTTTCTTTCCATCCATAGTTAAATGAAGACATTTTCCATTCTGAAAATGACATTTAAAAATGAAATTATACACAAAATAAGTCATGCATAATCAGCTGTGGTTTCTCCCACCATCTGCCCTTTTTATTTATTTTTTTACAAATTTCATTATTTTTTATTAATACGCATATGATTGAAACGGTCAAAAATGGATTCATGCGGGAAGCTATATTTAAACAGGCTGAATACAATGGAATCTGAGTCTCTGCATGGCAAGGTTAAATAGAGCCCTGGAATCCTGGAATGAGGCACCTGTGACAGGGAGGGGTGCAAAACCAGGGAGTTGGCCTGACTCCCAAATATATTTGAAACCAAGAGGGCTGCACTCACCTGAATATGCATATCTATAATGGTGCTGCTGGGGCCACCAGGGAATCCCAGGAGAAAGAATTTCCAAAGTAAATGGATTAATTTCATAAGAGCTAGCATTAGGTGCTAGAGTAGAACCTGC
Organism: Pelobates cultripes; assembly: GCA_933207985.1. Taxonomy (NCBI): domain Eukaryota; kingdom Metazoa; phylum Chordata; class Amphibia; order Anura; family Pelobatidae; genus Pelobates; species Pelobates cultripes. The sequence goes on from OW240914.1 coordinate 203,551,988, forward strand.
CAAGAATGGGGTACATTGACGTTGTTGCAGCCTTATGCAATATATGATCATATACTGTATCTAAACTACCATTATTTTTGCCTAGGTGAGCGGTTTTTAAATAAAACTATTACATCCTGTGAGACATGAAATTGCGGTTTAATGAATTAGTGAGTGCACTGGCTTTTGTATGATTATATAGATAGATATATTGTGTTTATATCTTAATTTTTTCCTTGTAAGTCCCAGTCAAAATTTACATGACAGTGATAATGATAAGTCCAGCACAAACCTTCAAATTCCCGAATACTGCTTTTATTGGATATAAAAACAAACATGCTCGTATATTCTACAATTCCTTTGGTTTATGATTTAACTAGGTTTTGGTAAGAATTTGGGAATTCATACAATCACCCAATCTAGTAGTAATACATTTTGAAACAATCCAGTAAGTTTTATCCTACCAAACAACAACAGATTTAACAAATAGTTTTTTTACAAATTGTACAAGTGAGGGAATGGTCATTTCTCACTTTTCTTTCGGTTTGTTAAAAAAAAGTAACAAAATCCAACTCTTTATGAAATGAAACCATCTGTAGTCAACTGGTCATATGGAATGTGCGGCCAATTTCACCCACATTTTGGTCAAATACACACACACAAATACACTTTTGTGCTGTGCTAGATGCAGACATTTTTGGAAAAAAAACAAAAAAACACATCACTATCCCTTGCCTTCCACTTCTAAGAGAAAGTAGTAAAAGACATATAGATGAGCATACAACTTTCTAATTAATCTATCTATTGCTATTAATGGCAATTTGGTTCAATACAAGCTATTGCAAACACAAGAACTTGTCGTAGTTATTAACAAATTAAGGTTGTGATTATTTGCAATCTATATTAGAACTGGTTGGTTATTTTCCGAACACTGATTATACCAAAGCGGAAACTTATCAAGCAAAATTGGGTGCTACTCTGGGGCAAAGTACTAACTAAGGAGCAATCACCATGGAAACCAGTAGTCTGTTTATCAACACTTAGCTCTTTCAAAACAAAATTGCCCCTGTTTTTACCTTTATATCTGTCATAATCTCTAAACAGTTGTAACTTTGCAATCAGATCAGTACATGCTTCACAATGATAAATCTCCAAATAGGAAGCTTTAGCAAGGCAAAAATAAGTGGCATTTGGGTACAAATAGTCGAAATAAAGAGCAATGACCATGAAAACCAAAGAATGTCTACCAGTATTGATCACTTTACTTTAGAACACCACTTATTTAGTTTTGATATATCTCTTCAAAATGTTACCGTCTTGTGTGCATCAACCAATACGTTTCCTATTTGTTTAAAGTGTACTAAATTGCAAACACATTTTATGAAATACACAAATGTGGTATGTATCAATATGTACCACAGATTTAGCATCATAACAAGTATTTACTGAAAACAGACTTCACATGATAACACGAAATAGCAAAACGATGACAACAACCTTACTGCATTGAAATGTTATTTTATAAAATTAAAGCCGTGTGCATGACCCACATCCCCTACTTTAATAATCCATGACTGTCTACATATACCAAGCTATCATCAAGAACCTTAGGCCATGGTGTAATAATTGGTGCATCATCTGGACTATGTAATAAAATGTCACAGTGATAATTTGGAAACACAAGGCACAGACCATTCCTATTTAAAATGTACTTGACTGGATTGCATCACGTTTAACTGTCACGTTTTAAGAGAGTCACTGGTTTTCACAGTTATTCAAATAGATCAGTATCTCCACTACTCAAAATTGTAGTACGCCATGATGAAAATTGTGTTTAGATGTATCCATTGTTCAACTTTTGACAACTGATTTGAACTACGCATATTCAAATTAGCTACTTTTATGCACAGTATAGACCTTCCCCATGCACACCGCCACCCAATCACTAGGATTCAACACCGTATAACCTTCTAAATTAAAAGACACCTTACAGCTTTCCCCATTGGCACCAACTCATTATGTTCACCCTACGTTCTGAATGTAGACAGAGAGGATGTAGGAGATTCAGTCTACAATAGACCTTCCACATAGTTTAGATGAGAACTATCAGAAAGGTTACAACTACATGTTTCTATTGTTCATAGGTTTTTAAAGTTCTTATGAAAAGGATTATGTCAGAACAACAGAACTCTCTTCTTCAGAAACCTAAGAAAAGACCTCCACTCTCTTCGATCCCCTTTTCTTTTCTTGACATCTTGCCCTTCCACATTCCCACACACACACTTTACCTGTACACATCATTCTTATTGAATACTGATACCAGTGGAATTTCTTATATCATGAAGTTTAAACTATCACAATTAATTCACTCCAAAATGCTTCTTTTTCTATAAAACTAGCAATTGCATTTTAAGTGAATAAAAAAAAAATATATATATACATATTCCTAGCACTGCAGTTTTGGCCTAATTTGTGCATATCAGTGCTTAATTTAAAAGATCTCTAGGTTTAATGAAGAAACCCCTATATTCTGCACTTGTGAATGTAAAACTCGTACTCCAGAATTTCCTTTAGCCATAAGGAGACATTCTCCTACCAAGGCCATGATTTAATAAAGGTTTAATAAGCTTTTCAGATGATTTCATATAAAAAAAATTTTTTTTAATTATTTATTTTTGAAAGTGGTGCAGCAATTTACAACAGAGAAAGGCACAAATAGCCATATGTACCATATGTTAATTTTTGTTAGAGTAAGTGGCTGCATAACATATTCGAGAGAAGATCGCAGAAGGAGCCATGGGTACATGCAGCCTAAAAGGGTGCATGTCTGGTGTCCATGCAGGAAAGAGATGTAGAGGGGGAAGAGTTTGCTGGGCTAAAGCATGTTAAAGTGTAAAGAGCCAGGTGAACAATATAGAGTGGAGAAACAAAGGAATTCTTCAAAACTGCTTCATGGAGGGAATCCCTCTGTCTCCGATGTGCTGGGCACTGGCACAAAGGACATGATATTGCCGACAGTGAGTCTCCAGACTGTCCCATTGTTTGCAGGAAAGCAGAAGCCTCAGTCAGACGTGTTGGTATATGTCTTGCTGTTCCGATCCACCAGCAGCTGCTTAGGTCTCTATTTGTAGGGGATGTCATTCTCTCTTAGGAGTTTAGTCAGCGAGTGGAATGACTGTCGCCATAGAACCGTCTGCCTAGAGAAGTCCCTGTAGAAGGTAAGTTGCGAACCTTCAAACAAAGCAGGGGAGTTTCCAGCAGCCCCCAAGAGAGTTGCCCTGTCTGAGTCCCTCAAGAAGTTGGCCAGCACATCTCTAGGGGCCTACTGTGGTGCCATTGGTGTCCTGGGCATCCTGAAGCAGCTGTCCAGCGATAGTAGCTTTGTTTGCTTGGGCAGTAAGAGTGTAAAGAAGAGTTGGCGGAGATAGTGTGAGAGCTCCCCATTGTTGATACTCTTTGGTACTCCCCTGATGCGGATATTTTGCAGTCTTGCCCCATCTTCAAGTGTAGTGACTCAGGCACTTAATGTAGCTTGAGATTTCTGCATTGTAGATAGTGCAGTATCTGTGACCCTTTGAGCCACTTTGGTAGTCCCAGCATGTACCTCAACGGCAGCCATGCGGCCCGGAAGGGTGGTCACCTCATCCCGGATCACTGCAACATCGCCTGTATATCCCTCAAAAGTGCCTTTATATCGGCTTAGGTGGAGGTGGCTTAACCTCCTGGGGTGGGAAGCTGTGCAGGACTAATCTGTTTGCTAGAAGGAGCTTGCAGATCCTCATCTAGACTAGAATCCTTAGAGGACTCAGACGAGTAGGTCAGGTTGGGTGCCATCTTGCATGGGTTAGGCCTCCGAGTTTGGCAGAGCAGGGCTCCTATATCACGGGATCTGGCTGGGGCTTTTTATTTTTCCTCCTCATGGTCTGTATGTGGGGGTCGTCTGCCTTATATGCCAGGAGAGAGTGTTGTCTCGTCGGGAGAAGGTAGGCTTGAGACACTCTGTGCGGAGGTCGGAGTCTCCGTCGGACTAATATTATGAAAATTTTAAAAAAATACTGTAATAGAGTGACAGGTTGAGAGACCGATAGATACAAACACACATTTTTTCAAAGCATAATGAAAAGCTATATCAATTTATATAAGTATAGTTTTATTACAGTTCGGGACTTCTTCCTTTCATATGCACCATAAGAAGTTATTCAAATTCCACTTTAAAAAAAAGCAAAAAAACTTAAAGCCATGTAAGGTAATCTGAAATTGTGTAAATAAGGAACACTATCCTTATACAAAATGTTCCTTCTTCTCTAGTCAGTTACACCTGTATAAATGCAAGAACACATCTGGTTCATAAATCTCTACTTTCTGGTTCTCTGGAGAGAGTCATTTATGTATGTTATAAATACTTCATGGATAACAGTATAGACCAATTTAGTACAGAGTCTCCAATAAAGTTCCCTTTGGTTACAATTTGTCTGGAGGTGAAATCAATTATTCACCTGAGGTTGCAGAAAATGGGTGCCTCAAGGAACAGAACTGACCTTTCAATTACCAGGTGTGTGCAACCAATTACAAAAAAAAAAATAGTTGATTTACACTTTGGCAATTTGTGGTTTCTACAAAGATT